>ML791179.1:476256-486674 GCA_009831015.1 Picea engelmannii
TAATATATATAGTTATTAATAATATGTTGTTGTTATTTTATATTATATGATGATGATGATGATTAACGTCCACTAAGATCGAATTGGTCTATCGGACCTTAAGAGGTAAGTGATTACTTGTGATTCTTTAGAATTTTGTTTCGGTGCTCGAAAAACATTAAGAGAAGCTTTCCAAGATCAACATACTTTTGTTGAGTTAAGAGGTTAGGAAGGTTGGTAGTATGACAAACATTTTTAAAATGAGATCTAATATGGGTACAAGATGGACAATCTAAGAGAAAGTGCTTTTCATCTTCAACCTTATTAGTGACACAAAGGTGACACACTCTTTCATCCCATGGCGTTTTAGGAATTGACCAACGACCAGTTTCACTATGGAGCTCGTGAGAATTTATTCTTATCTTAGCAATGCTTATTTTTTTCTTTACACTTGACAAAACAAATAGATAATTTTTATCTTCTGGATTAGGGTTGATTACATCCTTATAATACCTTAATTTTATTTTTTACTCTAACTATTTATCACACCACATTTTCTCCTTAAATTTTAATTTGACATTTTTTTAATAGTATCTTTATTGTGCAAAATGGTGTCTTCCATGATTCCCTGATAGTTTAGACAAGATCGAGCATCTTTATGCCATCCTCGCTTGAGTCGATGATGGTTATGACTCGATTTTGAAGCAATTTTAGGAAGCCTCTTGTCTTCCATGTTGATTAACTTGTTCTTATACATTAGGTATCTAGTCATAGCCATTCTCTCAATGGGGGAGAGGCTTGTTTCTAAGAGGAGGATGGGATAGGGCGTATTTACTTTAATTTTGAGATTATAGGTTATAAAATTCTTTTTTATTTGCTCTATCATTCTCTAGTATTCACGAGATATACTACATCCCCATACTTCACATTCATAAATAATAACAAGTGTAACAAGAGTCTCAAAGAGGAGTTTCTTCTTATCCCAACTCCAAAGATCAACTGATTTACAATTGTTTTCAAGCCCATAATAAGCTTTCCATCCCCCAATAATACTTTGCTCAATGCTATAATTCCAATTGAGCTTATGGTGAATATCAATTCCAAGATATTTGTATGAAGTGACTTCCTCCAAGTTGATGTTTTCATATACAAAGTTATCATAAGGAATTTTATTGGATTTAATAATCATGACCTTAGCCGTATCAATATTAACAGTCATACCCATATTGGAGAAAAAATCCTTGAGGATTCTTAGTTGGTTTTCAAGATCATGGGGAATCCTTTCCATAAGAACAATATCATCGGCATAAAGAAGAATATTGATGAATATACAGTTGAGAGTAGGGCTGACACAACCTACTTTTTCCAAGAAATCTTCTAACTTGTTAATGTATATGCCAAAAAAAGTGGGGGACAAGGGACAACCTTGTTTGACTCCAATATTGCAGTTAATATCTTTTGACCAACCCTTAGTGTTTTTAAACTTAGCAATAACATTCTAATACATCCTTATTGCAACAACCCTCAACTCGAGAGGAAATTTTATCTCTTTCAACCTATTCCAAAGGTTTTTCCTAGGAACCATGTCAAAAGCTTTTCTAAAGTCAACAAAACAACAAAAAAGATTGGTTTTAGTATTGCGGAACTCCTCTACAATTATCCCAAAGGTAACAAGATGGTCCACAGTTGAATGATATCTCCTAAAACTGGCTTGGCCTTTATCTCTTTTACCGTGACTATCTAGCCAAAGGCTAATCTTCTTTTCCCAAGAAGTAGTGCATCATACCAAGGTCCTTCATCTCGAATTCAGAAGCCACTGCATGCTTCCATTCAACAACAAGGCTTTCTGAACCAGTGAGGAATAAGTCATCAACATATAGGACCAAAATCAGGCACTCGTCACCAACAATGTTGTAGTATAGGCTGGGATCAACAAAACTCTTGTTGAAGACCAAACTCATTAAGTACCCATCAATATTCTCATACCATGCACGAGGTGCCTGTTTTAATATATACATGGCTTTCTTCACCCTGCACACGTGAGAATCCTTCTCATGTATCATGAATCCATCTGGATGCTCAATGTAAACTTCTTCCTCAATTTATCCATTGAGAAAGGTTGTATTCACATCCATCTGATGTAGTCTCCAAACCATGGATGCTGAAAGGGAAATAATCCTACGAATGGAAGTGTATCGGGCAACAGGAGAAAATGTATCCTCATAATCTATTCCCTCCACCTGAGAGAATCCTCTAGCCACAAATGTCTCTTTGTACTTCTTGAAACTTCCATCAACTGCATGTTTGATCTTATAGATCCACTTGGAAGTCATTACAGACTTCCCTTTCGGTCTCATAACAATATCCCACACATCATTCTTCATGATGAACTGATAATGTTCGGTCATGGCATCTTTCCAAACTTGCTGACCTGCTGCTTCTCCATGACAAGAAAGATCAATATCAATGATGTGGCTCATAGATGAAACACAAATCGAAAATATATGTGGTATCTTGCTCTCTTAGAATGTACCACAAGGAGCTACATGTCCCTCTTCCTCTTGCAAATTGTGTCAAGCCCATGCAGGCCTCTTCTTGCCTACTGCAATGTCTCTGGGAACATCAACTGGAGCTATGGGATCAAGTGGATCAATAATTGTCTCCCTCTGAATTGTTGACGGGAGAGAAGGTACTATCTCTTCTTTATTCTTGCTATCAATCTCCATATTATATTCTTTGAATCTTCGAAAGACTATCTTTTCCTCTAAGGTGACATCTCTGCTAACCTTGATTTTTCTCTGACCAGGAATGTAGATACAATATGCCTTTGAAGATTCACTGTAGCCCACAAATGTACCCTTTCTTCCTGAAGGGTCTAGATTGGTACTCTTTTCCTTGTGTACATGAATGTATACTGGACACCCAAATATCCTGAAGCGTCCAACCTCAAGCTTCACTCCGGTGAAGGATTCTTTGGGAGTCGTGTTCTTCATAATATTATGAGGAGTCCTTTTCTGGACGTACACAGTTGTCATGGATGCCTCTTCCCACATAATCATAGGTAGATTCTGATCATGTATCATTGCTTTGGTTGCCTCAACAATGGATCTGTTCTTTCTCTTTGTAACCCCATTATATTGAGAGCTATAAGGAACGATTTACTCCATCTTGATCCCTGCCTGAATATAGAAACCACTGGAATCCCTGGAGGTGTACTCTCCTCCATTATATGATCTCAACACCTTGATCTTCCTATCGATTAGGTTCTCAACCTGAGATTTAAACTCTTGAAACGTCACAAGGACTCCATCCCTGGTCTTCAAGAAGTAAATCCACGTCTTTCAAGAGTGATCATCGATGAAGAACACATAGTAAAAATATTCGCTCAAGGAAGCAATAGTAATGTGTCCACAAAAATCTCTATTTATCAAGTCCAATATCCCCTTGGATCTACTGTCGCTTCTTGAAAAGGACCCCTTGACATTCTTTCTAAGAGCACAACCTATGAAAACACCATCATGCTCGATATGTATCTCTGGAAGGCCTCTCACTATCTTCCATGGAGCGGGAAGGCCTCTATAATGTAAATGAGAAAGTATCCTATGCCATATCTCACTCAAGCTGATAGTATCATGTAAGAAGGCCTGGACTGGTTGGATAATCAATCTATACAAACTATTTTCTTGAACACTAATCACCTAGGCAAAATCCATGAGTGAGTTCTTGTGCCATGTAAGAACTTTTCCTTTAGAGAAAATAACCTTGTAGCCTTTATCCTCCAAGGCAGAAACGAAGACAAGGTTCCTTTTCATCCCAGGTACATATAGTATCTCATTTAATTGAAGAGGTATACCATAATCTAGTTGGAAAGAAGAAGATCCAACTCCCTTCACAGTATATATGGAATTATCACCAAGTACAACATGTAGACGAGACTCTTTCTCTACAAGGTCTGTAAGATGTTCTCTATATCTAGTCATGTGTTTGGAAGCACCACTTTCAATCAACCAAATATCAGTATCAATAGGAGCCCTACCTGAGAGTGATGAAATGAAGGAGAATGCTTCAGATTTTATGTCTTCATCTCTTTGAGGTGGTTCCGAATCAACATCGGAAGTGAATGCATGTTGTCTTCCTTTCTTTCTGGTAGGACAATCTCTCGCAATGTGTCTATACTTGTCACATCTGAAACATTGAATCTTTGAAATGTCTTTTCGATGCTTATGGCTTGGAGCTGCTGAAGTTTTCTTGTCTTTGAATGCTTTGCTAAAACTTATTCTATTTCTTCTGCCTCTCTTTGCATGCGAAGACAGATATTGATTGTCATTATAATGGGAGTCTTGCACACCTCTAGATATAAGTCTGGTTTCCTCATGAGTGCAAACTAGCCATAGACGATCAAACTGAGGTAAGTCTTCTCTTCCATTGATACTTTGAATGAATAGTTCCCAATGACTTGGAAGGGAATTGAGAGTAATCATGACAAGCTCTCTGTCTGTTATTGTTTCTCCAATGGCACCTAACTGATCTTTGATCTCTGAAATATTCATGAAGAAGGTAGTAATGGTGTCATCTTTCGTCATTTTGAGATTTTGAAGTTGATGTTTCAATGCAAGAGCTCTGTTAGTGTTGTTTCTCTCAAACATCTTCTTCAACACATCATACATTAGATAAGTTGTCGTTAAGGTAGAGATGCGAGGTAGTATATGATCTCTTATTGAATAAATGATTATTTTCCTAGCTTTGACATCATTTGTCTTCCATTCAACCTTTTCTTCAAAGGTAGTTGTTGTGGGTAGAGTTCCTTATAATAATATCAATAGGTCACTCTGTTCTAGATTGATGCATAATCTTGACTTTCAGGAGCTGAGGTTGCTTGATCCATCCAGCCTATCTTCCACCAAAGTTTTGTCCCTTATTGCTTGTAGATTCTTCACAAACCCTAACGACTAGGATAAAAGCCCTATCTTTAGAAATACGATGGCTATGATAGGATAGAAACCCTAGGTTTCATTGGACTTATGACTGCCAACAAGAAGCCTTGGAGAGTCAAAAGAACCCCAATGAGCTACAAAAATCCTCAACGACCTACAGAAACCCTAGAGCTCAAAATATGCATTAACCTTAGAAACCCTAGGGCTGAAAATACAAACTTCTTCAATTTTCAATCTGAAAGTTGCAGGTGATGGACTGGACTAGGCCATACATTTCTATGAAAAAATTAGGCCCAACGTTCCAAGGGAAAGTGCTAAGACTAGCTTGACAAGGAAAGGGGTAAGGGTGGTGTTTTGCAGTTGTAGCAGGAAGGTTACGACTAGCTTGGAAAAGTGATGGAGTAGCCTGTGTAATGGCCCTTCAGGAACACCGCTCTGATACCATGTTGAAATTTTTAATGATTTCTCAAGCACATGTAGTTTCTTTTCAATTTAGTATGAAATTGAACCATAAACAATACAACAACACAATAGTTGCAGTAACCAAGATCACAAGAAGAATAACCATGCACAAGACACAAGAAGTTATCCTGGGAAAACCCTTCTCAACCAAGCAAAAAACCCAACAACCCTTTACTATATTGCCAAGAGAAGAAAATTCAAACCATAAACCCTAGTACACACAAGAAGGTGTTCTATGACCAAGAAAATTAGCACATAAGAAGAAGTGCGCACTAAATTTCATATCGCCACAATGTGTTATGAGAGAATGAGATATGATCCAGAATGGGGATGTATATCTTTTATAAATATATGACCTAACTCATCAAATAGATGTGTCTATTGGCACAATAGGGCCGATTTGTATAACTCAATACTATAATTAATGTTTTACACAATATTAATTATCTTTACACACTAGAACGAACTTGTACCTTTTACAATACAAATTAGTGTTTCACAATAGTCTTACTCTTTGACAATATAGCAAGGGATCTCCCACACATCCTCTAGTGCTTTGCCACTAGGGACAAGTCCACATGTGCTCAACCAAAAGGGATGTCACCCTCAATAGATCAACTCAACTAAATCCATATAAGTACGAATTGGAGAGCCATCTCAAGTGAACTCAACTAATTCCATAGGAGTACGACATGAGACCATCTCAAGTCATTTCAACTGAGTCCAGAGGAGAACGACAAGAGACCAACACACGTCATCTCAACTCGGTCTAGAGGAGTATGACTCACCTATCACATAGGCATTTTCACAGATCATTCAACCCAGTCCAAAGGAGAGCGATCTAGAGAATGTCTCATGAAACTGCAATCATGAACAATTTCCATGTTTATGCTTGGGTGTAGCAACAACTGAAATTTGTTGACAATGGTTATAAAATGTTGTTTTTGCAAACAAATGAAGATTGTACATAGTGTCCGTGTTCATTTTCTTAATATAATTGATGTAATTGTTTTGAATGATTTTGTCCATATTTCTCAAGTTGAGAATGGATAAGTAGAATCAAGAGTTAAATATGGCACGTCGATCCTAGTTTCTTCCCTTTTCAAACAACTGTAAAATCTACATGTCAATAATAATATCCATTTAATTTTTAAAACTATGAAATTGATGGATATCTTGAATATATATATATATATATTCGTGACTCTTATAGAATTAGAACGTTCCAGATGGACCTACGAGTTATAGTCAGAGTGGATTTTTGGGCAGGCTAGATAAAGCCCATCTCCTTAGTTGATTCCATCATACCATTCAGCTTTGAGAATTATAAAGTTGATTTATCAGAAACAAGCATTTTGGGGTTGATTGAGACTGAGATTTTGTGAGATTTGAGAACATTTTCCAGTCGATTGAGCTTTTGGGCTATTGCTACTGCCAGTTGATTGATTAAGTTTTATAACTACCAGTTGGTTGATTGAGCTTTTCTGGTCGCGGTTTCAATTGGGCGGATCGTTCTTTTGTGACATCAAAAGCTCCATGTCTGGGCATTTTAATGCCATTCACAATGATTTACTGTTTTAGTAAAAAAATTATTACAATTTGACTGAATGTTTGCAATTTTTTTAATATAGAATATAATCGAAATCCAATCATCCAACAGATAATGGTGATTTTCTTTGTTCGAGCAAGCGACCTCTCTCTCTAAACCGCCGCAAGCACATTAACGACCCCTCTCTCTAAACCGCCAAGACAACCGTAGCCATGATCAAACAAAAAAAAACCGTATCGAATTCGAATTGATAGTATTAATACACGAACCGAACCAAATTAGCTAATTTTCGAATTCATTGGGCCAATACTGCCGAATTTGGTAATCATGGTTACAACTTGCTGTCAGCTAGTTATAAATTTTATCTTATGGTTTACAACATGTTCACTAGTTATATGCTGTCAGCTAGTTATAAATTTTATCTTATGGTTTGCAACTTGTTCACTAGTTATATAGGGTATTTGGCTGTTTTGGAAAATGTCCATTTCATGATTGTAGGGTATTTGGTTTTGTTGAAAAAAAGCCTATCTCATGATTCTACAATCATGAGAAGCTCATTTTACAGTTCAGTATTAAGTTGATGTGTGATTTTGTGTTTAAATTCAAAATGCACTTTCAAAATTACAGGAATTAAGATGAATTTATATTGATAGTATCATACAATCCAACAAGTAAATCTTAAAACGTAAGATGAAAGAAAAAATCCAAAAATATAAATCCTAGTGCACAAGCTGCCTTCAACAAAATGGGCCTTTGAACATATTGGAAAAAACTGTGTCCATCGCATCCCGCTATCTGAAAATTGAACGCTGAGAGGGAAGAAAAATATTTGGATTAGGAAATACATCCTAGCACCCGCTCATAGAGGTAAGGTTCATGCATGTCTTTTATATGAGCATTGTATGTATTTTGTTTGAATTTTTGGAAATTGTGATTGTAATAGGGATTTGGAAATTGTTTATCTTTATTCTTGGCGTTGATAATGTCTACCAGTGTCATGTCATTAGCTTGTTTTTTGGTTTTTCCCTAAACATGAACAACTCTAAAAATACATAACCTTGATATTCATTTTTCTACATTTGAGCTTTTGGTTCTCGATGATGTTGGGTGGAGTGTCTACTCTTAAAGATGGATGTTTAGAAAAAGAAGAACACATTGTTTATCCAAAAATATTTACCACATTATGTGTGAAAAATTACATTCTAAAAAATAATAATTTAATTTTAATCCACTTGAATTGTAAATATATCTAATCTTCCAAAAAGAAAGTGTATAAATTTATAAATATATTTACTCTTGAGAATATGGTTTAACCTTCGTGCAAAATTTTAATGGTTTGAGAATATGGTTTAAGGTTTGTGTGAAATTCATTTTTTTCACTATATAGATTTTAATGATATATATATATATATATATATATATATATATATATATATATATATAGATTTTGATGAAAGCTTTTTTTTCAATGAGAAACTTTCTTTGTTAATTTTCCCACTCATGACAAATAGAATGAATGAAAAATATATAAAAGTTATATATGGATGTAGAATGGTCATAGTTTGTATCATGGTGCAATGTATACTTTCTAGGATCCATGTGTGGTGTACTTAAATGTCCTTATAACAATAATAAATCATGATCAATTTTCAAGCTCAATGTCCTAGTATAAATCATCATTGCAAAGTATAAAACAAGTTGATTTCCTTTAAATGTTCTTAGAAAAAATATAAATAATCATCTATAACATGTAAATCAAGTAGATTTGTTTTCAATGTCCTTGGAACAATATAACTCATTATGTGGAAAGTTCCAAATGATTTGCTATCAATGTTCTTATAACAAGTATAAATTATTAAATGATTTGTTATCAATGTCCTTAGAACAAGTATAAATCAAGTAGATTTACTATCAATGTTCTTAGACCATGTATAATTCGTCATCTACAAAGTTCAAGATGATTTTCTATCAATTTCTTTAAAACGAGGAAAAATCATAATTTGTAAAGTTAAAGATGATTTGGTATCAATGTCCTTAGAACAAGTATGATTCTAAGTTTCCTTCTATGTAATGCATCACTTCAGTTCAAAGTTTCTATCTTTGTGACAAAGGAAACACTTCGTTAGATTTTTTTTTTTAAACTTGGCAAAAACTTCATTTTCGTAATGTGTCAAACATAAACCAAACTTGTCATGTGACGAATATAACCCGACGTTGCAATCTGACGAACAAAACCAAAAGTTGCAACATTTAAGGAACATAGTAATGTTGGAATGTGATGAACATAGTAGTGTCACAACTTGAAAAACACCATAACGTTGTAATGTGACAAACATAGCCTTGTTGTTGCAATATGACGAACATAGCCCTGCCATCACAGCATGATGAACATAGCCCTGCCATCACAACATGACGAACATAGCCATATTGTCACAATGTGAAAAACATATCCCCATCATCACAATGTGATGAACATAACCTCGTCATCGCATTCTAATGAAAATATATTGACTTCATAATGTGACAAATATTTCCAAATGTCACAATGTGATGAACACAATCCATTGTCGCAATGTGATGTACACAACCCAATGTCGCAGTGTGACAAAAATAGCTCAACACTTCCATGAGATTATCATTTCCTAACATCACAGCGTGACAAACATAACCCACTATCAAAATAGGAAAAACTTTTTCCAACGCCATATTGTGACAAACAAAATCCATACATCACAATGTGATGACCATAACCTTATGATGTCATGTTACAAACAAAACCTAATGTCGCAATCTAACAAACAAAACTTGATCAACATTACAATGTGATAGTGCCATAGTAAACCATGGTTAAACATAATCAACATGGTCTAGCATAATTAACTCCACATGGTCTACGAAGGTCAGCCATGAGCATGCTCACCCATAGTCAACCATTGTCAACCATGGTGAAGGTCAACCATAGTCAACCATACTAAAATTTTACCCATGTCAAGGTCAACCATGGTTAACCATAGTCAACAATGGTCAACCATGGGCGAGGTCAAATATATTAAACCATACTCTTGATCATGGTCAACAATAGTCAACCATAGTTAAGGTAATGGTCAATCTTAGTCATAATTAAGGTCAAACATGGTGAATGCCATCCATAGTCATGGTCAACCATGGCCATCTATAGAAAAAAACTATCAAACATGGTTAACCCTTGTCAACCTTGGATAACCATAGGGTGAAATCATGAAGATGGGTTACACTTTTGCTTGTTTTATGAGAAAAAAACTGTATTTTCACAAGTTATTCAACTTCTGGCATACAAAAGTATTTTTTTTTATTTAGAATTTCACTTTACAATAAAAAAAAAACTTGTGAAGAATTGTGTTAGCTTTCCAATGACTATTTTTCAATTTTTTTTTATCATGATTTGATATGTCAATTTGACAATTGTTTAACAGTATGTTCCTTAAACATGAAATGAATGATAATGAGTTACTTAT
>ML791180.1:29826-40986 GCA_009831015.1 Picea engelmannii
TGCCTGTCTTGGGAAGGTTTTAAATTCTTCTTAATTTTTATCATTTGGTCCTCCATCTCCTTGAGCAACTCTGGCCCAACTACTGTCCTATCAGCTGGATTATCCCAGCTCACTGGAGTATTGCACTTTCTGTCGTAAAGTTCTTTAAATGGGCTCATCTTCAATGATGCTTGATACCCATTATTGTAAGCGAATACTACCAAGTGCAGGTAGTCTTCCCATTTCAATGGTTTGTCCATCACATACATTCTGAGTATGTCTTCTATCACTCTATTCACCCTCTCTATCTGTCCATCAAAATCATGATGATAAGTTGTACTAAAGTTCATATTCGTTCTGAATCCTTTGAACAATCCTTTCCATAAATTCGAGGTGAATTTCGGGTCTCTGTCAGACATAATTGTTTTAGGAATTCCGTGCAATTGTGTCACTTCCTTCATGAAAATATCAACAACATCTGCTGCCTTGTGAGTAGTTTTCAGTGGAATAAAATGGACAACTTTTGTAATATTTTCCACCACCACCATGATTGAATCATGCAACTTGCCTTTTCTGGGCAATCCCATAATAAAATCCATTGTCACCACTTCCCACTTCCATTCAGGAATGGACAAAGGTTGCAGCAACCCTACTAGGTGCCTATGCTCATCTTTAACTTTCTAGCATTCCATACATCTAGCGATGTATTCAATGATCTCTCTCTTCATACCTAGCCAAAAGTAATGGCTCTTGATTGCTACCATGGTTTTCTGATATCTAGGGTGCCCTGCATAAGGGATATTATAAATTTCATGAAAAATCATACGTTTCAAGTCCTAGACATTTGGAACAAAAATTATGTTCTTGTGCAGTAGTATTCCATCTATTCCCAAATTATAATTATCCACATTTTGTGGTATCTTACCCTGCTGTAGCTTTGCTACCAATTCTCTGTATTGCAGATCTGCATTTGCAGCCTCCAAAATTTTGCTTTTAATATCAGTTTGATATAACAAACCCATTTTGACTGAGGACTCCACCAAGTCCTTCATTACATGCATCTGTGCATACAATGAAGTCTTCATTTGGGTTTGCAATCCTTAATATTGGATCACTTGTCAATAATTGTTTCAAGTGTTGGAAACTCTTTTCGCAATCCAGTGTCCACTGAAACTTCACCCCCTTTCTTTGCAAGGAAGTGATTGGGTGTGAAATCTTTGAGAATCCTTCAATAAATCTTTTGTAGTAGCCTGCAAGACCCATGAATGATCTCACCTCTGTCACATTCTTCGGCGCTGACCATTCTCTAATGGCTTCTATCTTCTTAGGATCTACTGCTATCCCATCCTTTGAAATGATATGCCCCAAATAATGAATTCGTTTTTGATAAAATGAGCACTTGCTCAATTTGGAATACAACTGATGCTTCCTTAATACTTGCAACACCATCCTCAAATGATGTTCATGCTCTTCCTTCGACTTAGAATATATAAGAATGTCATCCAAAAAGACAATGAAAAACTTGTCTAAATATTCTCGGAAAACACCATTCATTAAGCACATGAAAACAACTGGTGCATTTGAAAAACCAAATGGCACCACTGTGAAATCATAATGACCATACCTTGTCCTGAAGGCAGTATTACTGATATCTTCTTATTTAATCCTTACCTGATGGTATCCAGATCTGAGATCTATCTTTGAAAATATCTTTGCATCTTTCAATTGATCAAAGAGATCATCAATCCTTGGCAGAGGATACTTGTTCTTAATAGTCATTTTATTCAACTGTTTAAAGTCAATGAAAAATCTTAATGTTCCATCTTTCTTTTTCACAAACAAGACTGGGGCACCCCAAGGTGACACACTTGGGCATATATACCCCTTCTTTAGAAGTTCTTCAAGATACATTTGCAACTCCTTCAATTCTAGTGTACTCATTCTGTAAGGAGTCTTTGACACTGGAGTTGCTCTAGGAATTAGATTTATAGAGAAATTAATCTCTCTTTTTGGGGGTAGTCCTGGTACTTCCTTGAACACATCTTCAAATTCTTCTAGGACTGCATAATCTTCCAAATTTGGCACCTTATATTTAGGTGTCTCTTCTATATGAGCTGTAAATATTTGACACCCTTTTCTGTAACATTTATTCAGCTGCAATGCTGAAATTTGTCTAATGGTTACTACCCTAGGAATTCCATGCACTTTCCTTAGTTTCCCTTCCTCATCCAAGCAAGTAAATTATTTGTTATGAGAGTCTGAGAGAGTATGATGTTGGTCCAACCAATCCATCACAATTAGACAGTCATAGGAACCTAAAGGCAAGATGTTCAAATCTGCCTTGGTGTTCAGTCCATTCATGTCCATGAGGCATGAATTAACCATCTCATTAACTTTTCTTCTGGCTCCTATAGCTAGCTACACCAAATAGGATTTTCCATGCTTGCTTCTTGGCAATTGAAAACTTTCCACCATCTTAGGGTCTATATAACTATGACTATCTCTTGAATCAATTAAAATAGCAATGGTTTGGTTGTTGATCATACCTTCCACTTCAATAATGTGGGATTGATACTCTACTTTCTTGTTGTCTAGGGTTGCATAAATCCTTGGCACATATCTTCCCATGTCCTCAATGGTTTCATCTTGTTGTACATTGTGAACAACCCTACCTTTTTCACCTCTATGAGGACAATCTCTTAGCCTATGATCTCCTTTACAACCCTAACATTGAATAGGTGGCTACCTTGGCCTTTGACTCCCTATGTCAATCGTTCTGGGTTCTTTAGGCATTTTTTTGTCCCTGTGGATTATTTCTGAAGAATGGTAGCTTAGCTCCCTTCTTCCTCTAATCCATCTTGAATTTCTTTTTGTCTTCCCAAACCTTTTGGAAAGCTAGCCTTGATTTTTGCTGATCATATAGGAATTTATCTCGCCTTATGGTCTCTTCCAATGTCTTGGGATCATCATACTATATTTTGTCACTGATGAATGATGGCAATCCACTCAAATACCTTTTAATTTTGACTATCTCATCCTTGATGAAAGAGACATACTTCAGCAGTTCTAGAAACCTTCTCTGATATTCATCTATGGTCATACTTCCAAGCTTGAGTTCAAAGAACTCTTTCATTTTCTTGTCATAGCATCTCTTAGTCAAGTATTTCTTCTCAAAATACTTCTTGAATTCCCTCCAAGTAACACTTTTCTCTTTAATGTGTTGCACATGCACAAGTTGATCCCACCACATGGAGGCCTTTCCCTTGAGTTGATAGATAACAATTCTACCTTCTGCATGAGAAGAATAATTATGCAATTGAAAATACTTTCTCATGCCCAACAACCATGTTTCTACATCTTCATCCTTCTTGTGCTCACCATCAAATGTAGGAGGTTTGATTTTGTTCATTTATCCTCGTAGCTCATCCACCCCAGACCTCTTATGCCTTCTGATAGGGAATGGACTTGAGTTGTTTCCTGCTCTCTTATTGGAATGCCTTGGGGAGTGATGGTGGTGTCTACTAACACTTCTTGCTTTTCATTTCTCATCTGAAGGCTTGTGACTTCCATATTTTCTTAAGCCACTCTCCTTAACCAATTTATTTTCTCTTATGTTCAATCCCTCCAATAAATTCATGTTGAAGTCATCTTGTTGCTCCTTGGATCTCATAAGCCTTTCATTATCATCTTTATGGCTTTGTACATCCTTCTGCAAATTTTTAATGGTCCCTTCCATATTCATGTTTTCATTCCTTTCTTCTCCATGTCCATTGGAGTTTGTTCCTTCAATGCCCAAATGGACATCCATCCCTCTGCTCTCATATTGTTGACTATAATTCCCTTGTGCCTCTTCTATTCCTATGGATGCTACACTGATATGATATGATCTAGTTGTTGTTAATTCTGCAAAACGTGCAGCCATCGAAACTTATCAGGCTAACAATTCAACAATTCATGAAAAATATGAACCATTTTGGTTCAATAAATACATCAGAATTATCTCTTCTAGTTTCCTAGTGTTATCACCATGAAAATTCTAGATAAGACCCAAGTATTGAGAACATAGACGTGCAGCGCCTTCAGAGATACATCTGGGGAAAAGGTGGTTTGTCGAAACCACTTTCACCAAGTCGCGGTATCACATGTTTCAATATGTCAAAACCACCACTCGTGGAATGGGCGATGACTAGTCAGAGTACCCAGTTTCACTCCTTCTTTACTTCAGAACTGTATGACATCAAGTGAACACCACCATATAACGAACTCAAAAGCTAATAATTTGAAATGGATTAATCGTTCACAAAAAATCGACGTATTTGTACATAATTCTGTCTGTGATTCATGATTGGGACTCTATAAATACCAATTCTCAAGTATGGAGGCATCATCTTATCCATATATGGAGTAATCTCTACATTTTCTCGACCTTCTGATCTTTGTAAAAAAAATTCGGTGTCCACTAAATTGAGGCACATGGACAAAGCTAAATCCAGTGAGACTGGTTCTTTAGGAAACATGGTAGATTTTCCTACGAGAAAGAAGGAAAGGATAATTGAGCAGATACTAGCGACTAAGTTTCACACAGAACCTGCCACGGACTCGAAATTAGAAGCCAGGATAAATCTCACTATGAGGGATCTGATCATCAACAGACCAGCTGTGAAGAAGAAACGAATCAAGCGATAGAAGAAATAAACCATCGCTAAAACGGATGAATGTGTTGGAGAGAATCAAATGGTTTGGTTAGATACTTTAAAGGAGGAGATCGCTAAGCTTAAATGAGTCCTCGAATAAAAGTACATTTCACCAATTTTTTATCAGATGGTAGTAGAGGTATGGGGCCCCAGAGATGATAGGCCTATTATTAAACAGTCCCTCTACAATAGGATAATTGTTATCATTCCCTTTTTGTAATGTTGAGATTAATACGAATATATAAATGAAGAAGCGGATTTTGGATTGTTTATTACAAGATTCTAACTGGTGGTGTTATGAGTCTTGTTTTATTTCATAGTATGATTTTCTTGTAAGATTATATTTCACTTCCATCTGTCTGAATCGAAGGAATATAAAACACAGAATTCAATTCTGAGATTCTCTCGGCTTAGAAATTTAGACTATATTTATTTCTTCTCAAACCATCTCTAAATTCATTTTAAATAATTCTCTGATGCGGTTGTGTGTTTCTTTTTCCTCTAAAACCATGAAAATTTTCTATTAAAATCAGACTCATCGCCTTTCAAACGACTTTGCATGCACAACAATTCAACCTGTACACCCATATTTATCATGAAAAACAACACCACAAGGTAAATCATGCTTCCGCGCACCTATATCCACTATGCATTTCTTCTCCATTGCACCAACAACTTGCGTGCACTACTTTTGCATTGTGCGTCAATATCCACTGCGCATAGTTTTGGTATCGTGCACTGATATTCCACATGAATTTCGCCCTATGCATTTCACCATGCCAAATTTCAATATGTCCCACTGTGCACAATAATCTGCACGCACCATTGAATACACTGTCATGAGACAACTTATACTCATACTATGCACACACCAACCAAGCTCCTCTGTGTTTTGTAATACTTGTGCACCCCACGTGCACATTACTATGTGTGTTCTTAGCGCGCAATGCTAAATTCAGCATGCACATCGTCACACAATATTCTTCTGTGTGGCACCACAATTCACCGCGCACACCTGCATGCCAACATTTTTCGTGCGGTGCAAAAATTTTCCATGGATGCTCTGTGACTTGAAATTTGGTCACCTCGAAATTAATCTTCTATGAATATTCGCTTCAACTGAACCTTTCTGGCCCATCCAGGATCTGTGTTAGAAATGAAGCTCTGGTACCATATTGTAAAGTCCCCGACCACCCATGAACGAGCCACACTACATGAGGGAACACTTTCATTCTCTCACTACGGAACATACTATAACATACCAGTATTCAATTGAGCTATGCCACATCAATTTTCTCTTCAAACTACATGCAATTATAACATATACATACAACACTCTTGTGGAAGCTTTACATATAAACGTAAACAAACAATTACATTCTACAAATATACGATTTCATACTGAAATAACGGTAAACAGAAATATGCAACATATACAGGGAAATACCCATAAACATACAGACAATTATAATCACATATATGATAAACCGTAACATAAGCATGTAAATAACAATGTAGCATGTAAATTTATCATAGGATTGGTACTTATCTTGGAAATAATGTCACCAACTACGTACAAACCATCCATGAACCTCCCAGCCTTAGACTACACTGTTCATCACTCTCAACAGTGAGTCACCCCTGAGCTGGGACTAAACTCCACCTAGGTAAATGGATTCCTAACCAAGCTAAAGGCTCATAGACAATAGGAAAGACTTTGTCTCAGGTGATCACTCAACTAACAACCTACAACCTCTCATTCCCCACATGCCTGTCCCACCCAAGGAAGTGTGCCCCTTCTCTTCTCAACAGTCCTTTGGCTACCCCACTTCCCTTCTAGGGATTTAGCAACAGGTCGGAAAAGAAGTCTTAGAGCACTGTAGATGCAGTTTAGCACCTTTAGGAAATCAATTCCCAACAATTCTCCCACTCAGAGAATTTCTCACGAGCTTGACAACCTGCCTCTTCAATTCCCAACAATTGGATGACTGAATGAGTGAAGGAATCATGGGAGAGATGATCGTAAGAATGATCGTGAGGATGATGGAGAAAAAAGTGTGTAAATGAACTAAGTCCCCACGATATGTATGCATGTCCCCAAATTGACACTTGTCATATTGGAAGCTACTTTGATCCACTTGTCCCCAACATTAGAACTTAAGATAAAATAATTATCCATACTTTATGTTTTAAGAAATATTAATATAATATTCCTTTTTGGTTTAAGCTCTCTAGATTAGCCCTTTCCCTTAACTTTTGGCCCTCCCTTTCCCTAACTGGTGGAGTTCAACCCCCCATCTCTTTTATCATGGTCAGTTTGCGCACAATAATGTATTTTATATTAATCATGAGACATATAAAAAATAGGCGCACTGGCCTTTAACATCTAGGCACTCTAGCCTAATTCCAAAACATAAGCATCCCATATTATAATAACTGGCTCACCAGCCTATAACACATATCATATACACAAGGCTCGCTGACCTCCATATTGTGCACACTTTAGTTACTGGGCACAGTATCTAGGAATGTGCACACTACATCATTTTACTGTGCAGTACATGCATGCACTATGCCATGAAAGGTGCATTACAAAATGATGTCAAAACAACTCACCAGCTTGAGTACACTTACATTACATTTACAATTGGGTTCAACTGAGGGATATTACAGCCCTAGAGTGAGAAAATCAGTGGACCCAAGTCCTAGAATAGTATCCCTACCAATGTGTATAGAATGGCCCGATATTGGTTTCCAATAAAGCCAACGTTGTATAATATCTAGATTCTTCAGAAGAGATCTCCAGATAAGAGAAGAAATAGTGGGGCAAGTAATAGTGTGTATGAGCCAACTCGAGAATGAAAGAGGGGTAATATATTTCTCATAAATAAAACAGTTCCAAATCCCATCCTATGTTAGTACTCATCATAGTGATTTTGTTGCCAGATCTTGCTTGAATAGGAAAATATATCGGAGTCCCCAACCGCCTACTGATTTTGTTTTTTCAATGGAATCCCAGTGTCAAAGATGATGGTTCTATGTTGAAATACCATCTATCCAAAGAATATGTTGTTAGATCCTTTTTAATATAGATCCTAGGATGGTAGTCAGAGCCATCCAATAGACAACTTGACTTTCCAGGATAGATTTAATTAGTATGAATATCCCCCCAAGTGTGAGCCATCTATTGCACCAGTGGGTAATTCTTTTCTCAAATTTTATGAGAATCCATTGCTAATTAGTCACTTTATAACAGTCTAGCTTAAGAAAATAGCCCAGATATATCAGTTCCTGTGAGATATTGAGAAAGCAGAATGGGAAGATGTTCCTGTAAGACTCAATTTCGACCTTCGATAGCCTAGAGTGATGAAAGGTGTATTTTTTCGCATTAATCTATAGCCCCGAAGCACGACAGAAGCAGTTAAGAATAGTATTGATTTCCAACCATTCATAAGAATCAGTTCTGGTTATGATGAGGATATCATCCACGAATAATATATGCAATATATTTACCAGTATTGAAACCTTAGTACCAATAATTTTCCCCGCAAGCTGACTCGACTTGAGTAGAATGCTCAATCATTCCAATACCAAAATAAATAAGAGTGGGGAAAGTGGGAATCCCTATGGCAGACCTCTCTCATTTGTGAAGAAAGGTGTGGTTTCCCCATTAACCAGAACAACAATAGTCACACTAGACACACAACCCATGATCCATCTAGTAAAAGGATGTCCAAAAACAGATTGTAACAATATCAACCTAAGAAAGTCCCAATTGTTACAATCAAAATCTTTTTTGATATCTAATTTTAAGATCAGAGCCTGAAGATTTTTGTTTTATGTTGTTTAAGTCTTCCTATGCCAATCCAATCACATCCAATATCTGGCGGCCTTTGATGAAGCCCAACTGTTCACCCGAGATAAGACGAGACAAGAATGGTTTAATCCTATTGGTCAATATTTTAGTGAATTCCTTTTAGCATAGATTACACAATGCATAGGTTTGTAATCAATAAAGGAGGTAGGATGATTAGTTTTGGGAATCAGGGTCAGGAAAGTAGAGTTTATACCCCAATTGACCGCCCCTCTATGTCTGGTATTATCTACCAATTCCCAGAGATCACTACTAACCAGATCAAAGAAGTGTAGATAAAATTCAACAGCCTAGCCATCAGGGCCTGGACTTTTATCATTTTTGAATGTATTTAGAGCCTTCCAAATATCTACTTTTGTACAAGCCGCATATAGTAGATTTTCCTCCCAATCATAGATGATATTAGGGAAGAGACCAACAATATAAGCTTGGTCCATGTAGTTTGTAATACCCTGACCACTATAGGAATTTTTGAAATAATTGAAGGTTGTTGTTTTGAGATTGTCTTGTCCAGTGATTGTATATGTCGTGTCTAACTGTAGCTCCCATATATGTTTATGATTCCTCTTGTGACTTGAAAATTGATGGAAATACTTTGTATTTTAGTCTTCACATGAGATCTAAATATCTCTTCTCTTCTGACACCAGTGTGCTTCCTCGATTAGTAGAAGTTTATTTCGCTCTATCTCCAGATTCTTAGTATGGTGTTGTTGGAAAATTCAGTGAACAGACAACGAATGATTGTCATTGATGGCAACAGTGGAAAGCAGTGAATGATATAGTGAATGATCGAATGCAGCGAGAGCCGTTAGATTTGGTGTAGTGTCGTCGACAACCGTCATATCTGCAGAAGCTGCGAGGGAGATAAGCCTCGGGAGCAAGAAGAGAAGTCCCGACAGGCATCGGGATATCAGCCATTAGGAAATCAGAGGTCTCGAGTTCGTGTGCATTGGGACAGTAGCAGTCGTGAAATCCCGATGAGATCTGGACCGTCCATTCGTGTGGACGCGTGGCAGCGATCGAGCGCCACCAAGAGAAGATCGACAGGAGGCTTCATCGGAGAATTGGGGATCGGGACTTTGAAATGTCCAATTCACAATGCAACGAAAACCCCGAAATCGTGATATGCAATTTCACGATTTAATCGCAGCTGCTAAATTTAAGAAGATATCTAGACCGTTGATTATATGCATCGGGGATCGGGGATCGGGACTTTGAAATGTCAAAATCTCTTGACATCAGAAACCCCGATTTCGCGATATGCGATATCGCAATTCAATCGTAGCCATTGAATCAAGAATGAGATCTGGACTGTTGATCACAGCCTGTGTCGGAGTTTCGGGGATCGCGAAATCAAAAGGCAAAGGACACAATGCAACGGGAATTTCGATTTCGCGATGAGTGAATTCCCGACTTAATATGAACCGTCAGATCTAGAAATAATATGGATCGTTGATTTGGTTTCATTACGAAATGTTGGAGATCGAGTTTTGGTATTGACAAGAATTTTGAACATCATGCATTACGATTTCGCGATATGCAAAATCGCGAAAGTGCCTTCCACCTAAAACCTTGGTCTCAGCCCTTGGTCACGGGAAGAGAAGGAGTCAAGAATAAAGTCCATTTCGGAGTTTCGGAGATCGCGATGTGAAAGTGTTGAGACACTTGGGCAAAGAAATGTCGAAATGTCGAAACCCGATTTAAAAGGCAAGAATAATAAAGATTATCCAACGATGCGGATAAGGTTTGAATGTGATCGGAGGGTTGCTGTTATTTCTCACACATTAACGCTTCAGTTATGAATCTGTTAAGAGAAACATAGTAATTATGACGAATTGGTTAGTGTTTTAGTTGCTAGGACAGGTGTTCTTGTTTTGGCTGAGGGAAGGCGAAGTGGAACCGTCGGGAAGGTATGTTTAAAAGAACTTGAGATAGATTGTGCATGTTTTTTTGTTCAGTATGTGAAAAATAATGAAACTGTAAGAAAAATAAATGAGAGAATGCATAGAAGGAGATTGAATATAAGAGCAGAATGACAGAAAGAGAAGAAGTATAGCAAAATGACAGAAAGAGCAAATGCAGAGCAGAATAACTGAACAAGTTGTAGCAGAGAAGAAGGAGAGCACAAGTTGATGCAGAGCATACTTGCTAAACTGACAGAGGAGGAGAAGAGCAGCAGAACAGTGAACAAAAGACCAAATTTACAGAACAAAGAAAGATTGGTAAGAACTGATTTATCTGTAAAGTTGAATGTTTATTTAGTCATTAATATTTTAAGGGTGGTTGGGAGGTTCTCAGGAGGACTGTTGTCCTCAGAAGTTCAAGTGGGTGCTTGAACACCGGAAGTTGTATCTTTCATCTAGTTGCAGCCAGAGAAACTAGGCTGGCAGGGTGGTGCTAGGAAGAACAAGTGTTCTCTGTTATACAGGTTGGAGCCTGTGTAACTAGAAGTTGGTGCTTCCATCCAGTTGGTGCTGGAACTTTTAGGAGGTTGGTGCTTCCATCCAGTTGGTGCTGGAATATTCAGGGAGTTGGTGCTTCCTTCTAGTGGGTTCTAGAGAAACTAGAGAGTTGGTGCTCTCAAACAAGTTGTAGCTTGTAAAACAGAGGTAG
>ML791180.1:41036-63099 GCA_009831015.1 Picea engelmannii
TTCTCCCTTTATGGGTTTCCTCGTGAAAATCTGTCTCTGTGTATACTTTATGTGTGACTGATGTTCTTTATTTTTACTGTCCCTATACTGTATATTGTTGATGATCACTTGAAGAAAGATTAATAATGTTTTAAAAGGAATAATATTGTTTAATCCCATAAACAACTGATTCACCCCCCCTCTCAGTTGTTTTTAGTATTTCCAACAGTTGTTCCATATTTGAGTTTCCATATCCCTTTCCTGCAGAGTTATCCCAAATTAATGTGTGTATGTTAAGTTCCAGCTATTAGAGTCTTTGAGTAGTCTTAGTAATCTGAATTTGGGCCCAACTTTTTACTTTTTTTTTAATTCTTTTAACTTCCATGCAAGACGTCTCTGAAAATCCACCTCATGATGATAGGATTGATCAGTCCAGACCTCCATGACCAAGTGCTCAAAATCAGAGTTCCCCAACCAACACAGATTGAACTTGAATGGATAGGTTGAGCAGTGTGAGTATGAATCTAGTTGTAGTAATATGGGAGCATGGTTCGATATGAATGAGTATGCGACCCAAGTTTTGTATATATCTGAATGTTGAAGAAGATTATCAGATAAAAGGAAATGGTCTAGTTGCTTCAAGATGCTCTCTGAACCAGTCCTGCCATTCCTCCAAGTGGATACCACCACGGTTGGTAATAAATACACCATGTTGTTTTTTTGGAAGATATATTTGAACTATAAAGCCACTCCATCAGGTAAATTTGATTCTCCCCATATCTCAGTTGATGATAGAGTGAAATTGAAATCCCCTGCCCCAATAATATTAGGTTTAGCAAGTAGACATGTTGATGACACTTTAGTCCATAAGGAAATCCTATCAGTACAAGGACCATAAACATTGAGCAGGTTGACCTGTCGCTTGTTAGCACAATAGATACCTATCAAAAAAATTCTGCCACAACATAAGAAAGGCTCCATCTCAAATAATACTAGATCCCAAGCCACAAGTAACCCACCCAATTTTCCCACAGAGTTAACAAATATAACAAACCACTGTGGCTTTGAGCTGCTGATGAAATACCGAGCACGTTGTTCATCCACTAATGTTTCCTGTAGGAAAACAATGCTAGGATGGGTGTTGTCAATCAATAAATGAAGAGAGGCATTTTTAAGGGAGCCTCCAACCCCTCTAATATTGAGGGAAAGAAGTATCATGGATGAGACCTGGATAGGGATTTAATGCCTCTAAGCGCCCCAATATCAGAAGTATCAGTGGATGTAACAGTTGATAGAGTAAAAAAAGTACAGGCTTTTCTCCGAGCACTGCGAGTTTTAATAGGGGAGTTTTCAAGTCCTAAACCCCAAGACCAAGAGAAATCCTTCTGTTGTGGGTGGAAAATCCCTCCTACGGACTAGAATTAAGGGTTTTATCATGCATGCCAAAATCACCTAAAGTCTCCTACTCTGGCTAAAGAGATCCAGTTACTGTACCTTAGTTTCCGTGTTTGATGTTGATCCCTCCAGTGCTTGGTCGCTCCTTGACTGCAAATATCCTCCCAACACAGACATGAATTCATAAACACAAACAAAGAACTCCACAAGCATATAACCTATAAACTAATGGGTTAGAGATTCTATCAAAATATAATCAAATTTAAATATTGACAATCTCATATGGCGGGACGAGAAAAATACTTCTTTTATTAATCTCACAAAAGTAACCTTACAATGGTGAGATTGGCCACTTCTCCTTGAATGTGGTCCTGGGATCCTCTTCAACTATGCTCCAAGTGCTTCTCTTCACACAATAGTTTCAAAAGTTTGGGGCAAGGGGAATACTAAATCGGGTATAGTTTCTTTGCTATGATTTTTCTCCTTCCAAATGGGACCCCTATCCCTTCTTTTATAAGCTAGAAAGGGCTAGGTATTTGGTCGAGTGACCGACTATGGACGATCAGTTGGTTTAGTTAGCTTACCCAAAACTATGTG
The DNA here is from genome assembly GCA_009831015.1 of Picea engelmannii. Classification (NCBI taxonomy): domain Eukaryota; kingdom Viridiplantae; phylum Streptophyta; class Pinopsida; order Pinales; family Pinaceae; genus Picea; species Picea engelmannii. Next base: position 43,008 of record ML791180.1, read on the forward strand.
TTCCATCTGCAACTTTCCATTTTTTCATGCTTTTTAGGTATATGCGTGTTGTAGTGGGTCAACCAGCGTACACACACATGCAATAGTGGAGTAGGGCACGCATTCCTTCAAAAAAAGTGTTTTTTAAGAAGTTGTTCAGTAGTGTCTTGGAAAAGAAGTCAAATGAGATGGTTTGATGCCAGGTAATCATGTTTGGTGAAATTTAGGGTTATAACAGATGCCCCCTAACATGTGAGGTCATAAGAGCATCTGATGGCTGAAATACATTATCAATCTTCACCAACGTACCAAGCAAGTGAGCCCAGGGATCAGAATTCGAGAGGTGCCATCTGCAAAATAATAATTGTCTCACCGAGGCGAGCATACCCATGCTCAGAACGAAATAAAATCATGGCTACTAATCAAATACGCTATAGATCCATGTCGTATAACTATATAAAGTGTAGCCATGAGTAATACATAGTGGATCTACATCTTGAAATAAAAAATATATACATGTATAGTATCCATCTTGAAGAAGATAATAATCCATGATGGCTAGAGATGAGGCCTTCAGAGCTCGAGCAACAACTTCAAAATATTCACAACTCGGGTAGGAGTGTAATATGAGTGTACAACTTCACTACCCAGAGGTATTCGATGGCTTGTCAGGAACGGACTAGAGGATTTTGATGATCAGGTTGAGGGCTTCATGGATTTCGAACAAATACTTGATTGGGCTTTTGGGATGACCGACAGCGACATATGTAGAGGGGGTCGACTCAAGCGTGGTAATAACTTCCCTTGGACAATAGCACGACAAAATATGAAACTCAGGCAGCATGATATTTTGACATTGGTTCACGATGCAGGAGGCACCGCAAACTCTCCATATGTTTGGAAGAATAACCAAATGGAAGAGGACACAACTCTATGTAGTGGGAATAGCTTCCTAAGGTCATATTAAATCCCATAGATTGATGAACAAATGAAAGGATGTGCTTTGTCCAAGGGTGACTCATTGTGCTACCAATAAAAGGAAAATACTTTTCCCTTCCACGTTTTGGGGTATATTTGATTTTTTTTTTCTTTTTCAATAATTTTGGAAAGTTTGAAAAAGAAAAAAAAAATTCTAGGTTACAAAGGAGGATCGAGGGTCTCAAACATACTAGTTCCAAGCACACGAAATACAGGGATTCTTAGGGAAAAGAGACATATGAAAGAAAAGGACACGAGAAAAATCCTCCAGGGGCCAAAGGTGTCAAGATGCAGAGGCAAAGTGCTACAGGGCTTGCATATAAGTCATGCTTCAAATGGTTCATTTGAGAGCAACATGGAGCCAACATTAGGCCAAAGACGTAGGTATGGAAACGTGATTAATAAGACACACAATGGTAACGTCCTTCGATGTAATTTTAATGAGCCCAAAGAAGGTAAGCTCAATGGTTTTTCATATTTAGAGAGTCTCAAAAAATGTAAAAGGAGACTCCATTGGGGTATCTTTTTCGAAGATAGTCTAGTCGGCTCAAAAAAGGGGTAAACTAGCACCGACCAAACGTCTATTCAAAACCATTTCAGTGAGTGTGATAAAGACAAGATCACTCAACAATTTTTCTCCTTTCAAATGGGACCCATACCCCTTCTTTTATAGGATAGAAAGGGCTAGGTATTTGGTCAAGTGACCGACTATGGATGGTCATATGGTTTATTTAAATTACCCAAAATTGTGTGTTCCTTCTGCAACTTTCCATTATTTTGTTCTTTTTAGGTATACACGAGTTGTAGTGGGACAACCAATGTACACACACGTGCAATAGTGGACAGGGCGCGTATGCCTTCAAAAAGAGTGTTTTTTAAGAAGTTGTTCAGTAATGGCTTGGAAAATAAGTCAAATGAGATGGCCTGATGCCAGGTAAGCATGTCTAAGCATGTCTGGTGCAATTTAGGGTTATAACACCTTCCCAACAGGATTGGAAGAGTTGTCACAGTGTGAAGAGGATGGTAGGTATCGACTATCGTGGATAATAGGTGACTTTCCTAGATAGGTTTGAATAGGAACCAAAAGAAACATCTCCACAGATGTAGGAGTCAAGTGTGAGAGCCCAGTGGTGGAGGGTTCATGAGACAAGGTGGTAGTAATCGACAATGCAGTCTGTGGAAAGTTATTGCATTGTAGAATATCTTTTCTCGTGAGTGATCATCTGGTAATTCCCTCGCGGTTTAGTAGTATGAAAAAGCTTCAATATGATATCATTAAATAATACTTGACTACTTGGAACCCAATATTAATATTCATTAATGTAATGTCCATGTAGTTGATACTATTATGAGACTTATTCTTTTATGTGTTTGATAAAATACTTTTTAGTCTTAATGATCAAATAAAGTATAAGGAGATTTTAAATCAAAATATCAATGACATACTTTTAGCAAATGCAAACTCATTTTTTAAAGAAAGTAAGGGCTTAAAAAAATATGATATTTTTCTCAAATGAAAAACTATTTGCTCGCCACTAGACTTTGATATACATTCTTCCACCCTTAAAATGTATTGTTTTAAGGAACAGATTGAATTTCTTTAAATTTAACTTATGATTGAGTTATTTCAATCCTTCAAAGTTCTCAATCAATTCATTTATGCATTGAAGACCAAAACGTGGCGAGGTTGTCGAAACATCATGTTTTCTCAAATAGAGGCATGGAATCAACTTGGATAAGTTCAAATGAGAAAACAAACAATGTTAAATATCCAAGGGGGCAAAAGACTCAAATGGCATAGATAAGCCAAAGAAACAAGGATAAGGAGAACAAAAAACCAAACACCTAAGTAAGAGAACTATCAAAATATCCTTTCATATCAAGCAAGGCAAAACCAACAACAAATGAAGGCATAATTTTATAAAATTCAAATGGGGGCCCCTTTATTTTTGTTAAAAATTAAGGGGAGATTTTGAGGCCTCAACAGGTAGACATTGTATGTCAGTGAAAATATCTAAGAAACTATTGCAAACATTGCAATATTGATGGCCACACTGAGGAAAAGTGTTGGAAACTACATCCAAAGCTAAACCCAAAGAACCACAAGAAGGATGGAAAGAAAAAGAATGTACTGGCCACATATTTAAGTAATCAGGTTGAAATTACCTCTAATGTGGATGAAAATATTGTCTGTACATATGTGTATAAGGAGGTGAATATTATTATCCTTCATCACCAGGAAGAGAAGGAGATGACCAATCTCTTCCACATCAAGATTCAGATCAAGAAAACCAAGATAAATGCTTTGTTCAACTCTAGTTCACATGATAATCTCATAGTAGTTGATCTGGTCATCAAGCCTGGATTGGAGGTTCATGATCATCCTAGCCCCTATTCATTTGTTTGGGTAAACAAGTATGCAAAGATCAAGGTAACAAATCAATGAAAGATTAAATTTTTTGTAAGTGTTCATTTTATATATGAAGTAGAATTGGACAGAGTACCATTGGACGTATGTGGAGTAGTGTTTAGAATCTCCTACATGTATATGATAGATGTTAGTTTCATGTGGAGAACCAACTATTACAACCTCATGAAGGACAAGAAATCCTTCAACATCAACGCACACAAAGGAAAATAAAAAAATTCACTAGTAAGTGCCAATGAAGTTAAGAAATTCATTAGTCATAGAAATAATTATGTTTTAATTTTTTTAAGAGAAAATCAGTCTGATGATGAGTCAATAAGAATAAATGCATCCCTGGAGGGGTGTACTAAAGAGAAAAAACATTAGATGGAGGATTTACTACATGCATATAGAGGAGTGTTCTAGGATCCTAAAGGGATACCACCCAACAGGAATGTGGAGCACAAAATACAAATATTGTCAAAATCCCCATTGTCGAATATTGGGATGTATAGAAAGTATGTTGATATAGAGAAAATGAACTGAAGAAGCAGTTGCAACAACTATTGGAGTAGGGTGTGATTCAACCAAGAACCTCACCTTGTGGGTCACCTATTATAATTGCACCAAAGAAGGATGGGACTTGGAGAATGTGTATCAAATACATGGAATTGAACAAGACTACACTGAATAATTGGTACCCTCTACCCAAGATCAATGATATTGTGGACTAGCTACAACATGCCAAACACTTCACTAAGTTGGATTCGAAATCAGTGTATCACCATGTATGATTAAAAGAAGAAGATACCAATAAGATTTCCTTTAAAACAAGGCAAGGTTTTTATGAGTGGTTGGTTATTCCATTCATTTTATGTAAAGCACCAACTACATTTAAGACACTAATGAATGATGTTTTATATGTTTATCTAGATTCATTTTTTATTGTCTATTTTGATTATATATTGGTTTATGGTGCTACCTAGGAGAAGCACATCTCACATCTTATGCAGGTGTTGGAGACCCTGAAGAAGCACCAAGTATCAAGAAATGTGAGTTTTCTTATTAGTATTTGGTGTATCTGGGGTATGTGATTGGTGGAGGAGATCTCAAGATAGATCCCACCAATATGGAGGCCATCATGAAATGGCCAATTCCTAGAAATTGTATATAAGTAAGGAGCTATGTTGTGGTAGGACAATACTTGCGGAAGTTCGTGGCTTCATTTTCAATAGTAATTGCAACATTCCATGAAATAAAAATAGGAAGTAAGAGTTTATAGTGGGGGAAGAATAAATTAAATGCATTTAATGAACTGAAAGGAAATATCAGTGAAGAACCAGTGCTTGCACTACCAAACTTGCAGAATCCCTTTGAAGTGGAGACAGATGCAAGTGGGTATGCCATGGGAGTAGTCCTGATGCAGGGAAGAAGACCTATCTATTATTATTTTGAATTATTTCATGGGGAATTCATCAACTACCCTACCTACAACAAGAAGCTCTATGCCTTTGTACAAGCTGTCAAAAAGTGGAAGAACTATCTGATAGGAAAGGAGACCATCATCCACACAAATCACTAGATAATCAATTATTTGCAATCCCAAAGTAAGTTACAACAAACCAGACACTACAAGTGGATGGGGTTTTTACGACAATTTCATCTAGTCATTAAGTATAAGAAGGGAAACACAAACAAGTTGGTAGACATGCTTTCAAGGCCACCCACATCCAACATTACAACTTTGGGAACTCTGATGCACATGGATCCTTTTACCCATAATTCATGTATAGAGACATACACAAAATATGAGTACTTCAAGGAGATGTTTCAACAGATAGAGGGTCAAATTCATATAGAATAGGGTGATAGCAAGGATGATTATCACTTCCAAAATGGTTTAGTCTGCAATATTGACAAGCTCTATATGCCTAAAGGTGAATGATTGTGTCTTATTAGAGGGGCTCACACTTCCAAGGTTGCTGGAATTTTCAGTGTTGGGAAGGTATTTGTCAACTTACATAGGTATATGTCCTGGCCCAAAATGCAGGAAGATGTAGCATAGTATATTAGAGGATGTATATTTTGTTATATCAACAAGCTTAGTAATAGGAAGCAAGGTCTATACCATTTCTTACCTGTACCCACTTGACCTTGAGAAAGAATGTCCATGTATTTTTTGGGAGGTTGACCAACCACCAAGAAGGGATATGACTATCTATTTATGGTAGTTGATAGGTTCATCAAGATGTGCATTCTCATGCCTTTTAAAAATACCATCAAAGGACAAGAAGCGGTGAACATGTTCTTTGAACAAGTATGGGTGCACTTTGGGATACCAAGGAGCATCATCTCAAACAAGGGTACCATATTTATTAGTGAATTTTGGACTACATTGTGGGAGATTATGGACACTAAGTTTAAGATATATACGTCATTCCATCCATGGACAGATGGGAAGACACAAGTAGTCAACTAGACTTTGGTCTATCTTTTGAGGGTTTACAATCAGAATCATTTGAAGACCTGGGATAAAACTATTATCTACATACAAGACTCTTATAATATAGCAATCCACACTTATACTAGTAAGTCACCTTTTGAAGCTTGTTTTGGATACTTTCCACCTTCACCCTTGAATTTTGTATATGGATAGAAAGGAGTGAGGGAGGACCCCATAGGAGATGTATTAAAAGAAGATTTTTTTTTTGAGAATATCAAGTAGATCCATTTGCAAGTATAGGAGACGTTGAAGAAGTTACCTGAAAAGTACAAGGATAAACATGACTAGCAAAGAATAGAGATAAAATTTAGAGTGGGGGACAGAGTACGGTTACAAATGAATAAGGAAAGACTACAAGGTTCTGGTAAGAATATCAAGTCTATGTGGTATGGTCATTTTGAGGTAGTGGAAAAGGTGGGAGATAATTCCTACAGACTTAGTCTACCCCCATACATGCACATTTACTTAGTAATGAATGTGGAGAATCTCAAACTCTCTGAACCTTCCATGTTGGATAAGGAGGAGGAGCAGGTCCTACATTCCATTCAATACTTAGCACTAGATTCTTAGGAAAAGTTGGTAGAGGACACAGTTTTGAAGAATAGGTCCATAACTACAAGAAATGGGCAACATGAACTTTGGAGGATTGGGTTGAAAGGACAACTTCTAGGCAAATCAAAGTGGTACTCTATGGACAAGGTAGAGAAAATATTTCCTCACCTCATTTAGTAAAGAGTTTAGGTGACAAAATCCTCCCTAAATGGGGAGTTATGATCTAGATTGGATCATTATATTATTTGTCATCTATATCAGTAATATTTGGGTGGAAAACTTGGAGGAATCATCTTGCAAGGCCATTTTGGCTTCTAGTCCAAATTTAGAAAATTAGGTCCAAAAAACCCTTTGAAATATTTTGAATCTATTTTGAGGCATCAAACGACACTTTTTTTTATGGCCCAAACCTTATTATGGAGAAATATTCTATATTCTACACACTAATAAATTTCCAACTATGCAAAAATCCCCTCAATCGGAGTTTGTGTGTGAAAATTATGCCTCCCGCAAGTTGACCTGCCATATTGATCACCATGGTACAAGTGGATGCCATGTTAGCCTCCATTGCTTAGACATGTGGGGCTAGCCACATATATTTTATAAGAAAACTATACAAGGTCCAAAACCTTCTCACAATTGAGGGTTGAGGAAGTCAAAACCCTACCCCTATATGGCTATCGAGCTATATTAAATACCAGGTCACTAGAAGGAAAATGGGTTCCATTATATGTTATTGTATTTTGTTCCATAATAGAGTAAAACAACTGGGAGTGGGAAACTAGAGAGAATAACATAGGGGGATGCTGGCAACCAAATTTTTGGGTCCATTTTTTCACTTGCGCACAAATGAAAGTTGTGCATGATCATCCAGTAGTTTTGTGAGTGCCTAATAGATGTGGGGAAGAATGCCATAGTGAGTGCATCATAACAGGTTTTGTTGAGCAGTGCACCAATTCTAAAGGTGTTCAAAGGCAGACCGATATGAGTTTTGTCAGTAGCACCAGAAATCAAGAAGAATCTCGTCGGAAGCAAGAAAGGAATCACTAGGATATCTCTCAGAATGAATACTTACAACAGTTGATGAAGATGTGAGGAGACCAAAATATGATCTGGCCAAGGCAATTGAGATTTCTCCTAATGTAGAGAATGTATGTGGATCCCTGGAAGGTACCAGAATCATGTGAGGTTGTTAGAACAAACAATTGAGTGAAGAATAATAGTAAAGGATAACTCTCCTCTTCAAAATAAGATATAAAAGAGAGCTCTCATCTCGAAAAAGAGGATGGAAAATTTGGGAAAGCATAAGTACCAGAGCTCTGAGCTAGTCTATGGAAATCCTATGTTTTATGGTGAAGTCTCTTGTGTCTTGTATATTTCTTAGTCTTAAAATTTAGTGCAAGGCACATTCTATTGTATTCCCATTGGTTTTATAGTAATGAGATGAAGTCTTATTCTGTGCAACTTAGTTATTTAGCACATTGTGTATTTATGACATGATGGAATACGTTCAGTAATAAAGATATGGAAGTTTTGTTCCATTATGCATTTGTGATGAATGAATAACACTTGTTCATGTGTTTTTTTAATTCTTAGTTCTTTTTAGATTATCATATATGGGTTACATGGATGCCATTTGCAATTCTATTAGTTATGTTTGATCCTCCATTCCCTACACAAGACCTTATGGTCTTTGTGATCATGTCTACATCTCGAGTGAGACCTTCCTTGGCCTTAGTCAAGGATTGATATGTCAGTTCTTAGAGTTTTTTGTTGGACATGCTCTGGATACAACTTGGGTATTAACCCCCCAATGTTACGAAGGTTAGTGCATGTGCATGCGTGTGATGAAGAAACAACACTTCCTATCTTAGTGACAACAAATTGTTCATTTTCCAGGACCTAAAGTCTTGTTAATATTGATCGAGGAAAAGAGAAATGTGGGGGCATTCATATAAAAAGGAAATTCAAGACTAGATAGAAGAAAAAGAGCACGAGTTTTCCCTAGGAGATACAAAATGATTGCAGGTGAATGAGAAATAATGGAAAGGTAGATATGTTTACTTTGATCTAAATGAACTCTTTTTTAGAGAATTTCCATGTTTGTTGCATGAATGGTTAAAAGGAAAGTAGAAGTTAATTCATATTTTTTACCATCAAAGATGATAGTATGGGATCAAGCCAATATTGATAGTTTAAAGGCATTGGATAAAAAGTGGACTTGGGCCGTTTATTTCCGGTTTTCCTGGGTAAAGGAAGGATATATAGTTGAGTTTGATATAGAGTATAGTGATTCTTTTAGTTAGGTTGAAAGAAAGTTTGAAGAAGGTCCTAGAAAGTGGATGTTAGAAGAGATCCCCCTTTGGATTAAGATGTTATTTGTGGAAAAAGTATTGATGCGTAAGGATCCTAAATTGATGGTTGAGTAAACCCCTTAGCATTGGGGGGGGGTTTCTGGAAAAGGTGGGGGAAAAAGAGCCAGAGGATGGATCTAGTAAGGAGGATCCAAGAAGTTGTTGAGATTAGATGAGGACTAGAATGGACCCAGAAGAGAAGAGGAGAAAAAGAGTTGAAAGATAAACAAGAAGAGATGAGTTGAGGGAGATATATGAGCGGAAGAATAAATAAGAGTTAGTTGAGGGTGCATAGTTAGGTGTCGAGCCCAAAATGAAGAGGAAGCTCATGCCAAGAAATGGTGTGGGAGAGGATGTTTCTACAGAGTGGAGAACATGAAATACCTAGCCTACGAAGAGGCTGGGAATGGAAGACACCAATAGTGGTAGTGAGGGCCTAGGTGATGAATCCTGTACCCTTTGGCTTTTGTGGTATGTCACAACCTTGAGAAGAGGAAGACCACATTGGTATGGTCTGCAGGTGAAAATTTGTGGTGCGTTGGTGGACTCGGAAGAGGAAGCATCACATGGTCACACACTAACAAGAAGATAAGTTGTCACGCAATATAGTGGGGCACCACTCCAAAGAAATTTAGGCTCTTGTTGTAGTGGCGGTACATTGAGCAGCCTAATGACCAGTGCACGAAGAAGTCATATGTTGAGTTGATAAACTGAATTTTCGCAAGGTGGAAATTGGCAGATCAAATCGAGAGATGATTCACGTGGTGGAAGTATGTGGATCAACCTAGAGGTAGGATTGCACATTGGTGGTGCACAGTCAGATCAGGAGAAGAAGGCTCAAAATTTGGATGTGCTAAACATGAATAAATATGGAGTCTCCCCTATTGGTGGGGGAGACAAACTGATAATTTTGGATGGCCTTATGTGGTTGCAGCTAGATGGCTCTTTGGGTCCCCTCACAAGAAATTTCAAGAGAATATGGTCTTACTCCCTTTTTTTTCCACCTCCCTTGTGCATTTTTAATCAATAATAACACAAAGCATATAATGAATAAGTTGAAGAGAGAGATAAGAAGAGGAAATAAGTAACGACATGAGTGAAGAAGAAGGTGAAGTCAGTAATAATTTACCCCAAGAGATAATGGTGTGGAAGGATCTAGACAATAGTAGTCGAAAGAGAGGAACTAACCTTGGTCCCAATATGGCCAATCAAGATAGTCCGTTGAGATTACTTATGTTCCATGGAATGGGAAAATATGATGTAGAACAATAATGGTTCACCTATGAGGCAATATAGTCTGTAAAGAGAGTTAGATATGAGGAAGCTAAGATAGCACAACCAAAGACTACATTCAGGGATCGGGCCTTAACGTGGTGTTGGTGTGCATGCACAGGAAGGTTCAAGACCCTGGGTTCAAGGTAATTAGTCCAACAAAATCCTATAGATACCGACCCTTTTGGAATCACCTGCAAGCAGGAGAAGTGTCGCTTGAGGTATCTTTATGAGGACTACAGGAACCAAGATTCTACAATGGCGAGGGAAATAAGGGAGGAATGCTCTATTATAACTACAAGATCCTTTCATGGACTAGATTCTAGTTAACCTAACCGGGTTACTTAATTCTATATGCATATCAGTCTATTTTCTTGTCATTTAGTGGTTAAACATACAATTAAATCTATTGTGAATGAATCTACCAAAAATATCACCGAAGATATGCATTCATCCATAGTAAAAGAAGGAATTAATGCAATACAGATGTGAATTAACAAAATACATACATGAATGATCATTCGACAACATAATCAGGCACCGAGTTACCATGGTTCACCCCCTCCTGGGCTACATCCATAAAAGATTTGCTTCTTTCTTAAAGTTATGGAATTATTCTTGCTCTCTACACTAAAATAGAGGTTCAATGTGCACTACTCTACTTACATTAGCGGATTCTTTACACACAAAAAATCCTACAATAGCAACAACTACTCAAAATTCCTCTGGTTCCTCTTCTTTTTCTTCTGCCCTCTGAAATTCATGGATATTTTACATATTTTTTGCCCCTTTTTCTCAGGTTTTCTTGCCAGCTCATAATGAGTTGGCTACCACTCATGATCGACTAGAAAAAAATCATTATGAGTTGGATACATCTCATGCTCGATTGGTTTTACCATATTTTGTGCTAATTATTTCTTCTTGTCCCCCATCTTCTTCTCTTTCCTCCCTCTTCTTTCTTTATCCTCTTGATCTTCTTGATCTTATTGATCCTGTGCATTCTCTTTATACCTCATCTCCTCTCATTGTTCTCTATCTAACATTTCCTACTCAATAGGCCCCCAACACTCACTTGTGGCTCGTCCTGAGCCACTTAGGCCTATTGTGTCGTTCTCTTCCATGCCTTAGTGAATTTATGGAGGTTTTCCTTCACTTCATGTACTGTTGCTGTGATTTTTTCTTCCTTGTTCACGATTTCCTCCATTGTTTGCACTGTCAAACTAGTCATTTTGGCCTCGATGTCTTACACTACCAATTTCGTGATGGTTTGCATGGTAGCTACTTCTTCCAGTACCCTGAGGGCTTCGTCCTGTCACAGTCACAACTCTGGTGTGATATTTCATTGTTCTTCCTTCAGTTTTTCCATTGCAAGGTATAGTTTCCTGTTATCCAAGAGTGTTGTCATTATTTCAGTTGGTGGGAGAGTATTTGCACTCTTAGTGGCTTGATTCGCGTGTTCCTGTGCAATATGTATTTTCTCCTCCAACACTTGCATCTATGGGGTTTTCATCATCTATGTCCACATGTGTGTGGCTTCATCGCATATCTATATGCATTCATGTTCTTAGATTTTTAACTTAACCACCATTGTCTGCACAATCCATTATCTTTGCGCTCTTTCTTTTAGTGGTGTCCCTAGTGTTGCGTGCACTTCCAATTCCATGATATTTGTGTGAAGGCCTTGGATAGCCTCAATAATATTTACTTATTTTTCCTCGACCATGGCCTCTACCACCATTGGTACATTTGGGACTTCCTTGTATAATGTTTGGATGGTGGTGTGGACTTTATGCACTATCTGTTCAACTTCTTCCTTCTCCTTCAAGGATTTGGTGGCCTTTGTTTCAGCCTCAACCTTTCCATTTAATGATTTCTCATCCTTTCCTTCTTCTTCACTCTTTTCTATACTGTCTTTCTCTACCTGTCTCTTTGCTTCTCTCTTCTCCTTTTCTGTGAGGTCCACTCACTTTTCTACTACGCACTTTTTCTGTAGTGCATTGGTGTATTGTTTATATAGTTCTTCCTTCTCGGATTCTTCTTTATCAAAATATGTGTCTATTATGTCTACCCGACATCAGAGTTCCTGCGTGATCCCTATGTGCAATTTATGTAATAATTTTATTGGCATTTAGGAGATGATGAGGTCCACGTAACTTAATCCTTGCAGCTTCTCCTATACTTCATGGTTTGGTAACCTGACTTTATGTACTATGATCTTGAGTACTATGTGCTCTGCTATAAGTTGTGTTTATACCCCAGTTCATGCTTCCTCCAGTATGCCTTGTTGCAATTTTCTTACTGTTGGCGCCAATGCCAATCCGACTATCTCTATTAACTGTTGTAGCCTCTAGCATTGGTCCTACACCATCGTTTGTATTTCTTATTGTTTCTTTATTGTCTCTTCAAGGACTTCTTCCATGACATTCCGTATTCGGTATCCAATTTGATCCATGTCGTCATCTGTTATTGTGTATACAACTTGTGGTTTTTGAGCCTTTTGCTTCTTCCACACAACTGACCCTATGGTTTGGTCCTGTTGTTTACTTCATGTTTTAGGTAAGGGTTGTGGAGGTTGATCTATTGTCCTTATTTCTAGTGTGTCCTTCATATCATTTCGTTCATTGGTTCCCTCTGCACCATTTATTGGAGTGTTCATTTTTACATCTGTGTGGTGTGGTGTTGCTTCAGTGTTCCCCCCTGCATTGTCGCGTCCCCTTTTGTTCATACTTTTGAGTCTATTTCCCAATCCTTCATGACCAACTAGATGTCTTCTTCAGATATCTTGTACTTTGTTTAGACCCATTGCTCCCTTGGATCCTTCCTATATTTGATGTATAAATGATGCCTATCTACGCAAACCTTCATGACTGGGTCGTATGCCTCCACTATCTGTGGTGACATCCATGATGCGTTATGGATACTCTATAAATGTTTTTGTTGAGAACAAAAAATTATGGTATTTTTACACTATGCATGGCTTCACCCTCATCCCTAGGAACTGTGCATCCTCCGACTCTACCCATGCTGTGAAGGTAATCAAGATTAAGAGCCAAGGGTAGTGAAACTCCATCCCCTTATCTTGGGCTTTAGCACAATCTAGTAGGAACTAGTCTAGTAAGAAATGGTCCCAACTCATTATAGTGCCTTCGACACATTTCTCTATGACAACTATTACCCATGGTGGGACTTGATATTTCCTACATTTTTATAGCAGTTTACATTCTATCATTTGTGTGGCTACTTGAATTGTGGGGTCACATATAGTTGGAACATCTATATGAAAATTCCCTTGCATATCCTCCAACTGTGCTCTTTATGTCTTCTTATCTACAAATAATGTGGTAGGGTCTTTCCCCTTGGTGGGAAGTCCAGTGATTCATTTTATTAGGTCCGTAGCAATTGAAATTGGCCTATCCAACTAAATGTACCCCCCCTTGTATGAAATATAGAAGGAGTTTGACGAAGGCATTGACTTCATTGTTGCAGCCGAAGTATGGGATTTCAAGCAAGTTAAGGAGGCATGCTCACTCCAATCCTCTGCCCTAGACCTTGACCACAGGTACACTCTGCTGTGTAAGTGGATATATTTTAGTGCCATTTATTCTTGAGTCACAAGTTCAGCGAACTTTGCCACGTCAATAATGTCGTGGTTTTCATAGTTCATCTAAGGCACCCTCCCCATCATGTATTCATCGATGATGACTGCCTTTGGAATGTATGGGGTCACCATTGTATAATATGGATTCTTCTATAGTGTGACTGGTGGGGTGTCATCCTTCCTTAGTAGTATATAGTCATGAGGAAACCTCGACTCCAATGAGGAGGTTCCTGGGATTTCCTCAATATTTGGTTCGACTGCGAGAGCTCTGGTGCGACTCTTTCATGGTACTGTTGTTGTTGCTCCCATGGCTTTGGGTGATGCCATATTTGTACTTAAATCGGCCCTCACATTTTTTATAGCTCTGTATTCCACTCTAGATATGTGCTCTTGGTTCTTCTTGTAACTTCTAAGTAACAATGAACTGTGTTTGGTAAGCCTCACTAATTTTATCCTTTTTTTCCTAGTTGTGCTCTAATATTTGTGCCTTCTTGCATGTATCCTCTGCCCATAGTGTGATAGGTATTGGTGTTAATGGAGATTTATTTCCAGATCCATTAGTAGATTTCCACTGTGTTCTGCCAGTCATTCATGTGTATCGACAACATTTTTCTTTTACTCCATGGTTTTATGGTAGCTTTATGACTGGGCCTTATGGTGGATTTATGCAATGTTATAAATGTTGTTTTATGACTTATCCTTATTCATTCGTAACTGTCTTTTCCTTCTTCTTCATACTTGACAGTTATCACATCACTTGGAGTGGTGTAATTACTACCACATACTTGACCATTTGTGCATCGAGTTTCCCTAGTTGGCGCAGTTGCCCCTACCTACGTAGTTTCCATTGTCAGTATGTATGCATTCATTATCATTTTTTTTCTTGTGTGGTTCTTCCTATTGTGTATCTTTTCGACCCTCTTGATTGAATTTTAGTCGATGTTCATTCACCCTACCTTTCAATGCTACTCCATTATGTGTTTCCAATTGCGCAAAACCTACCTCTATCACCCCTTGGATCACATATTTTTGGCACAGGGGAAAACCCAGAGTTCAGCTCCAAGAGAACACCAACAAGCCCTAGCTACTGGCCCTTTCGACAACACCTACGAGGCAAATGTAGTCTCACCCGAAGCAACTATGTGGGGGTTGCAGGACAGAGATGTCTACAACCAGAAGAAATGTAAAGTGGGTTCAAAGTGATAGACACACAATAATATAGTATTCTTTATCTTCCTAGGATCTATTGCATAAGATATATCTATCAAATCTAACAAAGTAATGCAATAGAAAAATACCAATAACAAAGAACAGAACGCCAATCACACATACAACACAAGATATACATGCTTCACCCTCTCTCTAGGGCTACGTCCACAGAACTGTGCTTTACAAGTATTAAGATGAAACATGCAGCTCTTGTCTGCACTCTCAGATAGAATATCTTCTTTCTTCTCTTATCTATCTCTTCCCTCCCTGCATAGCCAACTACAGGGTTGATCTTCACACCCAGCTGAAGATCTTACAATACAGAAGGCTCTCGTACTAACCACTTCTCTCTCTCAATATTACTCACTTGATATCACAATGACAAAGACAACAACAATGATCCTAACATCAACAACCCAACCCAGGTCCTTTAGACCTCTATTTATACATTACAATAGCTAATCGACATCCTTAAGTCGAAACCTAGGTGTCACAAACCCTAGATTCCAAAACCCTAGGTGTCTGAAACCCTAGGTCAACCTGAACCACGTTTTTAGGGCTTTGCTAGCCTGTCTTTCCTTCCTTCTTGCATGGTGCTCCAAAGTATCCAATGGTGGTTTTTTCCGCTTACCGAGTTGTCCATGATCCTTCTTTCTTATTGATCTGTCATCCTTGATCTCATCATCCAACAAATTTCTTCCTTTTACTTTGCTCCATCTTTTCTACTCTTTTTCTCACTTTGACCCAATAACAATCATTGTGTCTTCCATGCAGTTCACATTCTGCCTTTTCTTCCTTGATCTTTGATTACTTCCATAAACAAGGGCCAACAAGCCCCCAACACTCACATGTGACTCGTCCTGAGGCACTTTAGATCTGATTCTTTTGTTTTACTTCGACTTCAAAATGCACAGTGCAACCTCTGGTTTCTGCTCTATGCCTCCTCTCCTTCCTTCCTTGTGCATACTATATTTTCTTTGTCTGGTACCCAGTTTCAGCTACATCTGTTACCTAGAACCTTTTCCTTATTCTTTTACTTAGATCTGCGAAGCAGCTGGTTGTCATAGTACAAATTCAACCAGCTCCCATTCACTAATCCTTCCTTCCATTATCCCTTCAAAGTCTTCAACTACACAACTCATCCTTCTGTAGCATAGGTGATCTCATATGGCCTAAGCCAATGCGTTCTGAACTTCCTAGGATGTTTTATGAACTTACTGTGATATACCAGTACTAGATCACCTTGTTTAAATGCCTTCTTCTTGATGTGTCTATCATGATAGGCCTTCTCTCTTTCTTTCTATACTTTCTGATGAAATCCTGCAACAAATCTATCTTCCTCTAGTTTGATCAACGACAAAAGCCTCTCTTGAACAGTGCCAGTGTCATCCATATCTGAAAAGGAAATAATTCTTAGGCTTGGTACCAAATATTCCATTAGGACAACAACTTCGAGACCATATACCAACTTAAAAGGGGTCTGCCTTGTTAGCTTCTTGCAAGTGGTTCTATAGGCCCATAGTACTACTGGTACTCTTAAATCCAAGTCATCCTGGTTCACACTACAAATCTCATCAACTCTGCCTCCAAGATATTTTTGAATGCTTCCACTATCCCATTTGCTTGTGGATGGAAGGTAATGCTTTTCTGATGGTGGACTACAAATTCCTCAGTCAGGGCTTCAATTGTTTTATTTATGAAATGTGTGCCTTGGTCACTCATAAGGATCTTTGGCCATACAAAATTGGTTATAATGTCATCAAATGTGAAGCACACAGATGTAGTTGCACTATAGTCCTTAACTACTCTTTCTTCAGCCCATTCTGTCAAGTACTCTTTAACAGTGATTATGTACCTTGCTCCTGTGCGCTTTCTGGTTGGGTTTATAGGTCCCACGAATTCAATGACCCATTTCTCAAATGCTTGTAGGGTAAGATGTGGTGCTAATTGCATTTGATCTCTTCTGGATGGTTGCCCAACTCTTTGGCATACATTGCAGGCTCTGTAATAGTCTTTAGCATCTCTATGTATGGTAGGCCACCAAAGACCAGCTCTAAGAACCTTTTGTGTGGTTTCTTTCCCTACGTAGTGTCCTCCTGCGATGCCTTCATGAGCTTCCATGAGGATCATCCATCATTCTTCCTCCATAACACATCTTCTCAATATTTCATCAGGTCCCATCTTGTAAAGATGTCCAACTATAAGTGAAAAGTCTGCAGCGTGCACTACTAGTTGTTTCTTCTGGGGAATTGTATATTCCCTTGGTTCCATTCTTGTTGACAACAACTAGACTATCTCTGTGAAGTGGCCATCAATATTTATAATGGCCAATAACTATGCATCCAACAGTGTATCCTCCAAAATAGTCAGCTCCTCGCCATGTTCCAACCTTGACAAGTGGTCATGACCTTTGTTCATTCTTCTTGGTTTGACTATGATCTCAAAGTCATATTCCTGAAATAGGAGAATCCATATGCATATTCTCCCCCAAAACACTGGCTTTTTGACTAGGTATTTCAGTGCAGAGTGATCATTAAACATTTTAAAGTGTCCTCCCAACAAGTAGTGGAAAAATTTCTCCAGCGCATACACCATGGCTAACCCCTCTCGCTCGGTAGTGGTGTAATTGATCTCAGCAGTTGATAGCTTCCTGCTGGAAAAAGCTAACGGATGGTCAATATCTCATTCCCTAGGTTGTGATAACACTGCTCCTAAAGAAATATAATACATATCGACATGCACATGAAACTCCTTTCTCCAATATGAAAAAACCAGAATAGGCGCAGTAACCATTTTATGTTTCAGTGTGTCGAAGCTCTATTGACACTCTTCTGTCCAACTAAACTGACAGTCTTTCTTCAAAATATTCTCCATGGGTTCTGTAATCTGGGCATATCCTTTAATGATCTTCCTGTAGTATCCAGTATGTCCCAGCATAGTGCGTAGTTGTTTGACTAAAGTAGGAGGGGGTAGATCAACTATAATGGAAATTTTAGATGGAACTACCATCAATCCCTTTCTTGCATACAATATGACCTAACAACACTCCAAATGGTGAGAAGAAGATGCATTTCTTCATATTCAAGGAAATTTGGCACTGCTTGCATTTTTCCAACATTAGCCTTAGACATTAAATATGATTTTTCAATAAACTAAAAACAGTCCAATCATCAAAATATGCTTCTAGAAATTTATGTAGAAACTCTTTGAATGCTTCGACCACCACCCTGGAAAATATGGTTGGGAAATTCTTCAATCCAAATGGCATCACTTTATACTAGTAGGATCCCCATTCTGTTGCAAATGTGGTCTTATGGAGATCTTGATTGGAAATCCGGATCTGATGGTATCCCGAGAATCCATCTGTAAAAGAGTATACCTCATGGCCTCCCACATTATCTAACACTTCGTCAGTGAATGGTGTAGGGAAGGGGTCATGTAAACAGGCAGTATTCATCTTCCTGAGATCTACACATATCTTAATCTCTCCTATCTTCTTGTCTTGCACCACCATAGGGCTAATCCATTCTTATTCGTCCACATGTTCTATAATCCTTGCTTCCAGCATTCTGTCGAGCTCAATCTTCACTTTCTCCTTATATTTAGGGTTCAGTCTATAGGGTTTCTGTTTGACTGGTCTCGCATCCGGTTTCAAGGGGATCCACATCTCTCCCATAGGCCCTTTAATTCCCTTCATATCAATGAACTTGGTTGGAAACAAGTCTTGATATTCATGCAGTAATTTAGTAATCTTATCAATAGTGGCAACATCCCAATAATCTCCAACATTTGCAAGATTCAATGTCTGTTCTATTCCAATATTGACCTTATTAATAATGATTGGTTTTCCAATGAATGGTAAATCAACTCCTAGTCCTTCCACATCTCTTTGGCCTTCTGTTTCTGTGATGTTCCCCTTTCTTGGATCATCGTCTTCATCAGCATTGATGTTGTAACAGCCTTGCAGTTTCTGGAGAGGCACAATCCATTCATCCTCTTCTTGTTCTAAAGGGAGGTTAGATGCCTCCTCGAACACTTTTTGTCTTACAATCTACAATGCTTGATCTACTGAAGGATATTGAATTTCAAATAAGAAGGTGGTTACAAAATTCTGAGTCATACCTTCGCAATCTGTAGTGATCAGGCGCAGCTATGCCCTAAGGTACCAATTGATAGGTGTCGTGTCCAGTGTGTTAATGAATTTGTGCACCCACTTCTCTTGAGGAATGTTTCTCCATGCTTCCTCACAACTTCACACATGGTCCCTTGGGCAGCTTCGACCTATGTACCAAACTTCGCATCCTTCTACTTGTGTTGAGAACCGCATTGTCATCAAGGTGTGACATTGTACCCATTTTGTAATGTTTTTTTTGTGTGTCCCCCACCATCTTGTTGGTGTGGCTTTCAGGGCCTCATCCATTGCCAACAATATTTGTTGCATTGGTACACTTTCTTCAAAGTCTGACAAGAAGGTTTCTAAAGGATTCAGACCATTAAAGGTGGGTAAGTTACTTAAAGTTGTGTCGATCCAATGAACTTCTCTGGTTAATCTAGCACATCTCCTCGTAGATACTTCATAAATTTTATTCTTCCAGTTCTCCAATGATTCTTCTGAGTCTGATGAGCATGCGTTGTCACTACGCCAACTTAGGTTTCCATCGGCCATAGGATTAATGTAATCTTGTTGTCTAGTTGTTAATTTGTATATTTTTTCCAATTCATTTGTGCGGTCTTCTTATCTGATGGGCTCTGTGTATCGTTGGCCTTCATATGGATCTAAGGGTGTAATGACCCTAAGGACATATCTTTCAAATGTCATACATCTTTTCTTTAAATCAACCACAATGGAATTATTGAAATCCCAATCAATTCCTAACAGCGCAGGGTAAGGACAACTATCATCAACTATCTCAATTACCTCAAAATTTTCAAACGTTCTTACTGTTGGATCATGTTGTCATTGATGCCAATGGTTTGTCATTGATGCCAATGGTTTGATTACTTGGGAGATTTTTGGATCATATGTCATTGATGTAAATGGTTTGATTGATGTCATTGGTTGATTTCAAGTAATTGATTTATATGATTCCCTTGATTAGAATGTTATATGTCCAAGTGGAAACCAATCGATGCAAAGGTAAACAAATGGATGAACTCCAAAGTGGTCCCCTTATGGTGAAATCCCTCACGGGAAGACGCTTTGCGGATTGAGTTATCCTAGAAGAATGGTTGGAGGACCC
>ML791180.1:63199-106387 GCA_009831015.1 Picea engelmannii
TGAAAGCTTGTTGATTATCCATCCTAAGCCTAATACTAGAATATATCAACTTTGGTTTTCCCATTAGCGCCCAGGTTTGCTTCATCATGACATTGACCTCTGACCCTAAGTCGAGGACCACATAGTCTATATCATATTCTCCTATTTGAGTATTCAAGTGTAATTTCTTATTTTTCCTTCTCTTTTTCGTGATTTGGTGTACTACCCTATTCAGTTACAGATCTATATTTACTAGCTCATACTGTCGGATTAAATTTTGTAGCTCTTGTACAAATCTCTCATCCTGAATCAACTTAACACAAGTATATAGAAATTCCATGAGCTTGTTTACCTCTTTTCCTTCTCTCGGCGAAGCAGACTGATCAAATGCTTGAGTCATTCCATATTCTCTCACTTCTGGTCATGTCTTTGATGAATATCCTTGGTCTTCTTTGAACTCTTTTCTTGCCCCCTCAAATATATGTCTTTCTTTCTTTGCATCAAAAGTTTGGGTCTTCTCTATAGCTTTCCTGACTCCTGAGTCTTATGTAGTCTTTCCTTGGGTTAGTCTCTCTTCTCCTATAACAATGCTTCCTCTAGTTATAAAAGAGACTCTAGGGTCTTCTCCACGAGTTTCAACATATATCAGTTTCACTTGCGAGTTCTGCTGAGGTCCTTGTCTTTCTTGAATCTTATCCAGAAATGTTGGACATTCCTCGATAACATGCTCGAAGGAGTTGCAATAGGTACAAGTGGTACAAATGTTCTGACAATCCCTTGCTAGGTGTTCTAGCTGTGCACAGTTATAATAGGTTATTTATCCTCGACCATGACCCATACCTACTCCTTGTCCTCGTCCTCTGAAGCCACCATGAGGATTGAAGTTTCCTCTCCCAGGGGAGTTATACTGCGTAGTATTTCCTTCTTGTTGTACTTCACCTTGAATTTTGTATATGTCTCTCGACCTTTCATGCATGAGATCGTAAACCCTACAATCCCTATCATCATGTCCCATGGACTTACATAATGTGCAATACAAATTTGTGGGTGTCTGAACATATTTTTTCATGTAATAGAGCTCACTAGAGTGATGTCTATTTCGGCATACCTCGCACCAAGGTAAGGTGACTTTCTTCAAAGGGATTGAAGCTCTAGAGGCTAAGTATTCATGAAATAGGTGATAGTGTTCCTTGTCATGGCCTTCCGATCTGCATCTGACACACCAGATGTCTTCTCTTTTATATTTTCCCTTGTCGTTTTTCATATCTTCAACCTGCAAAGACAAACTAGTTAGTTGACTCAATATTTGACTCATACATGACTAGATTCTCCCATAGGGGCTGATTCTAGCTGCATGGAGATATCTAGTGCCTTAGGCTATGAAGAAATCTTTTGTTGCATCATAGGAAATTTGATGTGTGTTAAGAGAGCAACGATAAACCACTCTTTGTTCTTATCATCTGGGAATTGAAAAGTCAATCAGCCTGTTAAGGTCTTAAATCTTTGATCGAACTTCCAAACACATTCATCTACCTTCTGCTTGATCTCTTTTAGCTCTGTAATACATTGTGATTTTGATTTGGGTTTCTTGAATTCTACAATCAACACATTCTTGATATGATTCAGTGGTTTAGGATATAAAATTCCTTGGAAAATATCCATGTACCAACTCAATGCGTGATCCCTTAGGGTAGTACTAAACTAAGTTCTTTTAACAACTTCATCGGTGACATTTTTAATATTCCATACGAATTCACACAGAAACCCATGCTGATCAATATCTTCAGATCCATCTCCCCTAAAGATAGGGAGACTCATCTCATCTACCATAGATATTTCTAGGGCTCCTAACTGCGTATGTGGTGGACTACTAGTGACAGTGCTCTGAATGCTCTGGTGGCTTGGATTACTATAAATGATTAATGCTACTGAATCGACAGGAGAAATAATAGTACTTACTTCAACACTCTACACAATTCCTAAAGTTTCTGGATCGTCCCGGCGAGGTTCTCTAGCTTTTCCTTCCTCTACCCTAGCAGGTTCTGAATGCTCTTTGTCTGTTAGATCTACCTCTTCTCCACTATAGAAACCCTCATCCCCATAGTTTTTATTAAATAGGCTCATAAGATGAACTTCTCTGAAAGCTCTTCCACTGTGCGTATGTCCAACCTCTATGCCGTTGTCGCTGTCTGAATTCCTGAACATTAGCTTTTTCAAATCCAACCAATCTATTGTATCTTCAAGAGGTTCTTCTCATGCAATAGCATCTTGATTCTCAACTTTAGAAAATGTAAACATTTTTCTTTTGGTCCCTTGAGGAAATATCTCTCAGCTTGGCTATATGACTCTACTATGTCAGCAACAAACTCAGTGATGTACCCTCTAATGGTGCTATCAAACCAGTGATCTATTTCTCGTGATACGACATTATCAACTCTCTTAACCTTCCTGATCAGCGTCGACGTCCAAACCATAGGAGGTCTAGATCTAATCTCAAACTAGGTATTTTCTAACCTAGTTAACCATTCATATAGCTCCTGATGGATTCCTCCAAAGAGAATTTTGTGTATATCAGTAAAGATATATCTCTCTAACCAATCCTCTGTACTAAGATTAGGGTTCTTTTTCTAGGCTTTAGTGAAGTCCTTTTCTTGATCCTCTATCCACTTTTGAATTTCTATCTTTTATGGAAACCACCTTGTCATTCCCTCAAGAAGATTCCTATCCCAGCAACAAAACCATTTGTTGGCACAGGGGAAGACCCAAGGTTCAACTCCAATAGAGCACCAACAATCCCTAGCTACTATCCCTTTCAGCAAAACCTACATGGTAGATGCAGTCTCACCCGAAGTAACTATGTGGGGGTTGCAGGACAGAGATGTCTACAACCAGAAGGAATGTAAAGTGGGTTCAAAGTGATCAACACACAACAATCTAGTATTATTTATCTTCGTAGGATCTACTGTGCAAGATATATCTATCAGATATAACACAGTAATGAAATATCAGTATACCAATAACAAAGAAAAGGACACCAATCACACATACAACACAAGATATACGTGGTTCGCCCTCTCTCTAGGGCTACATCCACAAAACTGTGCTTTATAATGTATTGAGATGAAGCATACAGTTCTTGTCTGTGCTCTCAGCTAGAAAATCTTCTTTCTTCTCCTCTATATCTCCTCCCTCCCTGTGCACCTAGCTATAGGGTTCATCTTTGCACCCAGCTGAAGATATTACAATACAGAAGGCTCTCATACTCAGTGCTTATCTCTTTCTCAATATTAGTCACTCGATCTCATAATGAAAAAGAAAACAACAATGATCCTAACATCAAAAACCCAACACAGGTCCTTTAGACCTCTATTTATACATTACAATAGCTCACTGACATCCTTAGCTTGAAACCTAGGTGTCACAAACCCTAGATGCCAAAACCTAGGTGTCTAAAACCCTAGGTCAGACCCATGTTTTCAAGGCTTCGCCAGCCTGCCTTTCCTTCCTTTTCATGCGGTGCTCCAAAGCATCCAATGGTGGATTTTTATGGTTGTTGAGTTGTCCATGATCCTTCTTTATTTATAATATTTCATCCTTGATCTCTTCATCCAATGACTTGCTTCCTTTTACTTCGCTCCATATTTTCTACTCTTTTCCTCACTTCGACCCAGTAACAGGCAATGTGTCTTTCGTGCAATTCACATTCTACCTTTTCTTCCCCGATCTTCGCTTAATTCCATAACCAAGGGCCAACATGTATTGATCTGAAATGATCTTTTAAATGACTTGGTTAAGTATTTTTCATGTGTAAATTTACCAGTTAAGAATTAATAAGAAATACAAGAATCTTAAAGAAATAATTTGTAGCACATAAAGAAGTAAATACAACAAACCATAAGCAGATTTAAGACACTAGGAGTTGATAACGGAGTTTAGAAATTTTCCTACATCTCTGGACCTTTGTCTAAGTGGGGGAGGCTTCTTTATTAATATTCAATACTCAAAATATGCATCAAAATTACATCAATTTGTTCTCTTATTGACACAAAAGTTTTCCTCTTTTTCTCAAGAGCTCAATGCAATAGACGATAATGAAAAAGGTGGAGTAAAACTTCCAGAAATGGCCTCCAAAGCTCAACTACTCTTTTGGCTTCCCTGCATAAAAATGGATTGGAATTCATAATTCTTCATCATTTTTCTCCTTCATGTTGGTAAAACAGGCTTGGTTTATAAAACATTCAAGTTGGCATCGACTCCCAACTTCTCCCCAAACATTTGGCATATTTTGGGCTCAAATCCCAAACAAATATGGCATAAAACCATAAAATGTGGCCAAACTATAACAAAATGATTTAAAAAAATCATATCCCAAGGTCGAAAACCCACTTTTCAATGAAATATGGACACGTGCCCATTTTTTTCTGGCTCCCTGTCATGTGGAAGTTATGTGTCCCCGTGCCAAGAGTATCCCTTGGTTGCATAACCATCCACCCTGGTCGGAGAGTATCCTCCCGCCGAACGAGCGCTAACCCATCACCTTCTGACCACGTGACAAAAAAACCTTGGGTGGTGGTGATTTTGTCAAGCCATGCCTGTTTTCCATAGTGGTTAGAGGATGTTTGTTAAATCCTTGCCTAGAGAGAAGGTCGGGAGTTTGAACCTCTCAGAGGACATAACCAATTTTGACATAGGCCTTCGTGGCCCGATCAAGGGTTCCATGTGCTTCCCTATGATTGGGCCACCTGGAGATACCATGTTGGCATGCACCACTTCACTACACAGTCAACACCAACTAATCTACCTAGTTAGTTGTCCACCCGTCTAAATAGTTAGTTGTACAATCAGCACCATATGCCAACACAACCAGATCCTACCAGTTGTATGTCACATCACCAATAGTACCCTACTAGCTATCGTCAATACTACCACATGTCATCACTAGAGCGTGCCATGACATTGTATGTATTAACACATCATTATTCGTACATTCGAGTCATCTGCCACATCAACACCTCAAAATGTTGAATCTACATGACACATGTTAGCCTCTGATGCTGCCATGTCAGCATGCTAACATCATGATCATGTCATGCTCCACATGACATACTGCTAACATCATTAGTACATACTGATGATTTTGACCTTTGACTTTTATGCTTGTTTGGAGAAAACTTCATAACACGATATCTTCACCATACAGAGTCCATTTTCGAAAAATAATATATTTTCGGAATCGACGCGACGAGCACTACACAATGGCGCTAGTTTCATCTGAATCCGAGAATTTTGAATGCTTTTCCTTTTCAGATCCATTTTGGATCACACCTCCCCACTGAGACCTTTTGGTCCTTCAAAAGGATATTAACCAGACATAAAGTGTGAGATAAGCCTCCCCACTTCTCCTTTGTCTGTCAAATATGTCCTGTGCACCTGTCGCATCATAATAAATTTCAAAACAACCATGATAACAGAACACATATTGTTAGCCATCTTTATTTCTTCACATCCTTCTGAATTCACTACTATCCATGTAGAAAACATTAGCAACAATAACAATTTAAAAAACATGACTGAACATGAACCAACATGTATGTTCTTCCTTACAAGCTTACACAAAAAAAACTGATCTTGAAGCAAATTATGGCTAGATCTACATGCTATGACCATTTTACTTTGTTTCTTAAGATCAACTGGTACAATTATAGGTGTATTTCTTGCATAAGTTGTCTTCTTTAATTATTCCATTGTTAGAATATATTGATTTCCTTTGATATGATGATCATGCACAACATATTTTGTCCCTTCTTTAGTTAAGTGATATTGATTTTGTTCCCTGAAGAAGATTGGTTTGCAATCATATAAATAAGGGCTACCAAGACCATTCCACATGCTTCTAGTGGTACCACATCACATGTTACCTCATCTACAAACTTAGATGTAATTGCAAACTTTATGACACATTTATTTTTTATGCGCAATTTGTGATTTTTGCTTATCCAATTTAATGAGTAGGGTTTGTGATGCATCTTATTTTTCAATCCCAATTGCTTAACCACTTCTTTTGAAATTAAATTAGCTTGAGATCCATTATCTAAAAAAGTGTCAATCTTGGTATGTTTCATAATGACCTTTATATGAAACAATTTACTTCTAGAATCATAACCATCACCAATTTTACCTGACAAACCAATTTTTGTGACTTTAGTCTCATCACCTAAATTTGAGCCCAAGTCTATTGGTTGTGTTGTTGGTGTAACTTTTTTCGTTCCCTTCTTTTCTTTGAACCACTTCGGTTTCTTCTCTAGATGCAATTTCCAACAATTCTCACCATCGTGCCCTTCTTTATTGAAATTCTTGCAAGAGAGCTTCTCTTCCTTCATTGTAGTTGAGTTTTCTTTCTTCACATTCCCTTTTCCTTTGCCTTCTTTCTTTGAAAATGATTCCCCTGATACACCAAATCCAATTTCTCCTTCTTCAATATATGTCGCTTGAACATAAACCTAATCAATATTAGTAGGCCCAAACATGAACACAGTGTTACAAATATGAGTAGGCAAACCTCTTGTATACTTCATAAGAGTTTCTTGTGTATGTAATGGAATATTTAACATCAAATCCATCTTACGAAATTCATCTGTGTATTTTTGCACCAATTGTCCTTTCCTTAATTTAAGACTTCGCCATTAAATTAAAGCCTTCTCCTTATACCCCAATGGATAGAACTATTTTGTAAGTGAAAAAATAAAATCTTTCCATGATGGAAATACATTACCAATTTTTTGAGTACCATGTTGCAACTTACACTGTGACTAGATGAGTGTTGTGCCTGGAAGATGAAGTGATGCCAATTTGATCTTGGTTGCCTCATCATTGATTTTCTGCACACTGCAATATACCTCCATATGCTTGACCTAGTTATTAATATTCTCAGCATTGAATTCTCCATTATACATGGGAAACTCGAATTTCAAAAAAAAATTAAGTAACGGCATGTCAGCCTTATGTTTATAGGAATGAGAATGTTTTCTTGCAAAAGTAGTGGTAGAAGTAGAAATTGAACTTGTACCTGAAGAAGAAGAATATGGAGATGAAGGAGGTGAAGGAGGAGGTTTTGGAGGGTCTTCTCCCTCTTGAATTTTTTCTTTATTTGAAGATTCCCCTTGAAAATGTCTCTTTCGTTCCAAGTAATATCCATACAATATGTTTACCATCTCCAACATGGAAAATAAAGTTCTTTGAAATTCTCTTTCTTGTTGAGAAAGTCCTTCCTCAGATGCCATATTCTCACTTTGAGAATCCAATCTCAGGACATCCTTCTACAAGCTCTCCTTGAACATGCCTTAACTTTTCCCTAGTAATCATGCATACTAAAAAAAAACAATTGTCGACCTGCTCTGATACCTCTTGATCTGAAATGGTCTTTCAAATGAATTGGTTAAGTATTTTGCATGTGTAAGTTTACTAGTTAAGACTTAATAAGAAAGATAAGAAGCTTAAATAAATAATGTGCAACACATAAAGAAGTAAATACAACAAACCATAAGTAGATTTAAGACAACAGGAGTTGATAACAAAGTTCGACAATTTTTCTACATCTCTGGGCATTTGTCTCAATGGGGGAGGATTCTTTATTAATCTTCAATTCTTAAAATCTACATCAAAATTACATAAATTTGTTATCTAACTACACAACAATGTTCTAATCTGTCTCAGGAACACAACACAATAGATGACAATGAAAAAGATGGAGTAAAACTTCCAAAAATGGCCTCCAAATCTTAGCTACTATTCTGGCTTCCTTGCATAAAAATGGCTTAGACTTCACAATTATTCAGATTCTGCTCCTTCCTGTTGGTAAAACAGGCTTGGTTTATATAAAATTCAATTTCAGGTTGACTACCAACTTCTCCCCAAACTTTTGGCATATTTTGGGCTCAAATCCGAACAAAATATGGCATAAAACCATAAAATGTGGCCAAAATATAGCAAAAATATTTTTAAAAAGTCATATCACAAGGTAAAAAACCCACTTTTCAATGAAATATGGATGTGCGCCCCTTTTTTTCAGCTCTCGGTCATGTGGAAGTTATGTGTCCCCACGCTAGGGCCAAATGGCACCTGCACGCTTGGTCCTCATCCTTGTTCATGCGAAAGAGTGCCCTTGGTCACATAACCATCCACCCTGGTCAACAGGTAGTCCCCTCATCAATCGGGTGCTAACCCACCACATGAAAACAAAACCCTAGGCAGTGGCAGTGTTGTCAAGCCACGCATGTCTGCCATAGTGGTTAGCAGATGTTTGTTAAACCATTGCCTAGAGAGAAGGTCAGACATTCGAACCGCTCAGAGGACATAATAAATTTTGACCCAGGCCTTCTTGGCTCGATATGGGGTGCCACATGGTGCCCTATGATCGGGCCACATGAAAATACCATGTTGTCTCGTACCACATCACTGCATAGTCAACACCAACTAATATTCCCAGTCATTCGTCCACCTATCTGCACAATTAGTTGTACAGTCAACACCATATGCCATACATCACAACCAGAGCCTACCACCTGTATGCCATGTCACCAATTGTACCCTACCATCTTTCATTAGGGATGATTTTAAGGATGGAAATTTATTTTAAAATGTAGAAACCTTGGTGAATCTTACTAATCCTTCATATACCAACTATAAATGTTTGGCGATAGTTTTGTAAAAATATTCAAATTTCTAAGGATTTTATATATATATTTTTAAATTTTGGCGATTCTTAAGGTAAAATAATTATATCCTATAGAATTTGGCCGAATCATTTTTAAAATAGCGAATCCCATTTTTGGAAAAACCATGGAAAATTAGCCCATGAGCGAAATTTAGCCCCTAAAATCATCCTTGGTTGTTATTTGTACTTCCATGTGTCATCACTAGAGCATGCCATGTCACTATACATACTGACATGTCATAATCCGTACAGTCGAGTCATATGCCACATTAGCACCTAAAAATGTTGAATATGCATGACATGTGTCATCCTCTGGTGTTTCCACTTCATCATATTGACGTATTATGCCACATGTGGGTTGTACTATTGACGTCAGTATTACTAACTATTGACTTTGACCTTTGATGTTTTTGCATGTTTGGAGAAAACTTCAGAATGCGATATCTTCGCAATACAGAATCCATTTTCGAAAAAAAATATACTATTGAAATCAACACGACGAACACTACCCAATGGTGTTGGTTTCATCTAAATCCAAGAACTTTGGATTTTTTTCCTTTTTAGATCCATTTTGGATCACATATGGTCCCAACCAGTGCATGCGGAACTTCCCTGGGTGATTCATAAACTTTCTATCATATAGTAGTTCCAAGTCGTCGACTTGGAATATTTTTTACTTAATGTGTCTATCATGCCATGATTTTTCCCTTGCTTTTTTCACTTGTTGATGGAACCTTGTGGAAAATCTATCCTCCTCAATATGTACCAGTTTTGATAGGCATTCATGTATTGCACCTGAATCTAACAAATCTGTGATAGTTGCGACGCACAAACTTGGTACCAGAAATTCCATTAACATTACTGCCTCATGTTCGTATACCAACCTGAAAGGCGTTTGTCCTGTTAAATTCTTATTGGTTGTCTTGCATGCCCATAATACCATAGGGATTATTAAGTCCCAATCATCTCTTCCCACATTGCATATTTTTGTTATTTCATTCTCTAGGACTTTTTTGAATGCTTCCACTATGCCATTAGCCTGTGGGTGGTACATCGTACTCTTCTAGTGGTGGATTTGGAATTATTTGATCAAATATGCTATGGTTTTATAGATAGAGTGTGTTACTTGATCACTCATCAATGTTCAAGGACATCAAAATTGAGTTACTATGTTTGCAAACAAGAAGTGTGGCATTTTCTGCACTGCAATCTGTAGTTGGCACAACTTCCTCCCATCGAGTTATATATTTTGTTGTTGTAATGATGTACCTTTCCCCTGATTTTCTTATTGGTGGGTTAATTGGTCCAATGAAGTCAATATCCCACTTATCAAAAACTTTTAGTGTAAATTGTGGGATCAATGGAATCTTGTCCCTTCTGGAGGTTTTTTTGACCCTTTGACAAACACTGCATGTCTAACAGTATGCCTTTGCATCCTTGTGGAGTGTAGGCCACCATAACCCTATACGTAAGACCTTATATGTTATGGATTTCCTTGCATAATTTCCTCCTACTATCCCATTGTGCGCTTATTCCAATATAGTTGGTATTTCGTGTCGACTACACAACATCATAGTATTTCATCGACACCCATCTTGTATAAGCTCCCTGTAGTTAGTTAGTAGTCTGCAGTCTTTACTACCAACTTATTTTTCTGTTTGACCATCATGTCTGAGGGGGCCATTATGTTACTAAGGAACTGTACAATATCTGTAAAATAATCATCTACCATATTAACAGAGAACAAGTGTGCATCTCAAAAGATATCATCCAAGTTTCTTGCCTCTTCTCCCGATAGAATGAATGACAAGTGGTATGGTCCTACATTAAATTTACCTATTTTTACTACTACTTCGAAGTCGCACTCCTGGAACAATAGGATCCATATGAAAATCCTCCCCCCCCAACTCTGGATTGTTTACTAGATATCTCAACGCATAATAATCTGTGTACATCTTAAAGTGTGAACCTAGTAAGTAGTGTATGAACTTCTATAGCGTGTAGACCATAGCCAATCCCTCAATTCTGTTGTGGTATAATTTTTCTCCGTTGTTGATATTTCCTACTTACAAAAGCGATTGGATGATCTATCTCTTCATCACCTAGCTATGAAAAGATTGCACCCAATGCTATTAATGAGGCATCCATGTGTACAAGAAATTCCTTGTTCCAATCAGGGAAAATTAATATAGGCACAGTTACTAACTTTTTGTTTCATTGTGTTGAGTCCTTTCTGACAATCATCATTCCATTGGAACTTCACATATTTTTTCAACAATTTTTCCATTGGGGCTGTAATATGCGCACATCCTTTAATAAATTTCTTGTAATACCTGGTATGACCGAATGTCGCATATAGTTGTTTGATTGATGTGGGTGGTTGTAATTCCATAATAACTGCATTTCGAGATCAACTATCAAGCCTTGTTTGCATACTACGTGTCCCAATAATATTCCAAACGGTGCACAAAAAATACACTTCTTTAGGTTTAAGGATATCTTATGTTGTATACACTTATCCAACATCAATCTTATCAATTTGACATGATCTCATAATAGGGTAAATACAGTCTATTCATCCAAGTAGACTTCGATAAACTTGTGAATGAACTCCTTAAACACTACAACAAGTACTCTGGAAATACCGCAGGGGCATTTTTCTAACCCAAATGGCATTATTGTGTAGTGAAAACTTCCCCATGTTGTCGCAAATGTAGTCTTATGTTTTTCTTCCTACCCAATTCTTATCTGATGGTATCTTGAAAAACCATCTGTGAATGAATAGGCCTCTTGTCCACCTATGTTTCATAGTACTTTGTCTGTAAACATAGTTTAGTTTCCTTAATTCCACATAGATTCTTATACCCCATTTTTTCTTGTCCTGGACTACTACTAAACTTATCCATTATGATTCTTCAATCGATTCGATAACTCTTGTTTTCAGCATGCAGTCTATTTCCTCCTTGAATTTTTCTTTATATCTTGGATTGAGTTTGTAGGGTCTATATTTTAATAGTTTAGCGTCTGGTTACAGTGGGATCCTCATCTCCCCCGCTATCCATTTCATCTATGAGAATGTAGTGGGAAATAAGTATTGATATTCATGCAGTAGATTTGCTATATTTTCTATGGTTTCGTCGTCCCAAAAATTCCCTATCTATGAAAAGTTAGGGTCTTCCTCTGTTCTAATATTAACTTTTTTGTTTCTTGACTGGTTGTGTGTATGTTGTAGATTCCAACTCTGGGTCCTTTACTTTCCATTTTCCATCTATTTCTCTGTACTTGGATGTTGCAAGGATTTTCATCGTTCTGATCTTCTCTCGTCACATTATAACATTCCAATAACTTGTGAACCATCATGGCAGAATCATGTGTGTTGCATACATAAATTACGTCCATTGCTTCTCCTTTAGCGAATATTTTATGTTTAGCACTGCACTTATTGGGGAAAACTCTATCCAAAATGTAAATGTTACCAGGAATAATTGAGTTATGTACTCCTTGTCTATTGTATCTTTGTGCATATGTTGTTCTAAGTACCAATTCTTTGGAATGGTATTTAGGGTAGGTATAAACCTGAGCGCCCATTCTTTCCTTGGGATCAATTTCTACGCCTTTTCACACTGCACAACATGTTATGTTGGGTTTCCTTCTACGATATATTTATGCATCATGTCTCCCTCTTCGGTATTAAATCTTATTTAGATTAGTCTCCTACATTGTTGACAATATTCCATGGTTCCTTTGTGTGTTTCCCACCATCTTGCAAGGGTGGATTTCAATACAACATCCATTGCTAGTATCCTTTGTTGCTCTGGAACCTGTGCCTAAAAGTTTTGTATGAATGTTTTTATATATGTCAATCTATCATACTTAGGTGGCTTGCACAATTCTATTCCAATCCAATGTAGTGATATTTTCAAGCATGTGCATCGTCATGTTGACACTTCATGTATCCTCTATTGCTATTTTTCTAGACCTACTTATGAGTCTGATGTACATGAATTGATTCTTCTCCAACTCAGTGTGTCATATACATTGGAATTAACATAATCATCCATCCTTGTATTTATGTTGTATAGGTGATAGATTTCATCGCCCTGCACTAGTTCTATGTACATCCTTCCCTCTTTTGGGTCTAAGGGTGTAGTGACATTCAGGTCTCCTACTTCAAATATCATCTCTTGCCTTTTCAAATTGATAATGGCTTGGTTATCGAAGGCCCTTTTCAGTCCCATTAAAATTGGATATGGTTGGTTGTCATCCATAATATTGATAACTTCAAAATATGTGACGTTTTGCACTTCATCTATATTCACAGGTATTCTTGTTAATCTTCCAATAGGTACTATTTTGTACTCATTTTCTAGTCTCAATTGGATGGGTGACCACACTAACTTTGGTTTCCCCATAATATCCCATGTCTTCTTAGGTAACACGTTCACATCAAACCCTAAGTCTAATATCACATTGTCTATGTCATATTCTTCAATCTGCGCATTGAACCTAAATTCTTCGTTGGTTCTTTTCTTGCGTAGTAGCTAGTTCACTACTTTATTTTCAGTAGGGACTTTCTTTCCTTGAGCACAATGACTGATCATAGAGAATAATGTATGTAATGTCTTTTCATATTCGACCAATTCTAGGAAACTTTGCAAAAAAATTCCTACGGTTCTTACCTTCTCCAGTGATCCTTTGTTCATGATCTGGTCCTTAGTGGGATCCATATACCCCATAGGTGGCATAACTAATGTGGACGTTGTCCAGTCCTATCGCAAGAGTTATTTCCTTGTTTGTTTATAAGTCTCCTTCTCTTCATGTGGATCAGATGTGCATGTAGGTGATTTTGATTTCTTTACCCACTGCTCAATTAGTTTCCTTTCGTTGGTTGCATCCATCCCTATTTTGGTTCCTCCGTGTATAACGATCATGATTTTGGGTCCTTCATCCTCTATTTCGGTGGATGTCTTTTGAATATTTGGGTTCTGGTTTTGATTCCCTCTGGCCTGTCATTTTTCTAGAATTTGTGGGAAGTCCTTTGTCGCATGTTCTAACACCCGACAATAAGTACATGTTGTGCAGGGATTATGGAAAGCTCGTGCTAAGTGTCCTTATTGGTTACAATTATATCATATTATGGGGATTCTTCCTCCTCTCCCAAATTTTTTTCTACCTTGACCCCTACCAAAGCCTCCTCAGTTTCCTTGATTAAATCCTCTTGGATTATTATACTTCCCTCCTCCTTATGTCACAACAATCTCCTATTGAATCTTGTACATGTATATCATGTGCTCCCTCATTAAATCAAATGAGTGACAATATTTTTTTTCTTTTCCCATTGATTTGAAAAAGATACATAATAAATTCTTGGGGTACTTTGATATTTCTGTAATAATTGTCTCTCATGGGGGTTATGTGCCCATTTCTTGCATGTCTCGTAGTAGCGCGTTTGGTGTTTTGAATGCTAAATATTGTGCAAAGGATAGACATTCATCTTTGTAGTGAACTTCAGTCCTGCATTTGGTGCACCATACCTATTCCCGTTTCTCTTCCCCCCTTGTGATTTTTGCTAATTTAATTATCAATGAATCTAGCTGGTCCTGTATCTGCACCATTCCATTGTTATCTCCGACCAGAGAGGCTTCCAATTTCATAGAAATTTCCAACGCCTCAAACTACGATGTAACCTTTTGTTGTATTAAAGGACTGCATATGTGAGGTAACAATCCTACAATGAACCACTCTCTATGTTGTTGAATGGGTATTTGAAATGTTAACCTCCCCATGACATCTTTGAACCTCTAATTGAACTCCCATACTGACTGAGTCCATACTTGCTTGATCTCCTTGAGCTAAGTAATGTACTATGAATTAGACTTTGGTTTCTTAAATTATTTTAATAATGCTTGTGTAATCTCTAATAATGTCTTTGTTTGACCCAGTGGTATAGTACTTTGGAGTTTTATGTACCAAACTAGCACGCGTCCTCTAAAATTTGTTTCCAACTATGCGATATTTGCACCATCATCATGTACGTTCTTCGCAATCTATATAGTTTCACATATAAATAGATTTTTTTTGGGTCCTCAGATCCAATTCCTTTGAACTCCAATAATCTCAGTGTATTATCTAATGCTTCCATGTTGTTGGGTGTACGACCCTTCCTAGTGATGTTGGTTGAGTCTAACTACCTGTATCGCTACCACTTCTCTGGCTAATACTGCTCTGACTTCCTTTACTGATTACAAGTTCTCTGGTGAGATCTTCGAACATTGTCTCAGATTCAGGTGAAGCACATGAGGTTTTTGTTTCGAACCAGGAATTGGCTCGGGAAGTACTTACTGGTTCTTCGATGACTGGAATGAATTAGATATATTCCTCTTCTCGATCTATATGTTTTACTTCTATGATATGGATGTCTGCGTGATGTTATGGGTACTCAGTACCTTGTTGTCTCTCCCCATCCAAAATTCTCAACTTCTTGTACCTTCTCCCACTGTGTAAAACTCCAAATTCATCTTCTCCTTCTGATATCCCTTCTTCCTTCTCTTGCATTCTTAGTCTCCCTTTTGTCTGTCCATTTTCTTACCCTCATATTAGATCTTGGTCAAAAAAGCATAGTTCCTCTATGTTTGTAATGTCCTTTAGCTATCTGAATCCATTGTCGTCACTTATTTATCACATAGCAACAGTTTTATCCAAGTAGTTAATGACTTTAGGAATCTTCCTCATGGACCTATAAAGAAGTCTCTTTCTGCAACACTGTAAGACTAAGTACAGTCTATGGAAAATTCTATTATGTATCCTCCCAGGATACTTACAAGCCAAAATTACATCGTACGAGACATCCTATTGTCTATTAATTCCACTCATCTCAATATTTCAGGAGTCTAGTTCTTTGGCGCAACTGGTCTATGTTTACTTGTCTTTTCCACAAATCTTTCCAACCATTTTGCTAAAATATTAGGAAATTCACTGAAAAAACCTCATGCAAGTTTCTGTACACATACCTTTACAACCATTGCTTATTCGTTAACCAAGTGTTTTTATTCTCCTTCTGAGAAAATTCTTTTTCTTTCGTTCCAACCATTTGGTTATCTCTTTCCTCATTGGACTCCAAAACCTTCCCTCACTTTCAGATTTTGGGTCCTGGAAACAAAACCATTTGTTGGTGCATGTACACAGGAAGGTTAAAGACCCTAGTTTCAAGGTAATTAGTCCAACAAAACCCTACATATACTGACCCTTTCAACATCACCTACAAGCAGGCAAAGTCTCACTCGAGGTATCTTTATGGGGACTGCAGGAACCAAGATTCTTCAGCGGTGAGGGAAATAAGCGAGGCACACTCTACCATACCTACAAGATCCTTCTGTGCACTAGATTCTAGTTAAACTAACTAGGCTACTTAATTCTATATGCATACCAGCCTATATTCTTGTCATTTAGTGGTTAAACATACAATTAAATCTAATGCGCATGAATCTATCAACAATATCAGCAAAGATAATCATTCATCCATAGTAAAAGCATGAATTAACACAACAAAGATGTGAATTAACAAAATACATACATGAATTATAATTTAACAACATATTTAGGCATCAGGTTATTGTGGTTCACCCCATCCTGGGCTACGTCCACAATATATTTGCTTCTTTATTAAAGTTATGTAATTATTCTTGTGCTCTGCACTACAATAGAGGTTCAATGTACACTACTCTACTTACATTGGTGAATTATTTACATAAATAACATTCTACAGTTTCAAAAAGTACTCATAATTCCTATGGTTCCTCTTCTTTTTCTTCTTCCCTCTAAACCTCGTGGATATTTTACATATTTTTGGCCCCTTTTTCTTAGGTTTTCTTGCCAACTCATAATGAGTTGGCTACCACTCATGCTCGGTTGGCGAAAACTCACTATGAGCTGGATACAACTCATGCTCGACTTTTTTTTCTAGATTTTATTCCAGTTGTGTCTTCTTGTCCCCCATATTCTTCTCTTTCCTCTCTCTTATTTCTTGATCTTCTCGATCTTCTTGATATTGCACTTTCTCTCTGTATCTTGTCTATTCTCATTCCTCTCTATCCAACACTTCCTTCCCAACATGTGGTACATGAAATATAAGGCTACTGCATAAGAAAAACAAGCAAGGTCCCTCACTGAGATCAAATAGGATCTACTTCGGGAATTTCAGAAGTCAAATTTAGAGTCCCAATTGATTACAAAGATTAAGGAAATCAAGAAGAAATAAGGAAAGACCATCTGGGACTATGACTAGTGGTTCAAAAACTTATTGGATAGGATGACGTTTTAGATCCAAGATGTAAAACATAGAGAATGGTTCATTGTGGGGTTGTTACCCCATATTCAAGTCTCGCTCAGCCAGAAAAAGCTGATGACTGAGGGCGGGGAAATTGAGATCACGATCTGTTTGGAAGCCACACCTAAAGGTGTATAAACATCAGTCAAGTTGTCATAGGTTCAGTCAACATTGGCCAACCTAACAATCCAATTACAAGATATGGCCAAAGATAAAGCCATGCACAAATATGTGTGGTGCACTACATGCCACTTAGAAGGGCATCGACGAGATGAGTGCCTGATCCTTCCAAATTATGTGGTGACTGGTGTGTTGAGTCCATTTCCCTCAAGACATTAAGAATGGTGTGAAATATGCTAACAGTGGGGCCATGTTCCGCCCCACCGCCCCACCTTACAAAAATACCAAATGAAAAACCACACCCCCTTTCTGTGAATTCTGTAAATTTGTCGGCCATGATATCAACATTTGTCTCTCCCTCCAAATGATGCAAGATAACACTTGGGATGCATTCCGGGTGCAAGAGGAACAAAAGAGTGGTGAGAGTGGAGCTGTTGATAGAGGAATATATCAAGGAGGACCTCGAGGTGGGTATGAACATGGTCAAGGATGAGGATATGGTGGAGGAGGTAGCATACCCCCCACATGCTTCAATTGCAGTGTTATCGATCATGTATCATGGTTCTACACTAAGTCATGTGTGATCTACACATACTTGTATAGTCCCAAACATCTAATTGAGGATTTTCCATACTTGCTGAAAAAATGGGAGGAAAAGAAAGGTAATTGTAACATGGTACATGTCGAGCCACACAAAAACCCTAAGAAGAAAGGAGATGGA
This sequence comes from Picea engelmannii, assembly GCA_009831015.1. NCBI lineage: Eukaryota > Viridiplantae > Streptophyta > Pinopsida > Pinales > Pinaceae > Picea > Picea engelmannii. The sequence continues at coordinate 81,059 of ML791180.1, forward strand.
AATATCAATATAGTAACGCATGGAGGGGTGAATATAGGGGGAGATTTTGAACCCAGAGAAATTTTAGGTAAATAATTTAAAGGAAATATTAGGAAGCCCCCCCCAGCCCCCTTGAAAATTTGGCGTGGCTCAACAGAAGCAGTTTATGCATGATGCACAATGAGCCTTGGAGGAAGAATGAGTGTGAGAGGATATGAAAAACATGACTCAGAGGTCGCTTGAAGAGAAATGGTTTTGGTAGGAAGTTCATAGGGTGAGGCAGAGGTCACTAGAAGAAGCATGGATCCGTGAGGAAGTGCAGTGGGAGACACAAAGGTCGTTGGAAGAAGCATGTGCATGCGAAGAACTACATCATGTCATGCAAAGGTATTTGGAGGAAGCTCATGTGTCCAAATAAATCTAGTGCACCAACCAAATATAAATAGAAGAAGCACACAGACAAACTGTTCTATGACGCACTGAGCAAGAAGAATATGAACAACGCCAAGAAGAGTTGCAATGTGCAACATGTTTAGAAGCCTTGCACGACCTTGGTCACATTGAAAAGTAGAAGATCAAGTCAATACCTTCTTTCATTAATGTTTGTGTTTTCTAATAGATCCAAAAGTTGTGAGCAAGTTGACTTAGATGTTAATTGCTTGCCTGAAAGACCAAGGAGAGGAGACCACCATTGCATCTCCCCTTCTAGAAAGAGATGTATTCCAAGTTATCAAGAAGAATCACATTGGCCAAGAGTTTAAGATGAATTCAAGGCTTGGTGGGTATGATATCAATGGATTCATGTTGGATGTAGGATCCGATGTGAACATTTTACCCAAGAAATCCTGGGAAGTGATGGAGAAATGAAAGCTAGTTTGGTGACCCATTCAGCTTTGATTAGCCAACCAGCATAAGATCTACCCCATTGACCAGCTAGATTAAGTTGAGGAAAATATAGAAGGGGTAAAAATGAAGGCTGAATTCGAAGTCATTGAATTCATGGATGAATCATATCCCTACTCTACATTGCTAGGAATCGATTGAGCCTTTTACAACATTGAAGTCTTGAATTTGAAGAAGAACCAAATGTCATTTGAGATTGAAAACTTGTATGTGGTTTCACCACTTGATTTGTATGAAGGTGAATGATACAATGATCCTATAGATGAGGATGTGCAGGGATCGACAATTAATAATATCTACAAGATCACGGGTCACATGGAGGACTACATCAACCCTACCAAAAATAGATAATTAAGTTGGAGGAGTGTCAATTCATATGACATGGTTTCTAAATATTCCCTAGATAGATGGAAGAAAACTTTGTATGAAATCTCAACAAGGTGATGCATCCAACTCACAAGGTTCATGCGATGGATAGGGTCAAAACTTTATGATTCCCTACGATTCAATGGTACTAAACTAGTGGAGATATTCCTGGTCCAAATGGAAAAAACTACCATTGTGGAGTAGAGAATCCAGGCCATGGATGTCATGGTTTGTAGGACCCCAACATGATGGTGGGAGACTCATCACCCAAATATTCACAACATGGAGTAGGTAGTCGAGTTCATACAAGTGTTTTTCCATCCCATCGTTTGCTTTTAACTAGCCAACCGATATAAGGGGACTAAGGATCCTCTGGAACATATCTCTTTTTGTGAACGAAACTGGACTTCCAAGAACATCACTCAAGCCCAATGGATCCATCGATTTTTCCATACCATGGATATGGTCCCATGAAGCTAGTACATCTAGGAACAAATCATAAGGAAAACAAGTGAGTGGACCCATATGACCTCCCAATTCATTTTGACATTTTGATTTGTTTTAGATGATCCAGTCCTCAATGCTGGTCTTGGTTGAGTTAAGGAATTTATTTTTCATTGATATCCAAAAGCTACTAGTCCACCACTGGTATTCTCATATCACCAATTGGTGGCCAAGATGAAGGAAACATTCCATTTCTAGAATATCGATACATACAACATTGACAATGATGACCCCCGTGGCATCTAGATCTAAGATTCTGAAGGAGAACATGCTCTAAAGGGAAGGGAGACTGAGACAACTGCACCAGATTATAATGGCCCCATAAAAACTAAGAAACACAATATTGGGATAGGAGAGGCACTAAATATGGCAATTATTGGGGATTACTGGGATAAGGAAACTATCACTCAGGTGGTTAACCTCCTGAAAGAATATGAAGACTTATTTTCTCGAAGTTTTTTTAAGATGAAGGGAATCAAAATATTTTTAGGAGCCATGAAGATACAACTAAAACCTGATGCCAAGCGATTCAAGAGAAGACCCTACCATGTGAATCCTATACACAAAGAAAAAGTGTGAAAGGAACTCAATCATATGATAAAAACCGTGACCATTGTCCCTGTCGAAGAATATGGTTAGAGCAATCCCATGGTTGTTCAACCAAAAACAATCAGAGAGATTCAGATATGCATTGACCTATGGAGCCTCAATACATCCTATGTACAAGACCCTTTCCCCACTCCATTCAGATATGAGGTGCTAGAGAATGTTGGAGGCAGAGAATCCTATTCCTTCATGGATGGATTCTCTGGATATCATCAAGTTTGGATTGCAGAGGAGGACCAAGATAAGACCACCTTTTCAACTGAATGGGGGTACTTTGCATATAAATTCATGTGCTTAGTATTGAAAAATTCCCACACAGTGTTTTCTTGAATAGTGGTACCAGCATTCAAGGAGTTTATCCATACGTTTCTGGAGGCATACTTGGATGATTGGACCGTGTTTAGTCTATTAAAAGACCATATACAAGATCTTCAACTCATGATCGATCCCTACCTCCAACTGTAGATCTTTTTGAATTTGAAGAAATGATTCTTTTGTACTCCCTTTGGTATATCACTCAGCTATGACTAGTGTAAATACAACTTGCTAGTCGAACCGACCAATATAGTCACCATCCTAGATATGATATCCCCTACTTTAGTTTGGGGGATACGTGTAATGTTGGGACATATAGGATACTACAGACGATTATTCATAATTATTCTCAAATCGCAACCACATTAGAAATATTATTGCACAAAAATAGCAAATATGAATGTACCTCAGAATGTTAGTAGGATTTCGATACCCTAAAGGAGAAACTAGTGACTAAACCCATTTTTATTTTTCCAGAATGGTCCAAGACCTTACATGTTCATGTTGATGCTTCACCCATTACACTGGGTGTCAGCCTGACCCATCTAGGGGAAGGTAGTATCGATCACCCTATCTCTTTTGATAGTCAAAATTTATATGATGTTGAGCGTAATTATACTACCTCTGAGCAAGAGGGTCTAGACATGGTATATTCCTTGCAAAAATTATTCCACTACGTGTTGGGGTCCATATTCAAACTCTTCACTAATAATTTTTCCCTCAAGTATATATTCAACAATATAGTGTTGGGTGGCCTCAAATGTTGGTGGTTTCTATTATTTCAATAATTTGACTTTGAGGTTGTAGTAAAACCAAGGAAAAACAATTTTGGGTCGGACCATCTATCCTGCATTGAGACAGGGGAGGCTGCTAATAGTATCAATGAAGAGCTTCCCGATGCACAAATATTCCACGTCGAAGCTATCCCAGATTAAATTTATGAAATAACTACATTTTTTATTTCTGAACAAGCTCTGAGAGAATACACTCTAGCACAACATTGCCAAATAGTGACCCATAGTTCTGAATACGAGTTGATTGCTAGGAAGCTATATAAATTGAGTGTAGATGGAATCCTATGCCATTGTGATTTGGTACATGAAGGAATTGTTTGGGGACATAATGGTGGAAAATCCATGACATGCAAGGTTCTATCTATAGGACTCTAGTTGCGCTCTCTCTTCACCAATGCTAAGGATTACTACAAACGCTGGGATGTATGTCAATGAGTGGAAAAACCCTACGACGAGATGAGCTCCACCTCATCCCCCTGATTTCACTTGAACCCTTCGATAATGGGCCATCGATTTTTTTGGAACTATCAATTCTCTTGTGTGATGCATTGGCATGTGTTACATTATCACTGCAACAAAATATCTGGCAAGATGGGTTGAAGCTGTGCCAGTCAAGGATTGTACATTCGAGAATGTGTCATGCTTCATTTTTTACAATATTATCACCAGATTCGGATGTCCACACATACTGATGAGTGACCAGGGCTCGCACTTTTTTCACGAGACTATCCAGCAGCTCACCTGAGAGTTCATGATCCATCGCCAGAAGAACACCCTGTATCATCCTCAAGCTAATGGTACAGTTGAAGATTTCAATAAAATTTTAGAACATGTCTTAGCCAAAGTTTTTAATTTGCAGCATGATGACTGGGATCAGCATATCCCTAGATTTTTATGGGCTTACTAAACCACATGCAAAATGATGACTAAGAACACACCATTCATGTTAGTCTATGGGAAGAAAGTGATCATGCCACTAGATTTTGTGGTTCCTAGCCTCTGAGTTACATTGGAAACTCACATGACTGATGATCAGTCCCTACAAAACAAGATGAATGAGCTTATGGAACTCGAGGAAGACCGTATAATGGAAGGTTTCATCCAAGTCATGGAGAAAGACAAACAAAATTCCTAACATGATCATAACATTCACTAGAAAATCATGCAGCTAGGATCTCTAGTTCTACTATATGACAAAAAATAATCCCAACATCTCGTTAAGTTACATATGCACTGGCTGGGCCCATTTTGACTGTTCTACATTAAAGAATCAGTTGTTTCCAATATGGAAACTTTACAAGGAAAACCACTCAAAGGTCTCATTAATGGAAGGAGGTTGAAAGTGTACTATGGCCCTCAAGGGTCACCACTAGTTAATGTTTTCGACAACCTTTACAAAGAAATGTGGTTATATTAGTATAGATGTATAATGTTTCACACAGTTCCTAGTTGGCATAATTTTAAATTTCCTTTTTAATAGTACAAGCATCTCAGCCTCACCAGGGAGATCCTTCCAGTAATAGCCAAAGAAAAATCATCAAAATTTCAAATTGGGGCGGTGTCCTTACCCACGTATTACAACAGGTTCCTTCAATACAGATCATTCAAGTATTTATCCATTTTTGTACTCCTTCCATTCCTACAAAGGCCAATGGTCCCAAATAAGTCATTCACATAGGCCCCAAGTCAATAATCAGGCATATCTTCACATTCTCTGATAACCCCCTACAGTACGGTCGATCTAAATCTTGGATATTCCTGTCCTCCATAGTTTTTCTCATCATTCTTTCTCACCCTTATTTCCATCCCTCTTCCAAACTTCATCTCTCCTCCTCACACCTATATATTCTTAAGCCCTAACCCCCAACCCTTACCTTTCTTAAACAACTTACCATTGTGTTTCCACAGCTGCCTCCTCATGGAATTCCTTAGCTAGTTCTCCATCAGGGTTTACTTATCCTCTCAACCAAGCATCCCCGGAGGTCACTCTGCCCTCATCCAAATTTTCCCATATCATTGGTGTGATTCCTATCTTTTTGAACTCTCGGTATATTTTTCTCACAGACACCCTGCTCCGCCTTACACCTATCACTACTGCCTTCTACACCATGCTTCATCACCTTCATTGTTCAAACAAAATTTTTCTCAGGGTCTCACTGGGAACCCTCTTTGCCACTATCTAAAGCACTTCCACCCCTAGACTAAGCAAGTCGGTCCAAGTCCTTCTTGGTCCTCCCATTCACTCTATCCCTACCATCACATCTTGTAACCATTTCTATAACCCCTAGAATTTGACCAACCGAGACGTTTTTCTCGGCCTGGGCACCCAAGAATGACACAATGAGTAGGGAATGATGTTCTCTCTTAATTCATATGTGATTCTTGGATATATTTCCCCATCGGTACCCCTGAAGGTCCCAATTTTTGGTGCAGGACACAATCACAACTATCCTACACAAAGATGATCTACTCTTTCTCATGCTCTGCCCCGAGGACCATGAAACATCTATCTTGATGACAAGCCAGTTAATATGGGTGGGGTCCTATTGGAACCCAAATTTTTGGGTCCATATTTGCACATGCGCACAAATTAAATTTGTGCATGCTCATCCATTAGTTTTGAAAGCACCTAAGTAGATGAATGGAAGAATGCCATAGTGTGTGAATCAGACCAAGTTTTGTTGAGAAACAAGCCAAGTCTAAAGGATGTTAAAGGTGCCAGAAACAAAGAATCCCATCGGAAGAAACAAAGGAATCACTAGGATGTCTCCCAAAATGATTACTACCAGCAGCAGATGAAGACATGGAGTGGCCAGAAGATGAGTTGGCTATGGAAATTAAGATTTCCCTTGATGTAGAAAACCTATGTGGTTCCCTGGAAGGTACCAGAAGAATGTGAGGTCATTAAAACATAAAAGAGAGTGGAGAAGAATAGTAAATGAAGCTGTAAAAGAGAGCTCTCATCTCAAAAAAGAGGTTGGTAAATTCAGGAAAGCATCAATACCAGAGCTCTGAGATAGTCTATGGAAATCATGTGTTGTATGGAGAAGTATCATGGCTTGTATCTGTCTATGTCTTAACATTTAGCGCAAGGCACATTATGTTGTATTCCCAATGGTTTTATAGTAATGTGACGAAGTCTTATGCTGTGCAATTCAGTTATTTATCACATTGTATATCTTTGACATCATGGAATATGTTCAATAATAAAGATATGGCAGTTATGTTCCATTTTGTATTTTTCATGAATGAATAACACATGTGCATGTACTTTTTTAATTCTTATTCCTTGTTAGATTATCATATATGGGTTATATGGATGCCATTTGCAGTTCTGTTAGTTATGTTTGATCATTCATCCCTGACACAAGACCTTATGGTCTCTGTCATCCTCTTTTCATATTAGGTGAGACCTTTCTCGACCTCGTCTAAGGATTTATATTTCGGTGCTTAGGAGATTTTGTTGGACACTCTCTGGATGGAACTTGGGTATTAAAATCCACAGTGTTATGAAGGTCAGTACATGTGCACGCGTGTGTTGAAGCATAAACACTACCTAGCTTAGCACCAACAAGGGATAATGATTTGTAGTAGCATAATGGGCCACATGTCTCAGGTAACTCCATAGAGAGTTTTGTCTCCTTTGTACTTGCATTATTTTCATACCAGAGAAAAGAGAGCAGAGAATCCTCACCTTCTAGTTGGGTTTTCTCTTGCAAGGGTTTACCAAAGGAAATATTTGTGTTATTTTGTGGATGGAGTGTGGTTGTATTTTACTGTTCTCTATTTTCCGCGTTTTATTTATTTCATGCATAAGCATAAAATCAGGGACTAAATATTTTGGAACCTAAAGGACTTTAACCTTCGTAGTGTAGATTTCCATTTTATTTATCAGATCTATTATGAAGAAAAATAGTTTATAGATCGGGAAATTTATAAATCTCTTTGGTAGGGAAGAAATTTAAACACAAATAAATTCCACCTACTCGATTAGAACACAGTTTAGGCACCTAAAAAAATGAAGGACTTGGTATCAAATATCCTCAGTTAATGAATTTATTCTTGGGAACAAAATTCACATGTATCCTTATAATGTGGGGAAAGTAATGGTGGAAATTTTTCCTCCATAAAAAATACTTCCATGGAAGTAGAGAGGTATGTCTATATTAACAACCCTTGGAATTCAAGGGCTTCTCAATCTTGAAACATTGCAAAGTGGTGTTCTATATAATTTAGGATCATGTTTGTTGGATTTTGGGAGATATAAAAGTAGTTATATTTTGGGAAGACATAGATACGAGGAAGCCTCTTCTCTCATCCCATATTGAATTTTATATCATCAAATATGATTGATAGAGAATTTAATTCTCACTCTTTATGCATTTTCAAGGTGGGATCGTTCAAGTTATGGTCTTTGGAAAGGATGGAAATCCCTCTCTTGGCTTGGATTATCTCTTTGTTTTCTATGTTATAAGGATCAAACCCTATCATTAGTTTCATTAAATATAGTAGGCATTGGGGAACAAATATTATATTGTATTCAGCTAAGGAAGGACATGTCCTTTAGCTAGAATCTCTTCCCCATCCACCCAAATCAATTATATGGAAGAATATTTGGGATGGAAATGGATTACCAAAATTCAACATTCTTTGTTGATGATGGTTCACGGTAAATTTCTAACTATGTAAAATCTAAAGAGGATATGAATTAAATGCCCATTAATATCTCATATTTGCTTCTTAGCAAAGGAATCAACCATCCATTGTTTTTGGAGTGCAAATTCTTAGTGTAGACTTGTTATCCTTCCTTGCATCATATGTATCATGGCTCCCAAAATAAATCCCTTCTCAAGTGAGCATGAATGTCCCTACCTAAACTTTTTTGTCGAAAGTTATGGCTGGAAAGAAATAAAAGTATCTCTAATCAAGATCATCTTTCTCCCATGCAAGTTGCATCACAATCCCATGGACTCCTTATTGAGGTATTCATGTCCAAAGAGGTCAAAGGAAATATTATTTTGTTTCTTAAATTTGAATAGATATTATGACTAAGAGATATTGTATCTAGGGGATGAATTTTAGACTTGAAAACTTAGTATAGGAATTTTATCCTCTTCTTTGATGGTGCCTAAAAAGGAGATATTGAGGTGGCAATTTGGTGCGGTTTTGTCTTCAACTTGAGTGAAAATGTGAACTAAATTAATCTTAGGGGTTAGGAGAATCCACAAACAATCAAGTAGAAGCTCTATGCCTATATCAAGGACTTTACATCCTTAAATAAATGGGAATCAAAAACCATATATCTATTGGGGATTCTTCTATAATAATTTTTTAAGTGAGAAATACTTTCATATCATAGAATCCAATACTATCCAAACTACTCTTAATAATTCAAGGGATAGAAAGAGGTTTCAATTCCATTGAGTTCTTCTGGGTTGTTCCATCCCTTAGTATTGCAACAAAATCCATGGAAAATAAAGGATTATTGTTGAATCAATGAATGTTGAACCAAAATGGGGGAACCTATTATTTTTTATCTCCTATGAACTGTATTAACCCAAACATTAGAATTAACATGTATTAACCCAAACATTAGAATTAACATGCATTTGAAATTCAAGGACAAGTGGTGTAGTGCACTAATCTAGATGAGACAGACCATAACTACAACTTCTCTCTCCATACTCTTCCCTCATATCTCCAAGGATGGTAGTGAGAATGTATTTGTGTCTTTCAAGTTGTCTTTACATAGTGTCTCTGGGATTTATTTTATTGTTTTCTTTGGTATATGATGGATTTTTTCTATAGCCATTTTCATGAATTATATATCGATCACACCTTCTATCCCATAGGAGTCTTATTTCTTTGGGTCTGTTTCTTTTTTTTTGTGGGAAGTAGTTCAAATTTCCTTTAGTGCAAGGGGTGGATTTTTATCTTGACAAAAATTGTATTTTCAAATAGTTCGACTCCATAGAACATGGAAGGTCATATACATTCTATCCATTGCATCCCATGTGAAATTTTAAACCTTTTAGGGGTATAGTGGAGGAACACACACCAAATTGAGTACTTACATGTTACTCTCTCACATTTCAGTAGAAGGATAACTTCCCAATCTCAAGATCAATTAACTAGGGATGTGGAATTGGAATCAAGGGTGGTCATTCAAAGAAAACAAATTAAGAATCATATTGTAGGTAACAACATGCAATATGAATTGATTTTGGGCCTTGTAAGGAGATATCAATCCTTGTCCTATTATTTAAGGGTATATATTAGGTCTATTAAAGTAGTTTTAAAGGAAGAGGATATAGTCCAAAAAAATCAATAAATGAATGTGAAAATGATATCTTGGAACCCAATGTATACTTTAAGAAAGAATCCCTCATTAGGCATGTTTTCTTTATTTAACTTAGGTTTCTCATGTTTTGAAAAATAGTGTTTTTTTTGGGCCATGTATTAGAATATACAGCTATAATCTTTTCAATCATGATGAAAAATTTGTAAGAACTTAGTATGTAGATAGACTTGCCATAGTTTTGTGACTTTCTAAATAGTTTTGTGAAGTATTGGTGGAGTGGAAATCCACACAAGTTCTCTCTCCTAAAATAGGGAAAAATAGTAATCTCTTATAATGTGTCCATCATGTTCTATTGGAAGGTTCAAATTGAGTGAGGCCAATGGGATCCTGACTATAACATCTCATAGTACATCTAGTAAAATATTTTGTAATGAAGGATTATAAACGGTGAAGTTGTAATAGGTTTAAGTTCAGCTAGTAGGACAAACTCTAAATAAGGGCTTAAATAGGTATGTTAACTTGAAACTTCCATATCTTTTGATTGGGAAATTTCATTGACGTGATTCAAAAAGTGTGGTAAATATAAAATAGAAGAGAATGATAGGTAAATATTAATTTTGGACTGCACAACAAAAGGTTTTGGATATGATTCTACACTTTTTAAACATACAAATAATTCATCAATGATTAAATAAGAATGTGAATACTTAGGGAACCAAGTATCCAATTTGTATAACCAACTTAAGGCCATGGATAATATGATGTCGAAAAAGGATAATTATACACATTTTAAAGCAACCAACAAAAATGAAATGGAACATAAGATGGAACAATGGAAATATAATATCAATATCAAGGTGGAAGAGAGGATAGAATAAAAAATGGAACAATTAAATAAATTCATGGAATCCATGCTCATAAATGCCTTGATGTGAGGCTCCCTAAAAGTGATTATGTGACCCAGTGATATCACAAAAATAAATATGAAAACGTTCATGTTCTATATCCACCAATATTCATATTTGGTGCAATCTTCCCCACTCCTCGGAGAACGATCGCGATCACCAGGACCTTCTCTTCCCTTCGGCCCGAAGAACTCAATGGTTCTTATACTTCCCTATCGGGAAGTCTGCACCCACAGATTCTACCTTGTGCAACCTCCGCTTCTTCCTTCGGAGGATCGGGACTTCGCTACTTGTGAGTCCAACCGCTATGCATTACCTCTTCGGATCCCCGAGACCCGAGATGTGTCAGTCCACACTGAATTTCTTTCTCTGTTATCGGAACTTCGGTCCTATCGCCACTTCGCAACCTTCAACAACACTTCCTCTGCCTTTCGAGTCCCAATAGTCCGAGATGACGAGACTCCGACAAACTCGCTATCTCACCTTTTCGCGACCTCGTCACTCGCGAGATCAATTTCTTGGCCCTTCAACTCCCGAGACCCGATGTCCCAAGATCACCTGCCATGTCACCACTCTTGTGGTCCCCGCGATCTACGAAATTCCTCGAAACTTCACGCCTCACGATATCCACAGCCAAATTTCCAATCGCTTTCTCATGAAACACTGATATGCCCGGTCCACGAATAGAGTCACGCTCCCAGTGATACCGATCGACACCCCTGCTCTCCCGGACTTCAAATTCCTGCACACAAAGTTCTGGCCCCTGCTCGAACACTTCAATGCGCAACTTCCCTGCGCAGTCCTTTGACAACTTCAAAGGCTTATCTCTCCTGAGATTTTTCTCAATTCCTCAAGTCCTTTTGAGGACAGTTTTGCGCACACTCCTTACGGAAAATCTTCAACAACTACTAAGTGTTGAATTTCTTGGACTCTGCGCACTGACCTGCAGCAGTAGTCTTCAACTCTTTACTCATAATCGCAAATCTGAGTCTTCATCTAGCCTACGCACGCCTTTCACGGCTCCGATGCCAAATCTTTCCTTCTGAGAAGAATGGAAACAAAAGCTTTCTCTAACTGAACCCTGCAGTCACGCACTCCTGGCGGACAAATTCAACTGCACTCCTTGCAGGAATTCTCTGGATCACTTAGAGAAACAATTGAAACTCATTCACTCAACTTATCTCAGATTTAAAATCAACCATGAAATCACATACACAACATATAAAGCAAATGCATGACCGGAAGAAAATACTCATGAGCATAACATCAACACACAGAGAAATAACACATAACCAAGGAATTGAATCAAAGATTTCTTCTATTAATTCAATCTCTATACATGGATGTCCTTCATACAATTCTCTGCTCTGCTTTTTCTTACTCTTCATCTTCTCATATGTTACAATGTACAAAGGAGCGTGTCTATATCCCGTTTCCCTCTCGAGCTCTAAGGCTATTAAATTCAGAATTTAATATCCTATCTACTTTACATTAAATCTATTAAATCCCTTCCTATCTACTAAGGACGGGAGCTTAAAGGCTCAAGGTCCCCTTTACAATACAAGTGCGCTTCTTTATGAATGCCTTTATTAAAGAGCGCACAACAATTTCCAAGCATTTCAAAATGTGTGCTGGTGCTGCCCAGCTATCCTTTCTGCTCCACGCACTGGCTCGCTTGATGAGTGAGCGATGCTCCTGCATCATACTCCTTGGATTGAAAAATTTCATGGGCTCCTGTCCATGAGCTCCTACACGGTCTGTCCATGCTTCTGTATCACTGCTTCATTTTCCTAGCTGGCATCTTCGACTGGGTGATTCTTCCATTTCACCAGATATTCAAAATATTTCTTTCGTCTGGTTTTTCTGCCGACTCGCTTGTCCAGTATGCACTCCATCTGTGGTTTCTCTACAAATGGTAATTTCTTCTGCCACTGGACCACTGGTTCCTCAGTTCCAGTTTCTGCCTCTCCATCTTTGTATGGGTATAAATCCGAAATATTGAATATCAGAGATATCCCGATGCCATCTGGCAACTCAATCTCATATGCATTGTCTCCAAATTTCTTCAGGACTTTGCATGGCCCGATCTTATTCATCTTAAGCTTGTTGTATGTTCCCCTTGGGAACCTTTCTTTTCTCAGATGTGCCAGAACCAGATCGCCAACTTCGAACTGAAGTTGTCTCCGATGCTGATCTGCTCTGTGTTTATACTCCTGATTTGAATTAACCAGTCGCTGCTTCACCTTACTGTGAAGTTCCTGCATTGCTTCAGCAAACTCTTCTGCACTAGCACTGCTAGTCGCAGTCTGTTCTGACCCCCTGATTTCAGAAACTCCCCTCAGTTGTGTTCCATACACAATCTGAAATGGACTTTTTCCTGTACTCCGATTCACAGAATCGTTGTATGCAAACTCTGCTTGTGGTAACACGTTGTCCCAGCTGTCGTGGTGTTCTGTCACCAAGCTCCTCAACAAGTCTCCCAGAATTATGTTGACCACCTCGGTCTGTCTGTCTTTCTACGGATGGTAAGCTGAACTAAAAGACAAATTAGTCCCTAGCTTCTTCCATAGCGTCCTCCAAAAATGACCTATGAATTTGGTATCCCTGTATGAGACTATGCTTCTCGGCAATCCATGAAGTCTGACAATTTCTTTGAAAAACAAATTTACGATGTGGGTCGCATCGCTGGTCTTCTGACATGGAATAAAATGTGCCATCTTCAAAAACCTATCTACCACCACAAAGATGGAATCAACCCCTCTCTACGTCCTCGGAAAACCGAGAACAAAATCCATACTAATTACCTTCCATGACCTCTCTGGTATGGGCAATGGCTGATAAAAACCTGCTTTTTGCTTTCGGCGCTTCGAATGCTGACATATTCGGCACCTGTCAACAAACATTTTGACATCTGCTCGCATGCCCAGCCAAAAATACGATTCGATCAGCTTCGTGAATGTTTTTTCATGACCAAAATGACCTGCTAATCCGCCACTGTGCTTCTCTTTCAACATGTTCTCCCTCATGGAGCAATTCGGAATACACAGTTGATTACCCCTGAATAGCAATCCATCCTGGATCATGTAATTTATCCATGGGCTCCTATCTCTGAGAACTGGATTCTCAGTTGCTTCGTATGCTTCTCCGAAGTCTGCATCTCCTACATACATGTCTTTCAGATTTTCAAAACCCAATGTTTTGACTCTGAACTCCTGTAACAACAAACATTTCCTGCTCAAAGCATCAACCACTTTGTTAGCAGTTCCTGAAATGTGTTTGATCACAAATGTAAAATTCAGCATATACTCTACCCATTTTGCATGCTTCTGATTCAACTTATCCTGTTGACTTACAAACTGCAATGCATGATTATCACTATACAATACAAATTCCTTGGGTATCAAGTAATGCCTCCACTTCTTCAATGCCTGTATGATTGCATAAAACTCTTTATCATACGTGGAGTATTTCATCTTTGCTTCATCCAGCTTCTCGCTGAAATATGCAACAAGCCTGTCATCCTGACTCAAGACCACTCCTATAGCATATCCGCTTGCATCACATTTCACTTGAAATGTCTTCTTGAAGTCCGACAACACCAGAATCGGTTTCTTTGTAATCTTCCGCTTCAACAGATTGAAGCTCTTCTCAGCTTCTGCTTTCCAATGAAAAACCTTATGTCATTTTTTCACGGTGTCCATCATCGCGACGCTAATTCCACTAAAATTCCTAATGAATTTTCTATAGAAACTAGCCAATCCATGAAAACTCCTCACCTCAAAAATATTTTGGGGTGATGGCCAATTCTTGATCACTTCCACCTTTTCAGGATCCATCTTCAATTCATTTGCCGAAATAACAAAACCCAAATAAATGAGTTCTGTCTGCATGAAGCAACACTTCTTCATGTTTATCAACAGCTTCTCCTGCTGCAGTCTTCTCATCACAATGGCTAAATGTTTCAAATGTTCATCCTTTGTCTTACTGTAGATCAATATATCATCCAGATATACGACTACAAACTTTCCGATGAATTCCTTCAGGACTTCATTCATCAGCCTCATGAATGTGCTCGACGCATTTGTCAAACCAAACGGCATGACCAACCATTCGTACAAACCTTTGTTTGTCTTGAATGTTGTCTTCCATTCATCACCCTCTATCATGCGAATATGGCGATATCCGCTCTTCAATTCAATCTTTGAAAAGAAATTTGCCCCACTTAGGCAATCCATCAGATCATCCATTCTCAGTAGTGGAAATATGTACCTGATGGTGATTTTGTTTATCACTTTGGAGTCTGTACACATCCTCCAACCTCCATCCTTCTTTGGACTCAGTACTGTCGGAACAACACATGGACTTAGGCTCTCCCTGACCAGTCCTTTATCCAGCATCTCCTGCACCTGCCTCTTGACTTCCTCATTTTCCTGAGGCGTCAACCTATACGCTTCTTTATTCGGTAAACTTGCTCCAGGTATGAGATCAATGTGATGACTCACACTCCGCATCGGTGGCAACGAACGAGGTAGTTCATCCACGATGATATCAGCGAACTCTTCTAGTAGTTCCTGAATCTCTTTTGGTAAGTCATCCATTCTTGTGCTAGTCAGGACAATTCTCGGTTTCCTGACCACAAAGAATTGTGGATCTTCGTTCCTTTCCATCTCTGTGAGAAGTTCCTTCCCACTCATGAGAAGTATCGTATTGCTTACTTCCGGCTTCACTTCCTTATCCTTTATCGGAAGCAATCTGTGTGTTCTCCCATCCTTTTCCAAGGTATATGTGTTCATCCTCTCGTCATGAACCACATTTCGATCATACTGCCATGGTCTTCCCAATAATACATGACAGACATCCATGGGAATAACATCACACAGAATTTTATCATTGTACCCACCTATCTTGAATTCAACCAAGCATTGTTTCATAACACTTACCTGGTGTCCTTTCTGTAGCCATGAGACTTTATATGGACTCGGGTGATTAGTTGTCTCCAGCTCCAGTTTTTCTACCATCTCGGTCGAAACGAGATTATCGGTTCTCCCGCTATCCATGATGACCTTGCATTTTCTATCCTTGGTTGTGCAAGCTGTCCTGAACAGTCTGCTCCTCTGAGTTGTATTCTTCACCTCCTTCTCGGGTGTTAAGAGAACTTTATGCATCCCAAGAAATCTTCCGTTGTCTGCATATTCATTCTCAGCATC
This sequence comes from Picea engelmannii, assembly GCA_009831015.1. Taxonomy (NCBI): domain Eukaryota; kingdom Viridiplantae; phylum Streptophyta; class Pinopsida; order Pinales; family Pinaceae; genus Picea; species Picea engelmannii. The sequence continues at coordinate 96,939 of ML791180.1, forward strand.
ACACCTCTGCGCTTCAGTGATGTGAGCTTCTCCTCCGGCTTGCTTCTTCTCTGGACACTCGAATGACCTGTGCCCATTCTTTCCACATGTAAAACATGTGATTACTCCTCCTCTTCCCCTACCTCGACCTCTAGTATGAGGAAGAGTGTTTGGATTAGCATAATCTCCCCGCTGATCATTCTTTTGTCTTCTATGTTCAACCTGTGGCTGTCCTCGCTGTGAGGTTCCACCTTTTTCAATCTGGCCCCGAGGTTTCAGCCATTCCTCCTTGAGCTTCTGGAATTTCTCCTGGGCAACTGTCTTGCCTTTGGGCTGACTTCTGCCTCACCCTCGCTAACCTTGCTTATGGCTCATCTTTTCTTCGGCTTTCAGAGCCATCTGGTAAGCATCCTCAATTGTTCTGATAGTTACCATGCTTAACTCATCCTGAATGTCATATCTCAGACCATTCAGATATCTTTCCACCTTCTCATAATCTCTATCCTGATGACTTGCTCTGATGTTGAGCTTGTAAAACTCTTCGGTGTATTCTTTCACCGTCATTAACTTCTGTCTCAGGTTCTGCATTCGCCTGAACAGAGTGATTTGATAATCTCTAGGGATGAATTTCGCTTTCATCTTAGCAATCACCCGATCCCAGCTTTTAATATTTTGTTTTCCCTTGGAACATCTGTCCACTTGCGGCTCGTCCCACCATAAGGCTGCATGTCCTTTCAACTTGGTAATAGCATGCCTTACCTTCTTATCCTCTTCGATGTCTTCATAGTCGAAGTAGGTATCAAGAGCCCTAATCCAGTCCAACAACTCTTCTGCATCCAAGCTTCCTTCATAAGCTGGAATATCCATTTTGGTCTTGGAACTCATTCAGGCAATGGCCTTGATCAATCGCTCCATTGATGCATCCTCTGCTGTGACATCTTCTGCATGTCCAGCTTCTTCTTCAACTTCGGAATCGCTAAGATCCCCTGCGCGAACTCTGTGTTTCTGCGCTGTCTCCATCTTCTCAAGTCTCGCTCTGAGATCTCTCATTTGTCGTTCCATTTCTGGATTCCCTATCAGCCTGCCTCTTCTTCGCACCTCCCTGTCTTCTGGATCTGGTGACTGCCTTTCTCTCCTAGGCGGCATGATGAATCCTCTTCTCTTCTCTCTGCTATTGAAATCAAAGATAAGCTCACTCTGATACCACTTGGTGCAATCTTCCCCACTCCTCGAAGAACGATAGCGATCACCAGGACCTTCTCTTCCCTTCGGCCCGAAGAACTCAACGGTTCTTCTACTTCCCTATCGAGAAGTCTGCACCCACAGATTCTACCTTGTGCGACCTCCGCTTCTTCCTTCGGAGGATCGGGACTTCGCTACTCACGAGTCCAACTGCTATGCATTACCTCTTCGGATCCCCGAGACCCGAGATGTGTTAGTCCATGCTGACTTTCTTTCTCTGCTATCGGAACTTTGGTCCTATCGCCACTTCACAACCTTCAACAACACTTCCTCCGCCTTCTGTGTCCCGATATTCCGAGATGCCGAGACTCCGACAAACTCGCTATCTTTCCTTTTCGTGACCTCGTCACTCGCGAGATCAATTTCTTGGCCCTTCAACTCCCGAGACCCGATGTCCCAAGATCACTTGCCATGTCACCACGCTTGTGGTCCCTGCGATCTACGAAATTCCTTGGAACTTCGTGCCTCGCGATATCCACATCCAAATTTCCAATCGCTTTCACGCAAAACGCTGATATGCCCGGTCCACGAATAGAGTCACGCTCCCAGTGATACCGATCGACGCCCCTGCTCTCCCGGACTTCAAATTCCTGCACACAAAGTTTCGGCCTCTGCTCGAACACTTCAATGCACAACTTCCCTGCGCAGTCCTTCGACAAATTCAGAGGCTTATCTCTCCTGAGCTTTTTCTCGACTCCTCAAGTCCTTTTGAGGACGGTTTTGCACACACTCCTTGTGAAAAATCTTCAAAAACTACTAAGTGTTGAAGTTCTTGGACTCTGCGCACTGACCTGCAGCAGTAGTCTTCAACTCTTTACTCAGAATCACAACTCTGAGTCTTCGTCTAGCCTGCGCACGCCTTGCACGGCTCCAATGCCAAATCTTCCCTTCTGAGATGAATGGAAACAAAATCTTTCTCTAACTGAACCCTGCAGTCACGCACTCCTGGTGGATAAATTCAACTGCACTCCTTGTAGGAATTATCTGGCTCACTTAGAGAAACAATTGAAACTCATTCACTCAACTTCTCTCATATTTCAAATCAACCATGAAATCACATACACAGCATATAAAGAAAATGCATGATCGGAAGAAAATACTCATGAGCATAACATCAACACACAGAGAAATAACACATAACCAAGGAATTGAATCAAAGCTTTCTTCTATTAATTCAATCTCTATACATGGATGTCCTTCATACAATTCTTTGCTCTGCTTTTTCTTTCTCTTCATCTTCTCATATGTTACAATGTACAAAGGAGGGTGTCTATATCCCATTTCCCTCTCGAGCTCTAAAGCTATTAAATTTAGAATTTAATATCCTATCTACTTTGCATTAAATCTATTAAATGCCTTCCTATCTACTAAGGACGAGAGCTTAAAGGCTCAAGGTCCCCTTTACAATACAAGTGCTCTTCTTTATGAATGCCTTTATTAAAGAGTGTGCAACAATTTCCAAGCATTTCAAAATGTGTGCTGGCACTGCCCAACTGTCCTTTCTTCTCCATGCGTTGGCTCGCTTGATGAGTGAGCAATTCTCCTGCATCAATATTATTGGAGGATTCTATTGTGATATTGGAACTAATAATGGATGGGTTCCTAAGGATATCCACTATCCCAAGGTTGAATTAAAAAAATTGGATGTATTTTATGTATTTACATGGGTGAACCAAATATATCAATAATTTGAATTGCATAAGATCATGAATTATAAGAAAAGGACTTCCTTAGAAATTATTTATTTTGAGACAAAAATATATCAGTGGTATTGATGGGTTGTTAAAGGGAAACCACATTGTTAGAATTATCCTTGGGGTTTATTTACAAGGTACCTAGTAGCACAATATGGTAAAATTTGGGAAGAAATACTTTATTAGTTTGAAAATAATTAATAACTTAAGTTCCATTGATGATTATAATTCAAAATTTCAGGCATTGGCTAGAAGGGTGGATAACATAAGTGATGAACATTTATTGGAATCTTATGTGGGATTAGTAAAATAAAACATTAAACATGATATTCACCTTAAACATTTTGATGAATCTGTAATGAAATATTATCATTATATTCAAGACAATAATATTGCTACCCATAATTCTACCACTAGAATTGTTCCTCGTATGAAAACCACTCCTTGGTTCACTTGAATATCATGGAAGGAAATTGATGAAATATAAGAAAAATGACTATGCTTTGGTTGTGAGAGTAAATTTTCCAAGGGACATAAATGTCAACAAGAAAAATTATTCACATTGGAAAATAATGATGATGAGGAAATTGAGGTACCCCCACAAATGAGTGAGGAATAAATTGTAACCAAGTGTGAATATTAGTTCATGACATGGCAGGTATATAATCACCTAAAATGCTCAATATCATAGGATATATAAATAAGACAAATTCCATAGTACTTTTTGATTTAGGTAGTACCCATAACTTCATTGATAAAATATTTAGTAGAGTGTCTCAATTGTTTGTGTAACTAGTGGTAAATTTTAAAGTATTGGTTTCTAATTGGGGGAAGTATTGATTGTGGAGGAAAATTCCATAACATCAAAATTAGTGTGGGAGACTATATTTTATAAATACCTATGTATTTCATTCCTATTGGAGGAGTATATGTGGTTCTAGGGATTCAACGGCTAAGAACCTTGGGAGCAATCTCCACAAACTATAATGATTCACTCATGAGATTCAAATTTGAGGGAATTCGATATGTAATAATTGGGTTAAAATATTCACCCTCTCATATGATCAAATTATATCGAATGGAAGATATCCTAAGAAAGGGTTGTAGCAGAGTTATTACTATAATTTATTCTATGGAGGTAAGGCAAGGAGATAAAAATATTCCATTAGAATTAAAATGTACCTTACAAAAGCATCATAGAATATTCCAAGAAATTACTAAAGGGATACCTCCATATAGAGATCGTGAACATCAAACTGGGATCATATTAGGAAGTACACCTCCTAATAAAATACCTTATAGATACCCATATCAACAAAAGAGTGAGATAGAGAAAATGGTACAAGACATGTTAGATGTAGGTAATATTTGACTAAGCAAGAGCTCCTTGTTAGTCTCAGTAGTGACGAGGAGAAGAAAGGATAACTCTTCAAGGATGTTTCTTGATTACAAATATATAAAAACAAATACTATCAAGGATAAATTCTTGATTCCAAATATTAATGAGCTATTATATGAGCTTCATGGGGTGACTTACTTCACAAAGTTAGATCTTAAATCAGGATACCATAAAATCCAATTGAAGGAAGAAAAAATTCCAAAAAACATTCTTAGAGCACATAAAAATCTTGATGAGTTATTGGCCATGTCTTAGTGCTCGTACTTTTCAAATCCTTATGAAAAAACTTTTCCAACCTCATGTTACAAATTTTGTATTGGTTTTCTTTGGTGATATACTTATCTACAACAAATCATGGGAATAACACATTAAACATGTGTATGAAGTACTACATATACTTGGGAACAATATATTGTATGTAAAAATGTCTAAATGTTCTTTTGGTAGATAAGTAGAGTATTTTGGTCATATTTTTCCACAAGAAGGGGTTAAGGTTGATCCTCAAAATATACAAGTTATCACAAAATGTCCCATTTATAAAAAAAAATCAAGGGTCTTAGAAAATTTATGGGTCTTAGGAGATATTATAGAAAATGTGTAAGAATCATGCATGCATTGCATCCCAACTAACTTCCATCTTGAAGAAAAAATCATTTGTATGGAATCTAGAGGTTACAATAGAATTCTCATGCTTAAAATATTCTATGATATCTACAATAGCTTTGGGTATACATGGTTTCGATAAAACATTCATAGTTAAATGCAATGCATCAATACAAGGAATTGGAGCAGTATTGATGCAAGATGGAGAGCGTTAACTTTAAAAAGTAAGCAATTCAAGGGAAAATATTTGGCTAATTATAGTTATGAAAAATAAATGTCAAATATTTTTCATGGAATCAAGAAAAGGTAGTGATCTCTCACTGTAAGGAAATTTGATGTCAAGATAGACCATGATAGCCTAAATTACATTTTTAGCAATAATTGTCTTCATAACAGTAAAAAAATGGGTAACTAAAATGCAAGGTCTTGATTTTAAAATAATCTACAAAAACTGGAAGCATAACATGGTAGCAAATACCCTATCCAGAATACAAGAAGCATTTGTTTCATATTCCATTACATCTTTGATTCCTATATGGTTGGAATAATCTCACCATGAGTGGAAAAAAGACAATAATTCTAGATAGAAAATACAATTTCTAAAAGAAGGGAGGAGCACTATTGAACACTGGTATTGAAACAAAGACATTCTTTGGTACAAGGATAGAATACTTTTATGCCATTAATCATATTTGAAGAAAAAAATATGAAGGAAGTTTCATAACTCACCCATGGTAGGACACTCAAGGTTCCTTAAAACATATCAAAGGAAAAAAAATTATTTTGGGGAAGGAATGAAGAAAGATATTCAAAAATATGTAAGACAATATCAATTGTGATAAATAAATAAAGGAGAGACTATCAATACTCTAAGATTACTTCAACCATTACATATACCTAATCAAGTATGGGAATATATATATTAATGGATTCCATGATAGGTTTGCCAAAATAAGAAGCTAAGAATTCCATTGTGTGGTTATGTATAGAATCACAAAATATACACATATTTGTTGAATTCAAAGTACATATATTTCAATGAAATTAGCAAACTTTTTTATGAAATAAATTCATAAGGTTCATGGATTTCATAAATAAACAGTAAGTGATAGACATCCAAAATTCACAAGAAAATTTAGGGAGTTATGGAAGATGACATGAATGACACTAACCATGAGTTCAACATATCATACACAAACAAATGGTCAAATGGAAATAGTGAAAAATGTTTATAGGGTTATCTTCATTACTATTCTTTAGAAAAAGAATCCCAGTGGATCATGTGGATACCTCTAGTAGAATGATGGTATAATACAACTTATCACATAGCCACTAAGACATAACCATTTGAAGATATTTATAAGTATATATATCCTAGCATTAGATATTTTTTATAGGACTATTCCAAAGTATAGGTAGTAGAATAGCATATGGAGAAGAGAAATTTTGCAAATACTTTAAGAAAGCCATCAAATGGCCTAGAATAGGATGGAGTAGCAATAAAAATAGCATCAAAGTGAAAAACATTTTGATTTGGTGCATAGGGAATATATGAGACTCCAAATGTATAAGCAATCTACTCTCAAGCAAAGGAAAAATCAGAAATGAGTTCCAAAATTTTATGGAACCTACAAGATTCTTCAAAAAATTGGAGAAGTGGCTTATGAGTTAGAACTTCTAGAATTAGATGAAGAAGAAGAATTCATTCTTGAACAAAAAAAAAAGTTATAAATTGAAGTTATATTTCTCTTTGAAATAGAAGCATTATGGACTACCTAATCAAGTGGAAGAATATTCCTTCATAAGAAGCTACAAAGGAAGATGAACAATTCACGAAGAAACCCCTCAATTACAAGTTTTGAGGGAAAACCATTTTTAAAGAGGGGGATCTATTAGGGACCTATGCTTCATTCATTGTTAGTGCATTAGATAAGTTAGGTTATCCTATAATGTATGATACATCATTCTTTTTTTATCTCATGAATATATTAAAGGAGATTCATTTGAAGCATTTGATATATTGTAGAAGGAGGTTTCCCCCTTGAAGATGTTTCTTAGTCATTGACTCTCTATCATTTTCAAGGTGTGTACTTAATTTTTCTTTCTATTTTTATGCTATTTATGGTATTTGGTACATAATAGTATCTAGTGTTATTACCTTCAAATATGACCTAGGCTTGACTTCTGAAAAATGTTAATAAGGACATGGTTATGTTGGGTTTTAATGTCACATGCCCATTTTATCAAAATATTGAGAAATTCATTTCTATATGTTGTGATCACTAAGAAAAAATTGTTTTCAAGTTGTAGTGATTATGCCTCAGTCATTGAAAAACTTAGGGCTGCCATTGATCCAACCAAATTATAATGATTGCAAGTAATTAAAATGATCCATAATAACTATATTTGAAGTTGTCACATTGTGTACTATGCCCAAAAATTTAATTTAGAGAAGTACCCTAGCATGAACTTAAGCATCATGCATCACAAGGAGGATAACATAAAGAGTTATATACCAAGGTTTTCTAAGAATGGAAATAGTAGTGTCATGAATCTACCAATTTATTTGGTTGGAATGTTTACCCATGGACACAAGATTGGGGTCTTTGGTCATCTCATCCTTTCCTTTCTAAATATGGATTCTAACTCCACTATGACTTCATGATATAAATGCCTCAAGGAGTTCGAAGAACAAATGGTAGATTGATATGGTGAATTTTTGTATAAGAGGGAACACCAAACCACTCATTGCATGATGCTATATTACAATCTAAATATTGAAAAAAAAAATTATAAGCGATATTATATGCAAACACTTGAGGCAAGTGTTGATAGTACAAACTATTAAGGTCAAATATAAAATTTCCATTAGTATTATTTCTACAAATGGATAATTGTGTAGGTGATAAAAAAAAAACCCTCTGTGTGTTTACATTTTCATGCCTTTTAATAATTATGAGGGTGGTTAACATTTTTCAAGTTGGTTTCCTCCTAGAGGGACATGCACATGAATATAGATGGAACTTATGGAGGTTATCAACTCAAATAAAGTAGAAAGACATATTTTTCTGCCACAGATGATGGACACTAATAGGAGATAACAGGACCATAATTCCTTCATCCCATATCTAATCGATGAATTCTTTAAATTTATGAACTTTTCAAATTCACACCTATTAGATGATAACTAAAAGATAATTGATATAAAATGATGCCAATTCTTCAAATCCTACCTCATTCATGGCACACCAATCATGCCATATAAACCCTCAATTGATGATGAAAAATGGTCACCTCATATTAATGTGCGGAAGTCATTGATTGATGGTCATACATATTTACCTAGAGGGAAACTTTGACTATCAAATCTATAGGTAAAGATACCTTTTGATATGGAATAAATAAAGAAAGGATTATAAATATATTTCATTCTACAATAAAGGAATTGACAAGGGATGGGAACAATATTGGCATCCAAAGATAAATTATTGGGAGAATATGTTAAAATATTTGGACACCCACTTTGTGAACATTGAGCAATCAAGAATAATTATGTTTATAGATGATGTAGGAAACAATCAACATCATTGATATGCAACTCACAGATGAATTCATGGAATCCTACTTGATATGTATTGTCCACACTATTGAGGATCACTACATTCAACCTCTATGTAACAAGCCTTGAGATTAATTATCTCCAAGAGAATTTTTTGAGGGGAAAATGATGATAGTACGAGCATCAAACATTAATTGTGCAATATGGTTGGGTAGGGAAGAGGGTAATATTTGCCAAGATTTATATGTTTCTTCTAAGACATACAAGGTAGTGGTTTATTGGTGGAAGCTGACAAGAACATTGAAAGAAACAATTGTTTACACAAAAATTATTTAAAAACAATTCAACAATGGGTTTTTAAATCAAAAAGAATAATTTCAATCAATTTGAATAGTATGATATGAGAATGGTCACCAAGAACAATATTACCAACTTAACGAGAAGTTTGTCAAGTTCTCATTTTTCAAGGGTCACATTTTTTACCTCGTTTTTAAAAATGGTGCTACCGGTAGCACCCCCCTCCCTTTTTGGCTAGTATTTTGATATTTTAAATTTTTTGATCCATAATATTTCCACAATTGTTTTTAATGGTTATTTTTCATCTATTTTCAAATTTTTAATATTTTTTTTTCAACGTGTTTTTAGTCATTTTTCCATACTTCTTTCAATCTTAAAAATATTTTTTACCATGTACTTTTTTGAAATTAAGATTTTTCATATAATTGCGTCTCAATTAATTTATAGTTCCATACTTTTAAAATATAGTGAAAAAATTCATTTTTAACAAATTGTTTACCTTTACTTCAATACATAAAAAATAATTGTAATTAAATAACAATATTGTTGAATATTTAACAAAAAAAGATTGTAATTTTGTTTTATTTTTATAAATTAAAAACTAAAAAAAACTAAGGAAAAGAAAACCATTGAAATTAATAAAAAGAAATTAAAAATTTAAAAGAAAATTTATATT
>ML791180.1:106733-127824 GCA_009831015.1 Picea engelmannii
ATATATAGATATATATATTAAAAAACTTAAAAAAAAAAAACAAATTAAAAACTATATATAGTTTATATTATGTATAAACTATATATATGTGGTGTGATAAAGAGTTACATGAAAAAACAAAATTAAGGTATTATAAAGATGTAATCAACCCTAATTTAGAAGATAAAATTATCTATCTGTTTTGCCAAGTGTAAAGAAAAAAATAAACATTTCTAAGATAAGAACAAATTCTCACAAGCTCCATAGTGAAACCGGGGGTTGGTCAATTCCTAAAACACCATGGGATGAAAGAGCGTGTCACCTTTGTGACAGTAAGAAGGTTGAAGATGAAAAACACTTTCTCTTAGATTGTCACTTACCCTCTTAAGATCCGATAAACCAATTTGATCTTAGTGAACATTAATCATCATCATCTATAAACTATGTATTATATATAGTTTATATATATTATAAAATATATATAATATAGTTTATATTATATATAAATTATATATAATATATGTAGTTTATATATAATATAAACTATATATAATATATATAATATGAACTATATATAAATTATATAGTTTATATCATATATAAATTATATATAAACTACATATAATATATGTAGTTTATATAATAATAATCTATTTTTAAGGTTATAATCAAGCCAGATACCAAATTGGTGTATGAGACTCCCTTGTTTGTGGGACAAGGAACCTCCTCCACCTAGTGATTTGACTGGTAAAGTCTATAGAGGTATACATACCTTACCCTCCTCTGGATTTGAACTTGTGACCTCTCAGGAGGAAACACATGTTCTTAACCATTAGGCCCACTCAGGTTATATATGTAGTTTATATATAATATAAATTATATAGTTTATATTATATATAAACTATATATATTGTATATAGTTTATTTCTATTCTAAGACTTTTGTGACCATTGATTTGATGAGGTAGTTCTTTTGGAGTTATCGCATTGGTTTTTTCATTTTCGACGTTTCGAACCAAACTAGTGTGGTCCATCATCAGGAAAATAATATGAGTTATGAAGGAAAAATATTTAACAAGTGTAAATAAATACATGAAAAGATATTATGAAGAGAAAAATAATCTCCTTAATGTTTTCAAGGATAATGGCTATAAAAAACATCAGGTGATTAAAGCCTTTCGAAATGCCACTAAAACACCTAGAAATAAAGAACAAACGAATAATGATGTGTCCAAGGTTTTATTACCCTATATACAAGGGACAACAGACACGCTTGCTAGGATTTTGAAAAAGAAAAGCATTGGGGCAACTTTCAAACCCTTAAACACTATTAGAAATTCCCTTAGGTTAGTCAAAGACCACATTGATCCCATCGGACAGAAGGGTGTCTATATGATCCCATGCTCATGTGGTAAACAATACATAGGAGAAACAGGTCTCTCCTTTAAAATTAAGATTCAAGAATATGTCGTTGACATTAAACATAATCGCACTCATCCCTCATCCTTGGCAAAACATTAAGACAAAACTAAACATCACATTTGTATTGAAGACGCCAAAATTCTTTCCAAGATAGATCACTATCACAATAGGAAATTTAGAGAAGCAATCGAAATTGAAAAACAACCTAACAATCTAAACAGATATAAACATTTCAACATATAAACATTTGAGGTCGAGGGATTACTAGACAACAAAGGGGGTCCCTGACTGGCCCCATCCATGTTCATAGAGGCTTGATTTAAAGTTTTCCCATGTGGAAGTGGGTTCATTAATACAATAGGTTGTCGTTGCACCAATAACTTTTGGGCCTCCACGAGCCGAGGGAACAGGTGAGTCGAATGGTATTCCATGCAAAGGTTACATGGATACTTAGACTTTCTTTTCTTTGTATTTCCCCCACTAGAATTATTGGATGGTTTCTTATCCTCCTTACCCTTCTTTCGTTGTTTCTTCTTTCCATCAGGCCATTGGTTGGATTTCGGGTTTGTCGATTGCACATGGTGTACATCCGACATTTGAATAGGGGGAGAAATCAAGCCAGTGGTTGGGTTGGCCACTGTCTTTTGTATCGACAATTGTTGTAATTGATTCAATAACTGATCAGCAGGCTTCGCTTGTGCTAAACCAACGATACCACTGACATGTGGTCTAGACTTCTGTCTGGTCCTGTCAAGGATAGACCGTGGCGCATCTAGAAAAACTTCATAAAGTAAACCAGACTGAGAGTATATTAGTTCAAGCTGTTGAGCTCTCAATATCACCTCTTCCTTGGAAAACACTCCTAACGTTGCAACATCCTTGGATAACTGAGGTACCAAAGACTTAATGAACCACTCTAGTAGGAATGTCGGTGGGACTGATACTTTTATCAAACACTTTCGACGCCACCATTCCCAATTGTGATCCGAGATATGATCAGTCTTTGTTTGCTCAAAGTTGGCCAACAATTCGGTGTCAGCATCGTATCTCACAGGTAATTTAAAATGGTTTAGAAAAACCATTTCCAATTTGCCAAAAGTAGAGTATCTTGAGAGGTCGAGCTCAATGTACCATCTTGTGTGACTCTCGATAATAGTTCATTGAAACAGATGAAACTGGATGGAGTCATCTCTCAATGAATTGGAAGAGCACCATAGGTGGAAGGTGGTCACATGATCGCCTGGATATTCATTAGGCTTACCTTTGAACTTTGGAATGTCCAAAGGCAACTTGGTCAGCATAGGAGGCCAACGTAGATCATGACAGACTGGGTCATTCAACAATATTGACAAGTCTGGAAAATTCAATGTTGCCAGAAAAGGTAGCTTGGGTTGTTGAGTATGTATAGGAGGAAAGGAGCCTGAAATTTGGATGGCACTGGGTTGCCAGGAAAAATTATGCTGCTGAATAGGGTTCTGGTAAAAACCATGGTTGTGTCCAGCGTACGGATATTGCACTTGTTGATATGTCATCGGCTGACTCCGATAATTGGATGTTGAGGGATAGGAAGGGATTGCTCCAGACATTGCATTCCAAAGGTTCTAGAAAGGGTTTCCACCTGCCGATCCGATGGGCATAGGTATTGATCCTTGCCCGAGGTTCCATTGTCCATGGAAGGGGTTGCCCCTGGTTAGCATCCCTGATGAGGGGATTGATCCCTGCCACGGATTCGAGGGTCCTTGAGAGGTGTTTTCCCCCTTTGTAGGAATAGTACCCTGCACTAGATTTTGTGATCCAAAACTAGGGTTGCCCCTGACCAAGACAACAGCTGACGATAATGCATTGTTACCAAATGTGTCAAACAAAGAGAATGACAAATAACCCACTGGCATGGTGTTGGAAGGAAGTACTTGACTACCTTCTCCAAACAAGTTGTAGTTCATGTTTGGCCAGGTGGGCTGTCGAGGAACACCACCTAGTGAGGGGGATGATGGAGGTATATGACCCCCACCATAAGGGAAAGCATTATAGGGGGTTGAGGTGCCCTCCATGGTCTCTTGCAAGGGAGCGTTAGAGATCCCTACCCCCAGACCTAGGTTTTGTAAGGTGGAGTAGGATGGGATAGAGTTCATATCAGAGCCAGGCATCCCGTATGAAAATGGAGGGCCTATTGCACTCTGGGTGAACGGAGCAGTGATCACCTTCATAGACGGAATCAAACCACTGCTTGAAGTCGAGGTGGTCGAGACCATGGTGTTCTGGGCCAGCGAAGGTGCGTTAGGAGGCGGAATGCCCTCTGTAGTGGCATTCATAGAGGGATTGTGAGGACTCCCTGATGAATTAGCAACGTTTTCTTCCATCACTGCTTCTAAAACTATCTGGCGCTCATGATGAATTATCCTTCGTAGGGAAACTTGTACCACGATGGGCACCGACAAGTCAGTGACTGGAGAGCTATATGGCCTAAGAGATTCTGATCCAAGGTTTGAAATGGTATTCTCCTACGAATTATGATGTTATCCTCTTGAGGATGGCTCAGGTACAGTTTCCTGTGGCCCGGTCACCTCAAAATACCCTTGTTGGTTAAGTTTTTGCCTTCGCAGTGGCAGGGGTGGAACCAATTTAACTGACGTCAAGCCTTGAAGCCTTTGCAACCGGTGGATCTCTTGATCTTCGAATTTGTGAGAATATCAACAACACACTAGGGATTTTACTAACATTCAAAACCAGAACTCACTAGAAAGAGTTTCTATGAGACAAAGAAATCAAATCACTAGCTAGTTGGAAGAACAGTTACAACAACCAACACTAGAGAAACTTACCATTGCAAGTGCAACTTGAATACAGAAGCACCCTCTGGGTATACCTTGCACAATGTGGCTCGATGTCTATCCTAGGTACCACGGTATACCCCCGCAGTCACCTGTGTAAGTCACTAAAATAAAGGCAACTAGGTTTCCAACGCGTGAACAGTCACCAGGCGGGTACAATTGACAGTCGGGTGGACCGCAATGAGAAGGGTATCAAGCCCGAAACCTATTGAGGGTATCAAAAGAAAGTTTTATGGAATATGACTGAGGAACTTGAATGGATTCAAGACCCATGAAGATCCATGGAAAATTCGATCAACAAAATCCCAAGACAAGTCCTCTATGTGCGTTCCCCACTATGCTTGGTCCGACTTTGGAGGGGTTATCTCAGCTACCTTTCCACACATGACCTCGTGTTTATCCCCTGTGTTAGAGGGGAATCCTGGATAACTTCCACATTTAGTGGACGTTTTACACTCCCTAGCATAGACTCGTATATTTGTTTTATAGACTTGAAGAGTTTCCTCTCCAACCTAAATCAAGGTTCTAGCCTAGACTAGTTGATGGACCCTACAAACAAAAAGTCTAGTAAATTTTAATTAAGCGTTAATTTTAAGTGGTTTGTCTTCAAGTCAAGGAAATGGAGATGAAAATAGTGGTGTATTTTAAGAGACGAAAGAGAAGAGAATTAAATGAAATTGAAATAAAACTACTTCTTTTTGACAAATAAAGATTTGCAAATTTACACTCTTTAACCAACTTTTTGTAACTACATTTTCTAAGATCTTTGAAAATAAAAAAACCCAAAACAAGATTTCGCTCGACTACAATCTAATTAAGTATTCTAAGCATTCAGTAAAGAACTTAAGAAAGCACTCTTTCTCCTGTTAAGCAAAGACAACTAACCTAACTAATTACCAAACAAAGAAATGATTTTTTTTTTTTATGCTTCAAAATAAGAAACTTGAAATAACTTCTTTTTCTTTTCTTCTAAAGAAAGTGAAAGGGAAAAAGTGAAGACAAGACGAGACCAAAAATTGACTTCAACTTCAATTCTACTACGCATCGCCAGGATTCACTGACAATACTAAACAGATTGATCAGAAAAGACTCACTCACTCGTCTCAAACCCTTACTAAGAAAACACATGAAATCTTGATAAAGAAATAAGCTAACTGATGTCAAAATCAGGCTAAAGATTGTAACAATAGAGACCAAGACTAGATCAAGAAAACTCCTGAGAAGTGTAACTTCAATCAGGAAAGAGCTTGACTACCTCTTCTTGAAAAAATAGTTTCTTGACATAGGCACACTATTGACACTTAAGAAGCCTACATATGTACGTGGGTTGTCCAGAGGTATGGTGCGTATGTATGCGTGCAGGTCCACTTGAGGCTACGTACACCTATGTAACTTCTCAAAAAGAAAACTAACAGTCAAAGATGACAAGGAAGAGAGTACTGGTATGGAAGACCAAAATCCCTCAAAGACACAACAACTTACAAAAAACTCAAAAAAGGTAATCAAAACCAATTAAAACACCGAAAACGATATCCCCTAAAAACCCTAGAGGCTTCCCCAGTATGGTCACCAATTCTACTATAGCGGGAAAACCCCCCTATGAACTACACTAGGGTTCAACGTGCAAGTAGAGATAATCGTTTAAAGTCTCCTACTTTTAACAACTACCCTGACAATACCTCACATTCATTCATAAAATACAAAGTATAAGAATCTGGTAACTCTACCTTAAACTCTCCGTCCGGTGTCGATCCTTTTGCGTTCGGTTATTCCTCAATTACAAATCTCCTCCCAAGGCCAACATGTATTCATAAACAAACAAGCAAAGAACTACGAACATGCATCTTATATATGAATTAGTGGGTTATATGTCATAATAAAATGTAAATCAAACATAAAGATTGAACACATCATATGGCAGGACAGAAAAAGTACTTCTTTATATTAATCTCACAAAGTCACTTACAAATGAGATCGGTGACTGCTATTCAAACCTGTCATGGGCTCCTCTTCACCAAGCTCCAACTGCTTCCACGTATCTTTATCCTCTCACAATTCTCTCTAGGGAAATGACATAGGTTTATGAATGAGGGAAAAGGGCAAGAATAGGGAATTTTGGCTCAAAATTCACAATGTGGCTACAAATTCTTGGGGCAAGGGGTGAAAGTGAAATGGGCAGAGTTCCATTCTTATTATGCTTAGCTTTGGAATGAGACCCCAAAACCTCCTTTTATATGACAAAATGGATGGTTATTCGGTTGGGTGATGGGATATAGGTAGTGGGACAGTTAGAAAACTACCCAATAGCCCGTAATCTCAACGAATTCCTTGCAACTTTTTAATTTTAATTTTTGCAACGTCGGCAATAATGGTGTAGGGCGCATACATCTTCAAAAATGTGATTTTTAAGAAGAGTTGCTCAGTGATGGCTTGATAAAAATATCAAGTAAGATGGCATGATTCCAAGTATGCATGTATGGTGCAATTTAGGGTTATAACAGGAGCTTGGATAAATAAGATTTGAAACTTTCCGAAATTTGGTTTAGAGAAAACTCAATTGCGAGATAATCTTCTTTAACCCATTAATTAATTGTGTTTATAATTAAGTTCTTTTCAAGTTTTCGGACTTCGGGATTTTGATAGTAGCTCGAGATAAGATTTCTGAAACTCGAAATTGCGAAGTGATTAATCATTCGCTAATTGTCTTTAATCTTTAAATAACCCTGCTTAGTGTTTACGGTATTTCGAGAGTTTGGATTTCGTAAATCTAGAGTGTGATGAATGGAGAATATCTAAACTCCAGATGCATGAGACTTACTATTTAACTTTTAATTGAGGTTTATCTTTTAGGTATTTGCGGTTTCGTGTGTCAAAAAATTAACTTTATCACCTTTTCGACGGGCCATTACCTGTAATGATGTGTCAAATATTATTGGGGTACACGTGTATTGGGACTAGGATCCTTAGAACACTTTTGAACATTAGGATTTTGGAGTTGCTACATGGTGAAATGCTTGAAGTGTGAAACTTCAAAGCCCAAAAATATGAAGCAGTCTCTACAGGCTTGACCTTTTTAACATTCAGGTGGCTCCAAAAACTCGGGGAAAAGGGGTCATTTGATCGACGGGGAAACCTAATCGATGGTGGACCTTGTACGCACCTTAAGGCTTAAAATTTTAAAAGTGTTCCAACATAAGCTCCATCTGGGGATCTCGTCTCCCTACAAGGTGTGGAAGAATAGTAGACCAAATGCCTCTATTGGGTTAATGGAGTCATCATTGGGTTTCCGGGAAACACCTTTGAAAAAATCATACAAAAATAAATTAGACTTCAGCCTTGTCTCAGAAAACTTTCAAAAACTTAATCATTCACCGATATTGAGTTTAGGCTATTAATAGTTCCTCCTTTTCTGAAAATGATTCATGATTTGCTTAAGATAATCAAAATAACCTTAACCGATCTGTAAGACTCTGGTCAATTTTGTTCGCATCAAGGCAAAGTAAATTTAACGATTTAGTTTCGAGAGTCCCTTGTTGGTTTAGGATGTAAATTTTGTCTAAAAGAGAAATAGCTACCAGAGTACATTATATACATGTATAGCATCCTTGCAGATATCATAGACATTAATTCACTACCAACGAATTTGTTCAGTACCCTGGTGAAGTTATCTACATTCCCAATTGAATTTCCTTTCGCCACTTCAATTTTCACTTTACTGAGATGAGGGCAATTATTTAAATGAATTTCCTTTCATCATCTTATTTGGACAAGATGGGGGCAATCAAATTTTGAATTTCCTTTCATCATTTGTCTTATATTTTAATACTTCTGAAGTGGGGACAATCAATTTGTATGCATCATACAGGGGATGATATCTATTTATAATTTAACATTGAAGGTTTGTCAACTCACTTTGATTTACTCTGGACTAATCCTCTCCCAACCTTCAAAACACGTTATCCTACAAGAAAGTTCTCATGAAGAGATTTTATTTTCCAGTGATTTTCCTTGAGAGAAACTAATCGGTTTAAATCTACTAGAAGGGATAAATTAGTCATGATTAGCCTAGACATACTTTCTTTCAGTTAAAATCAGAGGAATCATAAAGATTTTCTCCCACTCTCATTTTGAAGGTTTGGTTTTTTAGGCTTCCTGAGTCAAGACAAAATCTGTCTTACTGTGAAGATTTAAGATCTGGTAGTGAAAATCGGGATAGAATAAAAAAATTCAAATGTGCTAGAAGGAAACAGAACAAGGAGTCAGAGGTTTTGAAAGGGATATCATTCCCACTCTAGCCTACTTCTTGATTAGTGAGCTTCTTTTATTCTTATTTTCTTTTCCTTTTACCCTCATATTGTTTTCATTCGATTAAGAAATTTTAGAATCTTGTATTTTTCTAATCTTTGATCAGGTGACCATTTTTACATGAGTACAACCTTATTTAGGTTTTATAAGATTTCTTTTAGCATTCTTGTTTGAACAACAATAAGAATAGAATTTCATACATTGGATTTCAATTGTATTTTCAACCAAAACCATTATTAATTTATCACTTGTTTTGTGAGAAATCCAACCATTCTAAAAAAGTGAGTGTCGATTTCTGATATATCTTTATTTCTCAACTATCGATAGGTATTTTGCATGAAAATAAACATGAGAAATGTCAAAAAATTTGCAGAAAACGAAACGATATTTGTTACTTGTTTTTATATTTCCGTTTTATTTATAATAAAAGTAAAAACTTACCAAAGAAACGAAAAACTGCAAATCAAAACATGAAAATCAAACCAGTATGTACAATGGGAATTTGGAATCTGATTATTGCATGAAGTGTTTTAGGAAACGCCCGTTGATAGGGGCGTTAAGGATTTTCTCATCAAGGTTTTCTAATAAGAATGAATTCTTTCCCTCAGAAGCCACGATCCTAAAAGGTCCAAACCAGATGTGATCAAACTTGACGTGCTTTCTTGGGTCTTCTTTTCTAGCATCCCACTTCAAAACTAGATCACCAGGGAGAAATTCCCTATCTTTAGCTTTTTTATCAAACAAGGCTTTCATATTATATTGATATCTCTAAAGTTTCTCATCCACCTCAGCCCTATTTTGTTGGACTTCAATTAACTGGTTTATTCTTCTGGTAACATCATTCATCTCTTCCTTCACATCTTTCCAAAGCTTCATCACGGGCAGAGAGAGATTTATGGGGAGGACCATGTCAATACTGTACACCATTTGGAAAGGAGAGATTTCGATTGATTTCTTAGTGCCAATTCGATTTGGCCATAGAGCGCATTTCAAATGAACATGCTAGGCTTTATTATTTTGAGTTAGCACCTTTTTTATTATGGTGATTAGGCTCTTATTCGATGATTGAGCTAATATGTTTCCCTGAGGATAGTAGGTTGTGGAATGTCTTAGTACAATGTTGTGATTTTGACAAAAAATAACCATCACCATGGATTTGAAGGCTTGGGAATTATCCATAACTATCTTTCGAGGACAGCTGAATCTTGATAAAATGTTTTCTTCTAAGAAATTGATCACCATTGAATCTGTAGCATTTCGTGTCAGAATGGCCTCTACTCATTTAGTGAAATAGTTTGTGTTGTGGTTAAAAACCATTTATGTTGTGCACTAGATTGTGGATGGATTTCTCCGATAAAATATAGACCCCATTGTTGAAATGGAGCTTCTGTTTTGACTGGAATCAAGAGTAGTGCGAGAAGATTTTTCTTTCTTCAGAATAGTTGAGAAGAGTTACAATCTCTAACTTTAGTTTTCACGTCAGTAAATAATTTTAGCCAATAGTATCCATCTCTGAGGATTTTATAGGTCGTTTCCCTCCATCCGTGATGTCCTCCACACACCCCTTCATGAAACTCATTTATAACATTATCCATTTTAGATTCTATCAGACACCTTAGTAAAAAGTCTAGGGGATCCTTGTAATACAGTTGGTTGTCTATGATGTAATATTTTACTGCATGCAGCTTCAATGTTCTCTCCTTAGAAGGAGTCATATCACTTGGGCACTGAAAACTCAGGAGGTATGAAACTATGTTGCCATACCGAGCAAAGGAGGAAAATTTTTCTTGAATCTGAGTTGCAGGTGTCTGATCATCAAATTCTTGTATATCTGGAAGGTCTCTGTAAGATTGTAGATGATTTATCCTGAGTTCTCTGAAATTTGATTCGGATAATAGCTTAGCCAGGCCTTTCCCTTTGACGAGTTTAGTTGGTTTTACCTTAAGATTGAATTCCTTAATCTTGGGTAGCTATCGACCCCTCTGTCCATCACTATCTAGTTGAACCAATATATCTTTAACAAAGCTGGTTGGTACATAGGCAATTATTTTGGAATGCATCACACAATTCCTGAAAGTTTTGAGGGCCTTCACCACAACGTATTCCTGTTTTTCCAGTATATCATATTTCAACTCGGCGTCTCTGAGGCTTTTACTAAAAAATTCTATCGGTTGCTCGAAACCTTCATCATTCTTCGGTAAGAGAACGCTTGTTATAGTATGTTCAGATGTGAATGTAAAGATTAGGAACACTTTCATGTAGTCTAGGCTGGCCAACACCAATGATTCCCCTATTAATTTCTTGATGCGTTTGAAGGATGCTTTATATTTGGTTGTCCATTTGACCTCGCTATCTTTTTTCATCATATCTGTAATCATTTTAATAATTTCAACGAAATTTGGAATGAATATTCTTAAAAAAAATATTTTTCCTAAAAAAGATTGGATTTCCTTTCTGTTTCTAGGAATATTTATTGTATCTATAGCTTCAACACTTTTCAGATTGATTTTGATTCCTTCTCTAGATACTATGTGGCCTAATATTTTATCTTCTTGCATTGCAAAATGGCATTTCTTAAGGTTGAGTGACAAACCAAATTTTCTGCATTTCTCGAATGTTTGTTTGAGGCGTACCAAGTGCTCTACATATGAGTTAGAAAAAACAATTAAATCATCAATATAAATAATGAAAAACTTATCTCTCTCACTGAAAATGGATATGTCCATTTCTCATTAGAAAGTGGTCCCTTCTTTCATCAGACCGAATGGCATTATATCGTATATGAAAGTACCACATCGAGTGGTAAACACAGTTTTTACTTTATCATCTTCGTAGAACTCTATTTGATTGTAACCTGAAAATCCATCAATCATAGACATTTTGTTAGCCCCAACCACTTTTTCCAGAACCTGATCCATTTTAGGGAGCGGATAATTGTATTTAAGGGATGATCTGTTTAGCTTCATGAAATCCATGCAGAGTCTGATTTCACCCTTCTTCTTCCTGACTAGAACTAAGTTGGCTACCCACTCGAAATACCTGAGTGGAACAATAATATTTACATCAAGGAGAGTTTTTACCTCACTTTCTATTATAGGTAGGAGTATAGGGTTTATCTATCTAAGTTTTTGTCTCAAAGGTTTGATGCCCTGCTTTAAAGGGATTTTATGTTTGATGATAGTGGTATCATAAGTTTTAAGTTCATTGTAAGACCAGGAGAAGACATCTTTTTATTGTTTGAGCATCTCATCATATTTACTTTTCATCTCGGGTGGAAGGTATTTAGATATTTTGACCAGTTTAGGGGTTTCCTTAGTGCCTATATTACAATATTCGACATCTTCAGGTTGAGGTTGCAAGGTAGAATTTACGGGTATATCATCTTGATCAAATAATATTTCTAAATGGATCAGACCTTTAGGGATATGATTTTTTTTCAACAACAACATGCGATGGTTAACGATCTTATCCTGAAACTTCTGAGGATTTTCACCTTCCTGTATGATCCAAGTAGGGTCATTCTAATTTTCCTAGTCGATGTGAGTTTGAGAAAATTCATCCACCATTTCAAGAAATTGTTTGATTTGCTCATCGTCTTCAAAGATCTTCCAATGTTGAACATTATTTGGTATTGAAGGCTTGTGCCTCATTTCTATGTGATATTTTAGCTTCAGGATGGTAGGCGACATAAAAGTAGCAGCTTCTTTCGCTAAAGAATCAACTTGTTTATTTTCTACTCTTGGAATATGATGAATATTAAATGAGGAGAAAAAAAATTCTATCAAATCCCAGGCGCAATTTTTGTATAACCTTAGCCTTGGATTTTTGGCTTGATATTGTTGCCTTATCTATTTTGCAATGAGTTATGCATCATCGTAATATATTATATTTTCAATTTTAAAATTTTGAGCAACCTCTAATCCTAAGACCACATCTTCATACTCGCATATGTTATTTGTATAATCAATGTCCCACTGTAATCTGTATGAGAAAGGAATAATGAATTCATCTCTGGGTACCACAAACATTACTCCAGCTCCTCCTCCTTCCCAAGATGAAGCTCCACCAAAAAACATTTTCCAAACTCCTGTACTATTTACATTTTTGTTCATTTTTTCTATTCTTTTGTTTTCTTCTTCTGTACAATTTTCTTTTGTATATTCATTGAAATTATCATCAATTGATAATATACAGTTTCCTAGATCTTGATGAATGACATATACTGGGTAATTATTTGGGTTTTGTGGGTCACTTACAATATATGCCAACCTTGTCTCTTTGTATATATGGGTGAACTTTCCACCAAAAATCGGGATCATGGCATACGTCATGTCTAGTTGAAGTGATCCTCCGAGTTTTTCACCCCAAGACCTAGATAACAACATGCCATATTTTGCAGGGACATCAACAATGACTACATCTATAAGAATACTCTTTACAAGAATATGTGCAAGATTAACCACCAAATCTTTAATCATACTGAGAAACTTAACCTTTATTGAATCAAAAGAATACAGATCTTGGTATGGCCTAGTAACCTCGAGACCCAGTTTTTCCATAATAACTTTGGGCATTAAGTTGTGGGAGGCTCCAGAATCCAACATACAATTATGGAGTAGGTGATCATGCACAGTCAGCGTAATATAAAAAGGAGGGACAAAATATTTAGCATTTCTGATATGCAGACCAAACATTATAATAGGTCTATCATCTTCTAAATTAATAACATCTGCATGACTTTCAACATCCGAGAAATTTATCATCTTGGCAATTTTATTTCTATACATCGTATTTTTTTCTAGTTCAACTAGAGGTACATGAATTTTGATTTTATTAATTTCATTTTCCATATTGAAACTTCCAATTGTCTTTTTGGCTTCTCTGGTTGGGATCTTTGTTTCTCTTTTTTCTAGCCTATTAGTTTGCGTTTTTTTTGTTTCGGTTGTCTTTGTTTTGGTAGCTTGTGTTTCAACTATTTTTGTTTTGGCATCTTGCATTTCAGTGGATGGTTGAACTACCTCATTCATTTTAGTTCTCGACAAGATCTTCTTCAGTGGAGTAGTTGTAGAATTTTTTATCTTTAGGCCTTAGATTATATTTATGTTGAAGCTCAGCCATTATGCAGTCAACAATTCCTTGATAATCAGACTCTCCCATATTATTTATACTTTCCTCATTTCCAAACAATGGTTCTTGATCTAAATACCTTTCATAATCCTGTCCGATTAGGTAAGGTTCTTGGTCATTATCATTGAGGTTGTTAATATCTTCATCTAACCCCTCATAGTCTTGCATATCATCATTTTTCATGAAGTTTTATGTTTTAAAAGGGGCTTTGATTTTTTGGTCCTCGTTTTTCACTTATCTCTGCTAGATCTGGGGGTTGGGATTCCTTTTGAAATATCTCCTAGAAAAAGGATTAGGCTTATTTTGGTCTAGTTCCATTCTAGATATTTTGTTTGATAACTCTTTGATTATCTTATCCATCTCATCCATTTTTTCCTCCGTGGACCTCCCAGATCTAGAGGGTCCTACTTGTTCCCTGAAGAGTTTAGTTTCCTTGGTTCCTATCTCAACCTTGTCTTTTAGTTTACCCAATTCCATCATGTTCGACTCGATTTTGATGGCATCATCCTGCATTCCTGTGAGGGTAGTAGATATCCTTTCCCTTAAAAGTAGGGAAAAGTCAGGCTGAAAGCCCCTGTGAAAGTCACTTTAGTTATGAGTTGAGAGGGTTTAACTTCTGCTGGAATCTTATGATAGAGTTTTTTAAACATCTGGGTGAATTCTAGGACTGACTCTGAATTCTTTTTCCTCAGAGCCCCAAATTTCGTCAGATAGTACAAGTGATCTTTCTTTTCTCCCCACTGCCTTAAAAAAGTGTTCTCTAGTGCATCATAAGACCCTACTGAACTGACCAGGAGCCCTCGAAACTAGATTCTTACTTATCTTCAAAATTTTGCACTAAAAGTCTCGAGTAAACATCCTCATGCTCAATGTCGGCGATATCAACAAATTGGTCAAAAACATGTATGTTCTCTGTGACAGTTAAATCTCCTTCTCCCGTGAATTTCAATAAGTTCTTCATATATTTTTCTGGTAAATCATGAAGGATAGGGGGAAGGACTAAAGGAGCATATTTGGCCGCAACTTTGGAAAAAATCCTAGGGGGTGGAGGTGGTCCTTGACCACCTCCTCCTCCATCACCACTTCCAGCTCCAGTGCCACCTCCTCCAATAAAAACCATTTGAAGTCGAGGGGATGAACTTCAGGAGTTAAAGAGAGGGTTTTCATAAACTTCTAGGAATCGAAGCAGTAACTTTTCATATTCCTCAGGATGTAGCGAAGGAAAAACTGGAAAATGATTGTTATAAGACATGAAGTCTAGAAGACGAGGGAACGGGAAATGTGGACTAGCTTCTCCAGACTTACAAGATGTATAGATAGGTGAACCAGTAGGAGACAAATCAGGGTATAAAGTGCACTCCTCGGGATTTCGGAGAACATAAACTTTTGTTTCGGGTGAGGATGGGGTAGACAAAAAATTAAGGATAGCAAGTATAGAAGAGGATCCTTTATTCATATTGTTCTAAGTATCGGATGGGCCAATATCAATCTTTATTGCGGTTTCATTAGTTGAGGCCTCCGCAGAAAGTGCTTGTTTAAAATTTTCTTCAGTATTTAATCCTTCGACCAGAACCTTAGTATTGACTTGAGTTATTTTGGGTTGGTACTTCTCACCTGAAGATGAGGAAGTAGACTTGAGGTATCCCTTGGGTTTTAAAAAAAATTTGGGATTAGATATAGGCATAGTCTGTTGATCATCTAGGTTCTTCTTGGTATTCTTTCGACCAAATGTCAGTTTATATATAGTGGAGTCTCCAAGTGAAAGATAAAAATAGCCTTAATACAATATTCAATATTTGTTCACTCTCAAAGACAAAATGTTACCTTGTCATTTCCCTAGGGAAAAATAACTTCATTTCTCTATCCTCGACAACGACGCCAAAAATATGTTGTTCCTCAGATTAAACTTAAGGCTCAAAGACTAATGTCAGGCGTTAGAAATATAAAGGAATGTTTTAAAAGATTTTTTTTCTTCCATTATTTATATAAGAATTAATCCTCACATGAAATTAATGATAGAGCAGGACAGAGGCCGTAATTTGTTGTCTGAGTCGAATTAGAAAATCAGATGATGTGGGAGAAACTTACAAAACTGTGAAGCAAAATGAGGCATCAATGGAAGATGAATCTTACCTTGTTCACAGTAGAAGAAAATAAATAATGCACCCTTTAAAGGATATGAGATACAGTGATCCAAGTAGCTCACAGGTCTTGTATTTACTTATAGTGAATATAGAGGAAAAATTGTTTTCTTATCAAATAATTGGTTTAATGTGATTGCAGTAGCAGTAGAACTAAATTGAAAACACTCACTTATCAAGGAATAACATAAAGAAATCTATAGATATGAAATACAAGAGAAAACCATAACTCAAACTGCACAAAAGTTGGAATCCTTGTCTGGACTTGTATTAATACTCACAAAATGAGAGTTTTCTCTATTACATCTGGCAAGAAGCAGCCTAAAATAAGTCTTTGATTTAGAAATTTATACAAAATGGTCTCAACCTGAAACGGTTGTACTTCTGATAACATAAAACGATAAATATTACAATATGAAAAATGAAAGGTCCCATAATCATTTACTCTGTCTCTTCACCTACAGGTAGGGACATTTCTTCTTCATATCCTCAAGCTCGAAGACAACTGGCATATGATCATGACTCATGGAAATAGTAGGTGCAGGTTGTCTCATTTGTTTCCATATGTGCTATATTTCTCATGTTCGACATGCTGGACGCATATGATTACTAGCTGCACTACTAACCCGGAAGGTTTTGTTGTGTCATTCTCCTCGAAAATATACATCTTCTTTTCTATATGAGGAAACCTATCCTGTATTTTCCTTACTTCCAAAGATATAGTATGCAGCTTTAAACTGGGATTTACTATCCACTTGTTAATCTAGATAAGGTCAATTTGTTTCAATTGTTGGATGGTTGTCTGGGCCTCTTCTATGCTTGTCTTCGCATTAAGTTCAATTTTTGTTATGTCAATCTGCCCCAAGGCCTCGGAGATACTATCTCTTTCAATGTCTAGTAAACCCTTGTTGAGTGAAGACAATGCTTCCTCACAAGCCTTATTTAGTTCCCTGGCTAATCTTTTGCTTTCAGCCAAATTTGTCTCCCATGTCTTCAAGATTATGTCACCTCAGGTTTTCTCTGAAAGAGACAATCAAGGGATCTTTTCCATTTCATCCCTTTCTGCTATTAAAATGGTCTCCTAGAACATAGCTCGAGCTACAGTGGCTTCTCTCTCCTTAATGTAAATGTTTTTTAGAGAAAGGTCTGCCACCCGATAACAAATTTGAATAGCTTCCACTTTGCTAATTCAATCTTCTCGTGCACCTCCAATGCCTGAGTTTGGAAAGATACCACCTCCACTTATTTAAATTCAACTAAATGTACCTTGGCCTGAATTTGTTTGATCAATTCTTCTTTATGAGTGGATAATTCTCTATCAGCCTGTGAATTCCTTTGAAACTTTTCAATGCTCGCTTGCAGCTGCTGAATTTGATACCTCTTGTAAGCTCTGATTTGATCAAAATCCTAGTTCATCTTATTTTTTAGACTATGTTCCACGATCTTTATTTGGTTCTACAACTATCTCACTAACAGATTATTTTGTTTCAGTTATTCCCCTAGATTCCTTTCTGAACATCGATTTGTCGTGGAAAAAGCCCCTAGTGAGCTTGCCATTTCCATAGCGAAGTCTTCCTCATCTAAGGTTTTTCCATCATACAACACTCTATGTCTTTTGATAGTGGCACCCTTCTTTTGGTGTGCTTCTCTTTTAAATATATCCCTCCTCTTCTTGCTGAAAAAGAGATCGGAAGGGGGCATTTCTTTAGCCGAAATAGGAGTAATATATTCTATAAATACAACTTTGGCATTTGGGTTCCCCTGACTGGACTGTAAAGGTGTTACTGACTTGATATGACTACCTATCTCGGTGGATGGTTTTTTCCCTGTTGTGTTAGTATTCGATTTATATGGTCTGGATGGTAGTGTTTCCTGTCCCTTTTTTAACAAAGCTTCAATTTGAGCTTTAGTTTGATTACCAGGTGAATTTGGTAATTCTGTATTTTCTTTCTTTGTCAAAACATTAGTTTTATCCAAACTCTTCTGAGTGGCTTGTCCATTGGAACTTCCCTTTTCTAAAATCTGAGTCACAACTTCTTGTGTAGATGGAGGTGCATGGGTTTCTCCCTGTAGACTTTAGGTAAACTATTTCTTCTATGTCTTTGGAAATTGTAGAACTCAGCTAATTTATCTGGAGCCATAGTTTGGACTCTGCTCAACACCTCCTAGTATGACCTTACTCGCTGGAATATTTCATCCCGTGGGGAATCTTCATGCTCGTATCTCTTTAGATTGTATAGATCTGGGTGTTTTGACACAATATTGTGGGGATCATTCTTCTTGAATTCAATATCGACCAACTTAATGTCTTCTAGGGCTGTGGCCTCCACTTTTGAGTGGCCGAAATAAAACAATGAGAACATACCAATTTGTAAAGGGAAGTTCATTCATACCTTTTTTTGTGCCTCTTTTAATTCTTTGTTGATTCCCCCAGTTACAGTTTTATAGACTATCTCTCGGCACACTAGCCGATCTAGTATAAAATTTGGTAAAGCATGTGGGGAAACTTAACACCCAAAGACACTGTTGTAGGAGAAATGTTCCTCAATGTACCAGTCCGCTATTTTCCCTATGTTGGCCATGATCTTGTCTAAAATCCTAGGAGGTGGGAAACCATAAAGAGAAATATGCATTGGCACCACCACATAGTTGCAGATTTCGTAGAAGAAATATTTTTATTTATCCTCCCATAGCTTGGAGTGATAGAAATGTATGGGCTCACCATTGGTCAGAGTCCAGCTCCAGCTCATCAAAGGAAACAGAATCATAAAACAAATGGCATCCATAATGTATGCTAACATGTAGAAAAGGTCAGGTTGCCCTTTGGCTTTTAACGACTGATATTCTGTGATTTCCTTAGCCAAACTGTTTGATAATATCTTGGCCCAATTGAAAGAAAAAACTTCTGCAACTTCATGCATGAAGTGTACCCATGATAATAGGAAGTGAGAAGAGATTTATTTCCCGAAACGTCTACATAGCATCATGGCCACATACATCATATGGGCGTCTAATGATGTAGTGTCATATATTCTATGGTTTTATTCTCTAAACTTCTCAGGGCATGCCCACCAGTTCTTGATTAATTTGGGGTAATTATTTACACCTTGCGTGCACTCTTATTCATCGAACTCTATTAAGAAAGTGGCATTGTAACTGTATTTGAAATACGGGGATAATTTGTACATCACCTGTATATGTTTTGGTCAAAAATACCCAACAAAACATTTATGTGAATTGTGAATGCTCCTGATTGAGATGTCAACGTTCTCCAGGGCCCAGCCTATCATGTCGTTATACGACATGAGTCTCGGTCGTGTGGCTACTTTATGCAGCTCTGAATGAGCTATGTATTTGACCTTCATCGCCTGATTTTTAGTCACCTCGTAGCTCGACTCTGATGGGAAGTTAATCATCTTGTATTGTAGGATATCAAAGACCTGTGTCTAGGTTTTCACAGTATCTACAGCTCTCAGTGATGTGTCCAAGAGGAAATTTGTGTTCTGCCTCATGCTTTCACCAGCCGCTTTAGCCATTTTCTGTGAAGCCATGATAGTAGTAAGCTCAAAACTGTGCTACTTGTTACAGGGAAATGTGTAAACTTATTAGTCTGTTAAAGCTTGTTGTTCTGTGAAAACGCAAATGGAATTCAAACTTCAATATATTTTTTCACCTTAAGTGTATCAATTTATGAATACCTTTGCTGACAATGCATTCATTAACTTTAATGAAAAAGCTAGGCGATGATGTGTGATCTTATTCAAAATAATTGTCATTGAGTCATAATTAATTCCATTAATATTTGTGGGTTCGCAGCCGACATCTTGGATAAATAATATTTGAAACTTTCTGAAATTTGGTTTAGCGAAAACTCAATTGCGAGATAATCTTGTTTAAACCATTAATTAATTGTGTTTATTGTTAAGTGCTTTTAAGGTTTTTGGACTTCAAGATTTTGATAGTAGCTCAAGATAAGGTTTTTGAAACTCGAAATCACAAAGTGATTAATCATTAACTAATTGTCTTTAATCTTTAATTAACCCTGCTTAGTGTTTACGGTATTTTGGGTGTTCGGATTTCGTGAATCTAGAGTGTGATGAATTGCCAATGTCCAAACTCTAGATGCGTGAGGCTTACTATTTAAATTTTAATTGAGATTTAGGTTTTAGGTATATGTGGTTTCATGCATCGACAAATTAACTTTATCACCTTTTCTATAGGCCATTACCCGTAATGATGTGTCAAAGCTTATTAGGGTACACGTGTATTGGGACTAGGATCCTTAGAACACTTTTAGACATTAAGGACTTTAGAGTTTCTACATGGTGAAATGCTCGAAGCGTGAAACTCCAAAGCCTAAAACTCCGAAGAAGTTGTTGGAATATTGGTTGTTGTCATTGATGTCAACACTAGTCATGGGTTTTGGACCACAAGATTGATAAAGGTATTTGGACATGAAGGACAATGCACATGCATATAAAACACCCATGAATGGATAGTATACATCATGTTGTTTCTGGTGGTATGTGTCATGTCACGTGGATCCTCATGNTTGAGGAGAAATGAATTTTTGAAGATGACAAAGTGAATTGAAGAAGGAAGTACATGTAGGCCCTGAAGATAATTAAAGAAAAGAATTACAAAATAAGAAAGTGTCAGGTCGGCCCTAATGTTAAAAGGAAGTGACATAAATGGTATAAATAAACATCATTATACATCCATTTGATACAAGTCGAATTTTAGAGGTAATAAGAAGAAAAGAAGGCCGGATTTCAAGGGAGGATGAAGTCTTTTGGTGATGTGTTCTAAGGTATGTTATTTTCAGGTCATCTTACCATTTTTGCTATAACGTGTTTTATAGAACAATTCAAATGGTTAAATCTCCATGGTATTGAGAATACATATCAAGGTACCTCTGGTAAAAATTTCATCTCTTGATTTGCTATAATTATGGAGATACACTATGTGGAAGATAGGTTTTGTGACCAGTCCTGAAGCTAGTCAATATAGAGGTGTTCTGGGTAAAACAATCATAAATTCTTCATCGAGAATCCAAATGAAGTGGGACAAATTTCATTGGAAATAGTATAGACTTTAGTTTATTTTGTGTGAGTTTTAGAATCAGATGTTAATTATTGAGTGCAGGGCATTCTGTGCAAGTTCACTCTCCTGAATAGACCAGAATTGAATAAAGTCTACCATTCTTTCTATAACCTCTTTTTGGGGAGGATTCAAGGAGTGAAAATTGGAGGAGTTTTAGAAAATACATTGAGTAATATTATCTATA
>ML791180.1:131538-179235 GCA_009831015.1 Picea engelmannii
CCTCCCTTTACATTTGGAAGTTGTAGCTACCTTTGGAAGTCATTACTTCCCTTGAACAAAAACTATTGATTATTTCTCATATATTGTGCATGGTGTATTGTGGTGTATTGGTGTAACTCTTATACTATTGTTAATTACTCATTCGATATAATTGAATGGTTTAAGTATAAGTTGAAAAAGGTTTTTAAATTGTACTTGATACTGATTCACCCCCCTCTCAATATCAACAGAAGTCTCTAAAGGATTGACCTTTTTAACAATCAGGCGGCTCTAAAAACTTGGGGAAAAGGGGTTGTTCGATCGAGAGGGAAACTTAATCGATGGTGGACCTTGTACATGCCTTAATAATTAAAATTCTAAAATTTTTCCAAGAGAGAGGATCCACTTTATCTACACCTCAGTGACCAATGCCTCAGTAATGGACTTCTTATCGAGGACCACAGTATCAACAGTAGCGTCGACCGCAACAATATAAGTTTAGGCATGTTCAACAGAATGGACCAGGGTTCCATGCCAAGGGGCCATCAACCTCTACTTCGGGTACTAGGAGTACTAGACTGAAGAAAGGGTGTTGGACATGTGGGGAGACACATTACCAACGTGACTACCCAGTGGAGAGGAGTAGAGCATTGGATTAGTCAGACCCACTACCATGGGAGGTTTGGGCAAGGCCCATCAAATTCATGTAGTAGTGAATAATTGCTAGGCAGAGCACCAGTCAATTGTGCTCGAGACGTCAGGTACAGTCGCTGACCAGACCCTTAGTATTTTGATAGATCCAAGTGCTACAAAGAGTTTCATTTCTGGTGTAGTACTCAAAAGAATTAAGTTAAAGGCATTCGAACAAGACGAGTTTAGTTTTGTATAAATGGATTTGGGAGCCAAAAAGAAGGTTGGTGGGAAGGTTACGGGCTATAGCCTTAACCTGGGATTTTTTTTCACCAGGGTGAACCTGTACATCACAATCTTAGGATCTTATGAATTCATGATCGGTATGTACTGGTTAGAATCACATGAGGCGATACTCAACTCTAAGACAAAATGGTTGATTTTGGTCGATGATGAGGGGCAGATACATGTAATTGTAGGTCAGAACCAAGTATTTTCCTTGAGGTTCATGTCTTCCTTGTAGCCATGAAAGATCATGTGCAAGGGATGTAAGATTTATGAGATCCTTACACTAAACAAAAAGAGAGTAGCAGAAGGTATAGAACACCTTCTAGTGGTGAGAGAGTTTTCGGACGTCTTCCCTAAGTAGTTACCTGGGATGTTGCTAGAGAGGGAATTAGAATATACCATAGAACTAAAACTGGGGACTGAACCGATAGCAAGAATGCCTTATCGAATGTCGATCCTAGAGTTGCAGGAGTTGAAAATTCAACTGAAGGATTTGTTGGACCTGGGACTCATACATCCAAGTGTGTCATCGTGGGGTGTGCTTGTTATTTTCAAATGAAAGAAGGATGGGTCATGGAGACTCTGCATTGACTACCATCAATTGAACAGGGAAACGATCAAGAGTCAGTATATGTTGCCAAGGATTGATGATCTGTTTGATCAGATGAAGGGTGTGATGATGTTTTCAAAGACTGACTTGAGATCAGGGTATCACTAGTTAAGGATCAAGGAGGATGACATCCCTAAGACTACCTTTAAAATGAGGTTTGGACATTACAAGTTTATTGTTTTACCTTTTGGACACACAAATTCCCCTGGGGTATTTATGATTTTAATGAACGGGGTGTTCCACAAATACTTGGACAAGTTCATACAAGTATTCATTGACGATATTTTAATTTACTCTCGGGCGTTGGAGGAGAATGACGAGAACTTTTGCTTGGTACTATAGTGTTTGCGAGAGAACAAATTGTATGAGAAATTATCTAAATTCTTGTTTTATCAATCAAAGATTCACTACTTAGGGCATGCCATCTTTGGTGAAGGTATCGATGTGGATCCAGCAAAGGTCGAGGCTATTATGGAATGGTCTGCGTCGATGAATGTCCCAAAAGTGCGTAGCTTCATGGGTTTATTAGGATACTATCGACGGTTCATCGAGGGTTTTTCGAAGATATAAAATCCGATCACGAAATTCCATAAGAATAACAAGAAGTTTGTTTGGACCGAGAAATGCGTAGAATCATTTCGGAGGCTAAAGGAGTTGTTGAGAACATCATCGACAGTAAAGGTCCCTGACATAGACACAAACTTCTTGGTATGCATTGATGCATCCAAGGAAGGCTTAGGTAGTGTCTTGATGCAAGACAGTCAAGTGATCACTTACATCTTGAGAAAGTTGAGAAGGTATGATGATAACTATGTGACGCACGATTTGGAGTTTTTAGCCATCGTTTATGCCTTGAGAGTTTGGAGACATTAGCTAATTGGACAAAAAATTGAACTAAAAAAGGACCATTGTGGACTACAACACATCTTTATGCAAAGCAACTTGAACGCGTGACAACAGCGTTGCTTGGAATGCCTTGGCGAGTACGATTTTGAGATTTCCTACATAAAAGGAATAGTGAACAGAGTGGCTGATGCATTGAGTCAAAGACCATGCATATTTTCAGTGATGCCTCTTCAGAAAAATCTACGTGAAAATATTCTAACCTTACAGCGCAATGATGAATGGTACAAAGAGTTCAAGGACTTTATCAAACAAAACTCAATTATGGTACCAAAATCTGAAGGATTTACTTTGGAAAATGACGGATTATTGAGATTTAAAAATCGAATTTACGTACTACCCAATGATGAGTTGAGGAGTTTGATCCTAAATGAGGCTCATATAGCAGTGTGCATGGCTTATCCTGGAGTCACAAAGATGAGGGTAGACCTTAAACCCTTATTCCTCTAGAAAGGAATGAAGGCAGACATAGTCAACTACATGGAAAGATGTCTAGAATGTGAGTAGGTGAAGGCTGAACATAGATATCCGGTAGGATTACTACAACTGCATGTTATTTCAAAATCAAAATAGGAGGTCATTTCTATGGATTTCATTGTTGGATTTCCACTAATGGCAACGAGACACAACTCAATTTTTGTGGTGGTTGACACTCTGAAGAAGAGTTCTCATTTTATTCCTTTGTGTACGACATATCGGGCACCTTACATAGCTAATGTTTTCATCAATGAGATTGTGAGGATGCATGGTGTGCCTAAGAGGATTATATCCGATCGTAGATCAGTTTTTACTGGATGATTTTGGACCAGTTTGAAAGAGGCCTTGGGAACCCAACTTAACTTTAGTACCATGTATCACCCAGAGATAGACTAGCAGACTGAAAGAAAAAACCAAATCTTGGAGGACATGTTGCTTATGTACATTATGGACCAAAAAAAGCATTGGGAGGAGTTCTTGCTACTGGTAGAGTTTGCATATAACAACAATTATCAAAGCACCATTAAGATGGTGCCTTTTGAGTTTCTTTATGGGCAACTGTGTCAGACGCCTTTGAGTTGGGATCGACTTGAGGATAGGGTTCTAGTGGGACCAAAAGTGATCCAAGAAATGGAAGATCAAATTCAAACAATAATAAAAAGGATCAAATAAGTGCAATATCGAAAGAAGAGTTATGTCGATGCGCATCATGTCAACCGTAGTTATGAAGTTGGTGATCAAGTCTTCTTGCGGGTGAAACTACATAAGAGTTCGATCAAGTTTGGAAAGGGTGCTAAAATTTCTCCTAGGTTCATGGGACCATTTCATACTATGGAAAAGAAGGGGCCGGTGACCTATTGACTAGACTTGCCTTATTCTTTGAGGTGTATGCATGATGTTTTTCACGTATCTGTTTTGAGACATTATGTTTATGATCATACACATGTTATTGACTTGAGTTCCTTGTAGGTATCTGATGAGGGTGTGCTCACGGTGGAGCCAATCTGCATCCTGGACCATCTCATTCGATAGCTACGGCATCGAACAGTAGATCAAGTCAAGGTCCAGTGGGACAACTATAGTCTACACTTGACGACCTAGGAGGATGCATGTGATATGCGTCAACAATTTCCATTTGTGTTTGATAGCTAGACCTATGATATTCTAATGCACTTTATTTCAGCACTTACATACTATGAAACTTCAAGACGAAGTTTAAAACAAGAGGGTGTGTATGTAATATCTCGGTCTTGCATGCACTGAGAAAACTTATTCTTTGAGGACACTTGCATGCAAGTGATCCGGGTTATTATACTATTGGTCGTTTTGATTATGATTATGAGATATTGTGGATTTGATGATATGTTATTGTCTTGTATTTACATAGACAGATGTTATTGACTGGGTTCACCTGAGTGTGTAGGACTTTGGACATTGAGGATGTAGAGGCATCGATGAACCCCTTGGAATTTGGATCGAGTCAAAGAGTGGACTGTTAGGATTTGAATGTTGTTGATGTGACATATGTACATATGATTAGATGGTATGATGATTGATTATTATAGCTGACATGATTTGTTGATGGATGCAGGTTGAGGATAGCTTGTCGACCAGACTCACATTTGGAGTAGAGGGGTCACGCACAACAACCAGAGACATTGAGGGAGAGGTGTGGCAGTAGCCCTGCCATAGCCTACTATCACTCTTGTCGTGGCTCAAACTATAGGTTAACGATTACCTAGTTCAATAAGACCCATGATGTTGTGAGGGAAGACTATGACAGTCACTCATGATGATTAGGTGCGCAATAAGGCAGGGGCCTTATTCCATAGAGTCCCTTAGTCTCCCACAATATCACTTGGCGGAGTATTTACTCCAAGGGTTTGAAGTTTACCCAATTTAGTCAAGAGGCAAGTGGCACCCTTGGAGCACATAGTGCGTCTTGAAGGGCACGCCATGCAAAGAAAACGAAAAGAGGCAAGTGGCACCCTTGGAGCATGTAGTGCATCTTGAAGGGCACGTGGTGCAAATAAAATGGAAAGAGGCGAGTGGCACCCTTGGAGTACATAGTGTGTCTTCAAGGGCATGTCATGCAAAGAAAATGGAAATAGGTGAGTGGCACCCTTGGAGCATGTAGTGCGTCCTGAAGGGCATGTCGCGAATTTAAATAGTAAGTGACTAAACCTAGAGCCTAGAAAACTATGGCTGCTTAGGACCTAGTCAGCCTTAAAATGAATAATATGATAAGTAAAGTTTAAAAACAATTTTTCCCTTAAAAATGTTGCCCAACTTAGTGAATTTAAAACCTAGGTCTAAGCAGAACCTATGAACAAAAATAATTAGTCATATAACAAGAAGGGGGTAAATAAATTCAAACTTATTTATTAAAGTAAAAAAAAATTATATTGGAGGATTAAATTTTTTAAAAGGGGGAAATGGTTGTTTTTATCTACATTTGCTAATTTAAATTTTAGTTAAAAAGAAAAGAGGGTAATGGTTGTTTTTATCTACACTTGTTAAATTAATTTTTTAGTTAAAAAGGAAAAAAGAGTAAGTGGTTGTTTCTATCTACACTTGCTAAATTGATTTTTTTTAGTTAAAAAGGAAAAAGGGGGAAACTTAAAAGAAAAAGGGAAACTTAAAGAACAAGGGAAACTTAAAGAAAAAGTTGAATGTATAACTTAGTAAGGAATCTTTCCTTTGGAACTTTCTATTTATGAACTCAACTAGGAATTAAGTAAGGCGTAAGTCATTTAATATTTGTAAGGGAACTTTGGGACACCACGGAGCATTTTTAGGAATGCTTTAGGTGGGTGAGGGAAATAGGAATAATTAATTAATTAATTAAATTGATTTTCTGGTGCAACTAGGGGATTGGGCGACATGTGTACGGGGGAGGTTTTCCCTAATTAAATAAATGAAAAAGGAATATAATGCGAATTTTGGGAAACTAATGACTAAGAAAATCTATAAAAGAGATGGAGGAGGAGGAGTATAGAACACATTTGGCTTGTGTAACGTTACGTTGCTGAAATTTTATCTTGATTGAACTTTCTCTTGTGGGAGTTGGGATACCCAACTCAGGTAATGAGTGGTAGCTCGACCTTGTGAGGCGAGTTCGGTGCTAGCATTCTCTGGTATTCTATGTGTGGCCCCTTTGTGTCTAGGGGGGCACAGGGGGAAGAAGAGTACCCCTAGTGTTGGCTGGGAGGTACCAGTGAGGTCACATCGGTTGACAAGCGGGAGCTAGATGAAGCGCGCAGGACAACGACTTCGGAGCTTTCGCATTTGGATATGGTATGCATGTGTATGTCTGTATTGAATGGTAGTTTAATATTTTTCCTGTGCCTTCAGTAATGTACTTCTACTATGTTAAATTTTATGTTTTATTCAGCATAACACTATCCATAGATTTCATTTATATATTTCAACAAATTGTCTTGATGAGCCCAACATTTGATTGATCAGAGAACTTGAAGTAATCCCAACCTTATGCTCGTTGTAATTTGAAATGATTTCCCATGGCGAACCCAAACTATGATTGCAATGACTTCTTTGCGTTTGTTTTTTTTTATTTAATACGAAAAAAAAAATGTTTTTGTATCTTTTTTCCCTTATCCCTTAAGTTATTAGTTTGTGTATGAGCAGTCAGCTAGGAGCATAATCGACTATCTTCACTCAAGTGTTTAAGACTGAGATTTAAATGCCCTGATTTCCTGTGCATGGATAATAAGTGAAGGATAAATTTTCTCCTAGCTATCTATCCCTTACTTATCTCTGTGTTTTCCTCTTATGATAAATCCCTGTGATTGAATGATAAATCTCTATGGTTTTTGGATGTTTAATCCTTGCATTCTCCTTGGGAATGAGTATATCTTCGTCTTTGAGTGATTCGTTTCTGAATGATTAATCCTTGTGTTTTTTTTGTGAATGAGTATCTCTGCGTCTTTGAGTGATTCATTTCTGAATGAGTAAACCTTGCTTTTTTTTTGTGAATGAGTATCTTTGTGTCTTTGAGTGATTCATTTCTGAATGGGTAATCCTTGCATTTTTTTTCTGAATGAGTATCTCTACATCTTTGAGTCATTCATTTTTCAATGAGTAAACCTTTCTTTTTTTGTGTGAATGAGTATCTCTGTGTCTTTGAGTGACTCATTTCTGAACGAGTAATCTTGTGTTCTTCTTTGTGAATGATTATCACGGATTTTTATGTGTGACTGTGTTTTTATCTAATATATGACTATGTGTGATTGTGTTCTTATGACTATGTGTGACTGTGTTTTTATGACTATGTGTAACTGTGTTTTTATCCATATGATGGACAACATGGGGATGGCTTATCGATTTAAACTTTATATCATATAGTTATGGATAATGATACACACACTGATACACACAACGATACACACAGTGATAAACACAAAGATACATTTGGACAATGATTTTGATATATAGATCATATTTACATAGTGATATTTATTTATCATAGTTATGGATCTTATTGTTGACAACAATTTTCAATATATTGTGACAGCGATTTTCAATGATTTGTTTGCATTTTTTTTCTTATGACATGTCTGTGTTTTCCTTATGACATGTTTGTGTTTTCCTTATGGTTGCAGTGTATAGACTAGACAAGGAATTTAATAACAATTGTGTGTATAATTGTTGTGTATACTCGGCTGTGTGTTACTATGAATTTATTATTTAACTCAGTGAATTACATGGTGCTTGCACAACAAATTACACAGTGTTTACCAGTGATTAACACCGTATTTATTCAACAATTTCTTTTTAATAAATATAAATATTATGGTATACATCTATGTCATTGATGAACCACGATTTACTTGGCATATTACACTAAATTTTCACCACGATTTTTTGGGTGATTCACCCTGTATATACCCAGCGTTATCAACAGATTCATCAATATATTTATCATTAGATGTATCAATAGCCTTGTTAATGGACAACGACTATTGATAGTCAATGATATTGTGTTAGACAACGATTCATCAATCAGACAACGAATTATTGTTGATAGCGATTTTATTGATTAGTTAGCATATTGTTTTTAGTTATCATATTGTTGTTAGATAGCGATATTGTTAGTTGGCATATTGTTGTTATATAGCATAATGATTTCTAAACAGTTATTTTAAACTAACAGATAGCATGAGGTGGAAGTTCTTTTAATCCAAAAAGAAAAAATGTAAGTACTTAATATATTAATTTACTTGTTTATGATGGTAAACATTATTTTGGCATAAAAAAATGTAAGTACTAATTTCTTATATCACATATGATTAAGCTAGCCTTCAAACAACATTCTACTATATAGAGAATTAAAATAGAATATTCATGCACACGAATTTTTAGATATTATTCAAATTATTATGTTTTATAGTGTGGGAGACTTCCTTCAAAGGTTCCTCATAATAAAACAAGGAATCCTTTAGTTGGTTGCATAATTAATTTTGAATGATGTCACCTTGCATCTTGTCAACTGGTTGATTGGGTGCTTGGGTATAGTCTTTGTATATTTTGACAGATAATTCGGTCTTCTAGCGCGAGGGATTTAGCTTGGATTAAAAGTCTAGTTATGTTGTGTTGTACCATGGTTACTATCATGCCTATCGCCTAGTGATGGCATGGTTTCTGATGAGGGGATCATTGCATGCCCCAATGGATAGATGTGAATGATAACATGGATGGAGTCTTGTTCTTCCCGATGTGGGTGTAATGTTCATTGTAATTGATTTTGATACTTGGTTCTGTAATACCTTAATGCGATTGGTTTTTCGTGCCATAGAGGGTTCTAGTTACTGGTCTTAGAAGTCGTTGTGTCGGGTTTGATGATGTTTTCCTTTATCTTATAGGTGTTGTCTTTCTTGTGTCGGGAAAGTAGCCATTTTTATCTGTCTATTGATTATCGAATGTTTCATCCAATTGTATGATGTGCTAGTATGTTGGGTCATTTGTGTCTATTGCCTGAATGTGTAAGTGGTGTTCATCGTCAAGTGGTGTTGATTAATTGTTATCATTGATGACCTTCCTGCTTTAAACAAAAAAATAAAAAAATCACTTGCTTTGCATCACATGTAGTCGTAACGACTGGGGTTATTACACTATCTATGTTTCCATTTTCCATTCTAGTAGATATCTCATGGGAACAAATTGGAAAATTCCTACCATGGATCAATTCATTGATTCTCTCACACATGAGAAAGAAAAACTCATTCAGATGGGCCTAATCGAGGATCCCAAAGAACATGCACTCACCATGCATGATGGAAAATCATCATCGAAATAGAACGAAAAAAATAAATAGAACAAGAAGGAGGGGTATTCCAAACCATTCAATGATTCTTTAGGTTCATAAGACTCTTCAGATTCCAATAAGAAGAATATGGGAAATAAGTGTTGTTGGGCCCTTCATTTTGATAAGAGAAGTTGTGCAACTTATCAAGGAGAAACAAATCAAGTGAAGAGGGTTGAGAAAGGAAATGCATAACAGAAAGAAGTTGGAATAGAAAATAGTCTGAGACTAGTGCGAATCAATTTTGAGACAATACAGTTGCAACAAAATGAAGAAGAGAAGAGGTCCTACATGTTCTCAAGGAGAAAAAGGAAACGATTATATTGTATTGATGGTAATTGGTAATTGTATTGTATTGCAATGGGTGGGTGTGTAAAAGGATATATAGGAGAGAGGAATGAGAGGAAAGAACTAGATCTGTGCTCCAGAGCTAGAGTGTAATCAAAAAGGGGAAGGGATTAGATCGATTACGATTAGCCTTAGTAGTATCTTGAGATGCTCTTACTAATCTCTTCTATGATAAGTATGTTAGATGATTAATGTAAAGTTGTAAATGCATGTGGATCAAGACCTTTTGATTTAATGGAAAGATAAGGGAGATCAAAATTTGAAAGTTCTTGGTTTCTATTACTTTATTTGTCTTTGAATGTGATGTTGCCATATTTTATGCATTACACTTATGTATCATTTCTTGACGTTCTATACTGCTGTGTTTTTTCGTATCAGTGCATGATGTTTTAGGGATCTGAACTGAGTAATCTATCTTGTGTTAGAATGGTAACAATATAGATGTGTTATATATCATTATAGGATTCTTCTTACCCTTCCCTTAGTTCTTGTGTCTCATTTGCTCTTCAGGTGAGACTTCTTTCCTTTTGGAAAGATGAAAATTCCAACACACTAGACTACATCGGTACCCTTTTGTTGGTAACGTAAAGAGGACCCTGGTCTAACAAATTTGCACCAACAAGTGCACTTACTGCAATAAACCAAATTATGAATAATCCACATGAATGAAGAAGCATATCGATCTTATGGCTCAGGTACTTCAACGGAACAACCTTGGAAACTTCATTCCATAAGGAGTCAAGAAATAGAAGTAAGAAGATCATGCTCCTAAGAAAGGTAATCATCATGCTCTAATTGCAATTAATTCCTCATCTAATTCATGGATTTTATATTTTGGCACATCACATCATATGGCAATGAAAGAGTTATTTTCCACTTCTTTGAGTTCATCCTCAAGACCCCCTATTCTCATGGGGGATGATACTCCAGTGGAAATAGTTGGAGATTCAAGAATGGAACTCCATAATGGCATTTTTGAGAATGTTTTACATGTTCCAAATCTTTCTATGAATCTTCTCTTAGTTTATCAGATCACTCAAAAAGGTAAAAAGGTTGAATTTACATCAAATTCAGCTTCTGTTGTAATACCCCAAGGTCGAGTCCCTACTGAATTGTAATTGTGTTTATAGGTTGGTGAGATAAGTGTTTATAAGTTGGAAGGCTTATGTGAATATTAGGCTGGAGAGCCTAGATGCTAAGTCCAATGAGCCCTTTTTTGTATATGTAATTATGCATATCATTAATATAAAATACATCACTGCGTGTAGACTGACCACGAAGAAAGAGTTATTAGGGGCAAATCTCCACTAGGTTGGGTAAGGGAGGGGGTCTATGAGATTGGGAAAAAGGGCTAAGCTTAAGAGCTCAAACCCAAGAGAATAATATATATATATATATATATATATATATATATATATATATATATTCCAAAGGTTATGATGAGGATATTAATTTATCCTAAGTTTTTCTTGGAAAGGAGATGAATCCCAAGGGAGGAACTTGTGCTCCAGGAGAAACATGTGTCAATCAATGTGCATGCATATAAAAGTAGGGAAAAACATTGTCTTGGGGACTGGACAGTGAGTTTTTCCATCTTTCCATCCACACACCCAGAGACTGGGCACACAAATAACCTTCCCCTCCATTATCGACCCTGTTCATGAACACAGGAGAGAGAAAACCTGTGAGAATTGAGTTAAATCATATGTCCTAAGAAGCACAGTGTGCATGTACATTGCTTGAGCCCGTGATGAGCCTTAACAGTTTTCGTTGTTTCCATCAGCTGTGCCATACTTGAGTTCTATTGCTGCCATCACCCTTACCCGTTTGACTTAGTAGATGGATAAAAGAAGCAGGTTGTTAGGCCTGTGGATTTCAAGAGGTAGGTTTTCAGGCCCATGGATTGAAGAAGTATGTTGTCTGGCCTATAAGAAACTCTCTCCAGGTGAGAGAGATTGTTGGGGAAGTGAATTCTCCTGGAGGGATCCTAACAACAGCTACAAAGCTCTGGGAATTCTTGTCTCGCCTGTTGTTGAAGCCCTAGAAGGGGAGTGAAGTAGTCGATGAATTGTTAAACAGTGAAGGTGTATACTTCCTGGGATGGGACAAGCATGTGGGGAATGAGAGGATGTGAGTTACGGGCATAACTTGTCTCCTAGGAGGGAATCCTTCCCAATGTACTGTGCAACTTCTTGTAGCCTCTGCCTAGCCTGGGAATCCCTTACCCGAGTGAAGTTTAGTCCTAGCTCGGGGGTGACCCATTGCTGAGAGTGATGAGAAGCATGGTCTAAGGCTGGGAGGTCTGTGGAAGGTTTGCACACAATTGGTGGACATCAATTAAAATATAAGTATCAATTGTGTTAATGTCACGCTGTGTTTAAGTACATGTTTGTTATTTATAAGAATTGCATGTGTTTGATGCATGTATGGTTACTGTTAATTCCTCATAAATATGTGTTGTAGCAGAATGTTTATGTCTATTTAAATTTACATTATAAATGTATGTTAACAAAAAGTAGATATTGTTTTTAATTTATTAAGTATGATATTTTCCACAAATGAAAGTGAGTCATTCTATAAGGTGACATGGCTCGACCCTGGAATGGTTGGGGATGCTACAAATTTATATCAGAGCATGAAATTTTTTAGTTGGCATGATCGGCTTGGAGGCTGGGGTATGTTACAAATTGGTATCATACCCCATGGTTTCAACATTGAACCTTGATGGGGCACAAATGTGCAATTTGGAGTCAAAGTTCCACAAGGATTTGATGTAAAGAGTGTCAGAGGAGCGTTGAGAGAGCTCCTTGATGGCATTGGAAAGATCAGGAGGAGTGGCGGAGTAGTTATCACAAAAATCATGGTTGATAATCATGATATTGAATTTTATTTGTAGGATCTGCAGGAGGGGAGACAAACCCTTCCCAACCGTCATATCTGTAAAAAGGTGCATGACAGTTCACCTCCAAGTCCTTCGGACTTCGCGACTTCTGTGAATTTTACATTTTGTTGAGAAAAAGGGGCTGAAGCCTAAAGTTCTGAAGTCTTGAAGTGATTTAAAACCATAGATCATCCAGGAGGAGGAGATTCGTTGGATTTACCCAAGTGATTTGGTGGTTCGGTGTTCGAGAAAATTGGTTGAAGTGCACACAGAATGGACTTCCTCCTAAAGTTGCAAAGTCTGGAACTCATCTGGATCATTTGTGCTTGAGGACACGTGTCTGCAGATCAACATATTCGAGAATTAGACGTTTGAGGGATTTTTGGTGTAGTGTGGAGAAGTCTCGAAGTCATGAAGCACTAGAGTGATGTGATCTGATGATGTCACCAGGGGTGACATGGACCTCCCTAATCTTGCCACATGTCACAATTGTATATGATGAAAATAGTACTACGTGGAACCCAAAAAAGTTAAGAGGTTCAGGAATTTGACGTTCGGAGGAAATAATGGATGGTGAAGGAAGAACTCCTAGATCTATGAAGTCTCGGAGTCCCGAAGTCGAAAAGCATCGAAGTGGCGTGGCATGATGATGTCACCTAGGGTTACATGGACCTACTCTAAGCTTTCCATGTGTCACTTTTTTTTGTACCATTTACAGACCCTTAGTACCAAAGGGGACTTGACACGTGTCATTCATCGGTGGGGCCACTTGTCACTACATTAATTTTTTGACAGTCGAGCAAAGGACATCGCCATATTTTCCAATTCGACGTTTAGAAGGAATGAAGAGTGATTAAGTTGAAACCTGTGAAGCTCTGAAGAGCAGAGTAAATCCTCACCATTGATCGGGACAGGACACATGGTAGTAGATCATGTAGTCTGGAGACTTAGCACTTCGGAGCGCTCAAGGCATAAGCAGTTGGGGTCAAGGACTCCTGAGTCGGAGTCCATATCATCCATTGATTATAGTGGACACGTGGAACCAGATCCCAAGGTACAGAGACTCAGTACTCTAGAGGGATCGAGTTGTAGGTT
The DNA here is from genome assembly GCA_009831015.1 of Picea engelmannii. NCBI lineage: Eukaryota > Viridiplantae > Streptophyta > Pinopsida > Pinales > Pinaceae > Picea > Picea engelmannii. The sequence continues at coordinate 145,072 of ML791180.1, forward strand.
TATTTGAGTCAAGAACTCCTGAAGTCCAGAGTTAATCTCTACCTTTGAAGTTTAGATAATATGTGGAGGCGAGACAAAGGATCTCTGAAAAGTCATCACTCCGAGATATTTGTGGAGAGGTTCTTTGGAAGTCTCTGAATCTTAAAGTTGATATTGACCATTGGTTAATGGGAAGGCACCATCCCTTGACTTTTTATTGGTAAGTCTGGCAATTCGGGAGGCAATGCAAGATGGAGCCTCATAACTCCTGAAGCCCGGAGTCCCAGAGCTCCCGTTGACTATAGATCTAAACAAAAAATGAGGATCATTTGATCAACCTCTGATTAATTCATGACCGTTAGATCTCAGTGAAGGAATATCAATGATGAGGAGCCATTGCGGGATTCAAGGGGTGAGTTAATGTCTCCACAGATTCTGGTTCTGCAATCCACATTGATCGGTGATCGACACCCACCAAAAGATCAACAACTCACATCGATTCCAATACCAACGTGAATCTTCCATTTCGAAACTCGATGATGGAGATAAATATCATTCTAGTTGGGACCCCAAAATAATTCTAGATCGTAGATCTCCAGGCTAGTTTGATCTACACCATTGATTAACAAACAAGGAATAGAGTCGAGTCATAGCTCTTAGGAATATGAGTTTAAAAGAGTTTAGTGCCTCTGTATTAAAACTATGGTTATGTGGATATTTGATCTTGTTAGTGATCAAATCTGAGAGCTAAGACGATCCTTGTCACCCTGATTTTGGGGGGTTACAATGGATTTATAGCAGAAGATTTCATAAAAAGGTTTTAGAACGAGAGGTCCTGCATCAATAACTTTTTTCTCAACGCTCAAAATTGAGCAAGGAAGCAATCACTGGAAGGGTCTAGGATAGTAGAACATATGTGTTTACCCAGAAAGGGGGACTGATCAGAAAACTACTCAAGAAATCAGTAGACAGAAGTCTGATATATTATTGAACCAAAATGGTTCATATTTGTTTTTCTTGAAATTGTTAAGTCGGTTAACTTGACAATGTTCTATTGGCTTCACATTTTGAAAAATTAACAACAAATTGATCAGATCATATCATCACAGAGTACAGAGAGATGGATGATACACAAGGGGGCTTACAACAAGGAATATGAAATACGAGAAATGGATGTTCATTTGGGTATGGAAGGAACAAACTCCAATGGACATGGAGAAGGAAAGGATGATAACATGAATATGGTAGAGACCATTAGAAATTTCCAGAAATATGTTTAGAGTCACAAGGTTGATAATGTAAGGCTTATGAAATCCAAAGAGAAGTAGGAAGAATTCAATATGAATTTAATGAAGATCTTGGAAAGAATTGAAAATAATTTGAATAAGGAGAGTAGCTCCAGCAAATCAGGAAGCCACAGGACCCATGAGGAAAAAGGAAGATCCATAGGAGAGCACAAATCAACTCAATTCCATATCCTTTCAAGAAGCATCATAAGAATTCTGGGGTGGATGAATTGAAAGGATAAATAAACAAGATCGAACCTCCTAATTTTTATGGAGAGAAAAATAAATATGAATATGTCGAGACATGGCTACTGGGAATGAGAAAGTACTTCCAATTGCATAATTATTCTTCTCATGCAGAAGGAAGAATTGCTATTTACCAGCTTAAAGGAAATGAATCCATGTGGTGGGATCAGCTTGTGCAAGTGCATCACATTAGAGAGAATAATGTGACTTGGAGGGAATTCAAGAATAATTTTAAGAATAAATACTTAACCAAGAGGTATTATGACAAAAAGATCAAAGAGTTCTTTGAACCCAAACTAGGAAACATGACCATTGATGAGTATGAAAGAACATTTTTGGAACTATTGAAGTATGTCTCCTTCATCAAGGATGAGATAGTTAAAATCCAAAGATACTTGAGTGGGATTACATCTTTCATCAGTGATAAAATTCAATATGATGATCCTAAAACTTTGGAGGAAACCATAAGAATATCCAAATTCGTATGCGATCAACATAAGGGAAATCCTACTTTCCAAAGAGCTTGGGAAGACAAGATAAAATCAAGATGGAGCAGAGGAAGAAGGGGAACAAGCCACCCTTCTTCAAAAACAGTTCTAAGGGACAACAAACCCCTAGAGAGCCCAGAGTGACTGAGACAGGTGGGAAAAGGCCAAGGAAGACACCCATTCAATGTTGGGGTTTTAAAGGAAATCCTATGTATAGATATTTTCCTCACATAAGTGATAAAGTGGTAGATGTCCATAATGTACAACAAGAAGAAACCATGGAGGATATGGGAAGAAGTGTTCCAAGGATCTATGCATCCCTAGACAATAAGCAAGCATAGTTTCAATCACACATGATTGAAGTAGAAGGTATGATCAATAACCATGCCTTTACTATTTTAATATATTCAGGATATGGTCATAGCTATATAGATCCTAAAGTAGTGGACATATTGCAATTGCCAAGAAGCAAGCATGGGAAATCTTGGATGGTTCATTTAGCTATAGGATCCAAGAGAAATTTTTTTGAGTGGTTAAATCATGTCCAATGGACATGAAAGGGCTAAGTACAAAGGCAGATTTGAAAATCCTACCCTTGGGTTCATGTGACTATTTAATTGGTATGGATTGGTTGGACCAACACCATGTCATATTAGACTTTCATAACAAATCATTTACTTGAATGAATGGAGAAGGGAACCCAAGAACAATCCAAGGAATTCTCATGGTAGTTATTATCCGAGAAATCTCAATAATGTTGTTGAAGAAGTGCTACAGGAAGGGATGCCAAATATTTGCAGCTCATATGGAGGAAGCACCTAAGGACAAGGTGTCAAATATGGAGGATCATGCAGTCTTCAATGATTTTGAGGATGTGTTCAAGGAGATACCAGGACTACCCCCAAAGAGAGATATTAATTTCTCTATAAATTTGATGCCTAGAGAAGCTCCATCATCTAAGACTCCCTACCGGATGAGTACACCAAAGTTAAAGGAGTTACAAATGCAGCTTGAAGAACTTTTGAGGAAGGGGTATATATGCCCAAGTGTGTCACCTTAGGGTGCCCTAGTTTTATTTTTGAGGAAGAAGGATGGGACATTGAGGCTGTGTATTGATTTCAGATAGTTAAACAAAGTAATTGTAAAGAAAAAATATCCATTTCCAAGGATAGATGACCTCTTCGATCAATTGAGGGAGGAAAAAATATTTTCAAAGATTGATCTCAGATCTAGCTACCATCAAGTAAGGATCAAAGATGAATACATCAGCAACAATTCCTTTGGGACAAGGTATGGTCATTACGAATTCACAGTGGTGCCATTTAGGCTATCAAATGTGCCAGTTGTTTTCATGTGCTTGATGAATGGTGTTTTCCTGGAATACTTAAACAAGTTTGTCATTGTCTTTTTGGATGAAATCCTTGTACATTCAAATTTGGAAGAATAACATTAGAAACACTTGAGGATGGTGTTACAAGTGTTAAGAGAGCACCACTTGTATGCCAAATCGATCAAGTGCTCATTCCATCAGAACCGAATTCACTATTTGGGGCATATCATATCAGAAGAAGGGATAGAAATGGACCCCGAAAAAAGATTGAAGCTATAAAGGGGTGGATAGCACCTAAGAATGTGACATAATTTAGATCCTTCATGGGTCTAGCTGGATACTATAGAATATTCATTGTAGGGTTTTCAAGGATTACTCACCTGATTACTTCCTTGCAAAGGAAGGGGGTGAAGTTTCAGTGGATAACAAAATGTGAAAGAAGCTTCCATCAATTGAAGCAGTTGTTAACCAATGCTCCAATTATGAGGATTGTTGATCTGAATGAATACTTTGTGGTTTGCACAAATACATGCAAAGAAGGAATTTGTGGAGTCCTCAGTCAGAATGGGTTTGTGATATGTTTTGAATCCATAAAACTGAAAGAGCATGAAAGGCTCTATGCCACTCATGATTTTGAGTTGGAAGCCATAGTGCATGCCTTGAAGAAGTGGAGGCACTTCCTCATGGGAAAAATATTTGATTTGAGGACAGACCATAATGGTCTAAAATATTTTTTTGATCAACCAACTTTAATTTCCAGGAAGAGCATATGGTTGGAGTTCCTCTGTGAGTATGACTTTAATATCAAGCACATCAAAGGAAAAGAGAGCAAAGTGGTTGATGCACTCAGCAAGAGAGTGCATTAACTGCATGCTACAACCATTAGCATGTATCAAACTTATCTTAAAGGAAAAATTTATGAGGTTTCAAAAGTAGATTTGCAGTACATGGAGTTGATAACAAAATTACGGCAAGGTAAAATGCAGCAGAAGGTTGAAGATTATAAATTGGGAAATGATGAAATTCTCTTGTACTGGAAAAAAAATTGTGTACCCAATTCTCATGAGTTGAGGAGTATGATCTTAAAAGAGATGCATAATGTACCTTATGTTGGACACCCAGGATATCAGAAAATAGTTGTAGTAGTCAAAATCCAATACTACTAGCTAGGAATGAAGAAGGAAATTGTTGAGTACATTGCTAAATGTCTAGAGTGTCAAAAGGTCAAGGCTGAGCATAGACACCTAGTTGGGTTCCTACAGCCATTGCCCATTCTTCAGTGGAAGTGGGAAGTGGTGTCAATGGATTTTTTTATCACATTAATTTTCCTTGGGTGTTTTAACCCTTAGTTTTAAATTTTTAGCCTTTAGACTTCAAATTTTCTTTATTTCTCTTTGTGTGATTTGCCTAGGTTAGCTTGAACAAATAAAGACTTGCGTTTTGGCTCATTTTTTTCCCTCATATATATTTTAAGCCTAGGTTCATTTTATGGCATATGGTTTTGACTCACCTCATGACTTGACACCAAGCATAACCTATCCCATGGCCTTCATGACTTGACATGTCACTCTTTTCACTCATACCTTTTATCCTTTCCATGTTGTCCCTATGTCCAATTAAAGGTGGGTCAAATAATGTTATTTGAAAAAGGGTGTTGTGAACTCATTAGGAGTTTATGTAGCACACTCCTTGTCCTTTTTTTTTTCCTTGCCATGATTCATCATTATTCACTAAGTTCATGATCTACATTGTTTTCAACATCATGGTTCGTTAAAATATGGATTCTAAGATTTGGTTTTAATGAGTTTTCTAGCAGCTTCAAAGATTTGAATGTTCTCAAACTCGACATTGTTGAAACCGCTACTTTAGACTAGTTGCAGGTAGCACTACGGGATCAACTACTAAGGATAACTTGGAATTTGAGGTGGTCGTGGTGGTATCCTAACCGTTTTTAGAGCCTCAAATTGTCAATTACTCATCCAGGTATTCTATGAGCTCCCTCCATTGCATAATAAATTCCTAGGATATCTCTTGCGTGAGTTTTGGTAGCGATCGATGTTGCAAACCACTACCTCATTCATCCCTTTGCATCCATAATTTCCCTTTCACAAAATTGTATCTCTTGTCACTTGGTTTTCATCTATCAAATACGCCAATTCATTCTTCTCCTGAGTTTTGAAGTGCCCATGAAAATACCTTTTCCTTGTGTGCGCACTGCGCTACCGAAAAACATTATTGAAACCTTGCTACATTTCCCTTGTTTTCTGTATGTTGTAATTTGTTTGGATTGGACTGTTACTTGACGGTATTTAAATACCCCTGCTGCATTTTTACTTCCACTATATCATTAATCTTCATCTCGATATCTACAGACAGTGAGGGGAGGGGAAATTTCACTTCCTACCTTTCAAAATCCATCAAACAGTGTTCTGTCAAAACAAGGTGAGTTCAAGGAGAATCTTACGAGACATCAACCATTATTCACTATCATATTTACATTGAAATATGCCTTTGTTTTCTCCCTTAGCCTTCACTATAACATAATCTTTGATCCATTTTCTTTACCCATGGAGACACCTCAAAAGAAAAAATCTCAGAAGGGAGGAATTGTGGTCAAAATTGAACCCTCAGACATGCACCTATTTGATGGACAACCAATGGTTAGGTAATTTTTCCAAAGGGTGGGTTGCTTCTCTTTTTGCCAAAACATGCAGAGGGGGCATCCTGAAGTGGAAAGGCAATTTGACTTACATATTGATGGCCTTAATACTAAGGTAGGAGACCTTGAGTTTGAGGTGTCTGAAGCCTCCATTGCAGTAGCCACAGGGATTCCTAATACTGGTGAGAGGTGGTTTAAATCCATGACCTTAAATGTTTCCTTCTCCAAGGAATTCCTCAAACTAGATTATCAGACAGAAAACTTGTCCAAGGGAGTGCCTAGAATTCATCTAGTTGAATATTTTGACAATATGTTGAAGATCATCCAGAGATACTTTACATGTGAGGGAAGGTTTAATATGTCATACCAGTACCATATAAGGATTTTGCTTCATTTTATTGGTAAAGATGAAATGAATATCCCTTTTTACTTGTTGAGGAGTATGGGGAAAATGTTTGATAGAGTCCAAGCCAAGTCCAAGGCTGTAGACATTAGTGTCTTTCACTTTGGATTGATCAGGATGTTGGTCTTGGAATAATTGAAGAAGAGGAGCATTCTTTGGGAACGATTCATTGTTTATGTTCACATAAATTGGACATATATTAAACTCCTCAGTAAAATATGCAAAGTCCTTTTCCATCTACTAGTGATTCTCCAACAGGAAGGAGAAAGAAAATAAAGAGTAAATCCATTGCTCAAGACAAAAAGGTTATTAAGGAAGTTGAAGAAATAGAGAGGGAGGCTTAACATTCTCCAGAGAGAGACTTGTCACCTCCTCCTGCACCAGAATTGGAAGAGGTCCCTTCATCCACTAAAGCCACAACCAAGAAGGGAATACAGTTGCATTACTCTTAACCTTCTCCAACAGATAGCATAAAGATCAAGAATCCTTTCACTAGATCATCAACTCTCAAGGAGGTTGTTGAAGCAAAATTCCTACCCAAGGTTTCAATTCTAAATAAAAAGAAGGATAAGGGAAAAGGAATTGAGAATCCTATTGAGGTGATATACAGAGCCCCCGTCTAGTAGAAAGATGAAGGTGAAGCCATGAAGAAGTTTGTTGAGGTTATCAAGATCAGCACTCCACCTAGCAATCACACCTTCAAAATATTGATTAGACACCTCAGGGAGGCTAGGAAGGAGGTTTCTCGTTTGAAAGCAGAAGGCTTGGAAGATAGAAGAAATATGAAGGAGCTTATGGATAGTTACAACAACACCCTTGATATGGAAAAATTTGCAGCTAGAAGAGCCCTACCTCTCCATATGCAACTAAATAACTTCTACAGGATAAACAGAGGCTTTAAATATCAAAATAGAAAGCTCAAGGTAGAATTGAAACACTTCAAGGATGAATTGGCCCAGAGGAATTTGAATGTTTTGTTAGAAGCTGCCATCGAAAGAGAGGAACCAGTAGAGAAGAGGAGAACACCTACAGTCAAGAAGACCACCCCTACAAAATAAAAACATGTTGTTGTGATAGAAGGTAGCTCTCCTTAAACAAGGAGTAGTGCTAGGTTGATGAAATAGTTGTGGGATATAAGCTTCAGTTTTTAGAGTGGTCTCTTTTTTCAAGAGTAAGCGATAAAGGATGTATTATTTTTTTCCACCTATACATGCATCTACAGGATCCTAACCTATCATCTCAAGTTTTTGTGCTTTCCAAAATATTAGTCTCATCATACAGAAAGAGCACATACATTCTGTAATGCCATGGCACTGTGGAATCATCTATATAGCATGTCTTGCCATTTTTCTACCTAAAGTGATACCAAATCTCCTAGATAAAGTACACATGAACGATACCAAATATCCTAAGCTGAACTTAATGGTGACGCTACAAATTCCACAGGGATGTGTCATAGTGGTGCTACCAAGTACAAATATTTGTTTTGATGATGGGTGCTACCAATTCTTCAGGACCATTTCAGCAATGGTGCTACTAATTCTGTAGAGGTTATTTGAAGTGTGGCGCTACGGAATTCCACACAGTGATATACAGGATTGACACTACGAAAACTGTAGGCTTTTTTTGGATCGGCGCTATGAAATGTGCAAAGTTATTTTGCAAGGAAACTACAAAACTCGCTACCTAGTGTGCTACTGAATTGCACTACGAGATGGCACCTAGAATCAAGGAGTTTGAATTCATCACTTTTTTGGGTGGATGATGATGGGAAGAAGAATGCAGATCATAGGTGGCAGCATGATGACAACATACAACCCATAGAGGACACTTGGGATGGAAGGGAATGCGCATCAAGGGAGACAATGTCATTTAAAATCTTGATTGGATTGGTTACCAACATGTTTCCTTTTTCATAGTAGTTCATTAAATAGTTGTTAGCACATGTTTTAGATTGAATAACGGATTTGGAGAATCCTATGGGACGAAGGCCAACTCACACCTCTAGCTATTTCCTTCCCTTTTTTTTATAAATACATATTCCAAATGATTTAGAGGGTTCGAATGGTTGAGTTGGGCTCCCTTATTGTAATATTTTGATTAAGCAGACCGGTTCTCTGGTTATGTACTGGAGTTGAGATTTTTTTATTAATATAAGTTAGTTTCTCTTATTCCATATTTTTTCCTCTTATACTGAATTTTTCATGATTGAATGATTCACATGAGATTGTTATAGTTGTATTATGATGAAAGTTTGATTATAGTATTGTTATGATTTTCTTCAGTGTTCTTTAAAGTTTGAATTCAAGAATATCTCGTGTTTAAGTTTTTTCTCCTTAGGTTGCTTGAAGACCTGATGTCAATAGCAGACCTCTACACTTCCCTGACCAAAGTATTCATTCTATTCACTTTTACTCCCTTTCACTGACTGAAGTTGATCAAGACCTCAATTGCTTGTGCATGCTAGCCCATATTTCTGAGTTAAAGCATTATTATTGCAAGTCTTGTCCATTTGACCTTTTAAACACTTATTTACATTTACACATAATCTAATGGGTACTGGGATTATCCTCTCTACAATATGAGGGTGATTCCTAGTTCTAAAATTCTTGGTGTCATTGTCGGGGAACAGATTGAAGAAATTTCCTTGGGATTGAATGACAAAGCTTACTTATTCTGAAGGTGCATTAGAATTCAGTACATTGAATATTGCAGCTTGCACCTGGTGACTCCATTGTTTCAATTGTGGCTCCTAAAGGCAGACACACGAGTTCAAATCTGCAACTACCTTTGGCTACACTTGAAGCTGACCCAGAGAAGTTAATCAAGAAGGGAAAGGCTTCTCAAGAAAATTTTTCTAATGTTGTATCAGGTACTTCTGGTCTGTTGTCTGATTCCATTCTTAATACACCAGTCGTTATATCAAGTACTCATCCTTTACCTTATGCTGAAGTTTATAAGAATTTGGATTTTGAAAATTTTCTTGTTGAATACTCCTCTTTTGACGCAGAATTGAAAGAAGAAAATTTCGAAATCCTTGCCTCTCCTGATATCGTGAAGTGGTTCAAACTTTAGAGTCTTGAAGATTTTTCTACCTTAGGTTTTTCTACTCCTCCTCCTATCAAAATTTATGTAGCCAAAGAGGAGGAAACCTCATCTCCCTTGTATCCTGTACCATATTCTTCCAAGACTCAACCTTCTGCTGTGAAAACTAAAATCCCTCCTTCCTACATTCATTTTTCTCCTAAGCTGCACATAGTCAAGTCTCCTTCTCCTCTTTGTTCTCCTATAGTTCAAAATACAATGGCAAGTGCTAATGCTTATATAAATAGGATGGATTCCATAGTGGTTGCTAGGTATGCCCCTCTTATCTTACCTCAGCCTATGAATACTCTCCCTGCTGGAGATTACCTAAAATACATGCCCAAATTCATAGGAGAGGTAGACATAACTATTGAAGAACACCTTGATGCCTTTTATAGTTATGTAGACAATCTAAATATTGAGAATGAGGATGTGTGGATGAGAGACTTTGTCTAAAGCCTTGATGGTGAGGCTAGGAAATGGATTAGGGTTTTGACCCCTGGATCTATTACTCGGATCAAAGCTTTAGATGATGCTTTCTTGAGACAGTGGGGGGGATAAAAAAGATTTTTTGTATTATATCATAGAATTTGGATCCCTAAAGAGGAAAGATGGAGAATCTGTTTCTGACTTTTCCAAGAGGTTCAATAAAATGTACAATAATATCCCTATTGATATAAAGCCTACATAAACCTCTACCAAGATCACCTATGCCAATGCTTTTGACCCTAAGTTTTGCCTGAGAGAAAGAAGATATGCCTCCTTAGCTCATATGAAAGATGCACCCTTGGAGGTAGAATATAACATAGTGGCATCTAACAAACTTAGGGGAAAATATGATAGGGACAAGAGAAAAAATAGAGTTGAAGCCTCAACCTCTGATTCCTCTGTTGTCCATCCTCAAGTTGATGAACTTACCAAATTAGTAAAATCTCTTTCTTCTAAGATGGAGAAGTTAAAACTTGAACTAAAAAATACCTATAGGAATACATAGAATGTTGATAACAAAGGTAAATTCAGAAGACAAAATAATGCTCCTCAGATACTTCCAGGATATCTAAGAAACAGAGATAGGGATGATCAAAAAGTCCAAGCTCCTCTGCAAAACAACATTCTTGTTGATGAAGAAGGATGATCCGGATTTTATGAGCAGAATGAAATGAATATAGATTATTAACAGGTGCTTAACACAAAATAACAGAGATACAATAAAACTAGATTTCTATTCAATAACGAAATAAGCTGAAACTGTAAAATGCAGCGAAAACAAGATTGTTGGAATGGTGGCGACTTATCTCTGAGAAGAGATGTGACGGTTGCACGCATTCGCAAGAATAAGATTACAATGAGGCTCTGAAGGAATTTTTACAATAAAAAATAATTTCAAAACCCTAGACATCCAAAAAACCTAACCCTAGGAGATGAAGTGCCAAAAGTCATGTGGGCCCCGTTTGGGTAAGTTAGTACATCAACTTCCCAGGGTCGCAACTTTTGCATACAGTCTCCATTTTAGGTGTTTGATAGCCCATTGGAAAGGTATCGTTGAGGAGATTCATTTTGTGGGCTCAATTATTCCTTCAGATGTCATTTAGGAGCTCAATCCTGAAAAACCTTCATTTAGGCCCTCAAAATGGCCCCAGAAGTTAAAAATAATAAATTTCCAAAATTGTCAGAAAACTGTTTTGAGCCAGTTGGAAAAGGTGGGTGGCCACCAATGATCCATTGGATATTTTAATGACTTAGGGTTGAGTTTTAATTTTGCATGCGTTAATTAACCATTTGAGAAACTTAGTGAAAGAATGAGGAAAGAAGAAGAATTATGACAGCCATATATACATTTGCAGATCTAAAATGAAAGAATAAACAACAAACCATAACACGCAGATTGATAACGGAGTTCGGCACAACTTTGCCTACGTCTCCAGGCCTTTTCTCTGTGGGGGAGGCTTCTTTATTTCTGCTCAAAATATCAAAAGTACATTGCTACAATGCCAAATGGCTACAAGACTGATCTAGTCATGTTCGTCCAGATCTCTAGAACCATGCAAAGAAAACAGCACGCAAAATGGACGTCTGGAGCTCCCAGAAATGATCTGACAACATCTCCTCCTCAAAAGATTCTCTGCATAAAAATGGATTTAGCTTGGTTTCCCTCCAGTATAACTCTACTCTGACTGCTCCAATGGCTTCAAAGCATCCAAAAACCCCTGTCTGGGCTCTTTTGGCACCTCAATCGGTCGAAAAACGAAGAAGTTAGGCCTCCTAGAAGTTTTCCCCTTCAAGCTTGTTGTCTCTAGTTCTACAAAATGCACCCTCTGTGTGCTTGAACCTGAAACACATGCTTATTTAAGCGCAAAAACCTGGCACCAGGTGCAACCGCGCCAATGGTGCAAACCGTAGGATGGTTAAGGGCGTGCCAGCCCCTAACCGCCTAGGCACCTGGGCATATGGGTCCACATGTGACCACGTGTTATAGCAAAAGGAATCCATTCAAAAGGGCGAATAGTTAAACGCCACGTATCGGGGTACGGTTGTAACCATTTCAAACCGAATTCAAATTGTTTGAATAAACAATGCGCCAACATTTGGTCATATGGCATAACACAATATAACCACGGGTTTTAAACACAAATCCCGCACCATTCCACGGAGGTCGAGGCTGGGTTCCGTTACAACCAACTCCCACRTAAAAAATATGGTGGTCATATGTTAACACAATGAAACCGCGGGTTGGGGCTAAGCCCCGGCCCGACCCCCCCGTCGAATCAAAGGTTACATCAACTTAAATACATTGTAGCCCGTGTACATAACAAGTAGCATCGTGTGGCCTATTGGCACAACGAACTTTGTTAAGGCTTATGCGGTGGGGAAGGTCCACGGTTCGAATCCCATTAACCCACAAAATTTTACATATAAACCAATAGCCAACCATGGGGTGCCACGTGGTAGCCCACGACTAGGCCACGTGGCACCTTAACCACCAACCAAAAACAGACACCCGTCAATCATTGATTTTCCCATGTCACTTGCCACTTGTCAACCGCTGTACTGTCCTATCAACTTGCCATGTCAACAGATGACGTCACCCATGCCATGTGTCACCCTTACAGTGGTGACATGTGTCACCTCAGGATAGGTCCAACTGTATGCTCATACACCCAAATCTTCCTGCCATGTGTCATCACCCGAGGCTGCCACGCCACCTATACAAACCTGCCACGTCAGCGTACGGACATGCCACGTCAGCGTCTGTACGAACTGTGCGGACTGCACAGTCAGCAATTTTTTTGCCTATTTGACTTTTCGAAAGGAATGCAATATCTTCTCCATACGGAGCTCGTTTGACAAAGTAAATATACCACTGGAATCAGGAAGACGAGATGGATACAATGGCATAGGTTTCGTTACATTCCAAGCACTTTCATTTTTGAGCATTTTTCAAGCCCTGTCAGGCTTCTGGATCCAATTTTGGATCAACCAATATCCATCTGTATCAAAGGAGAGGATGAAGAAATTGATCCTAAAATCCATTGCCTTGGTGACACTTCCTCATCCCCTCACTCGACCCAATTTGTATATGTGGAGTCTCCCATGGATAATCAAATAAATGAAATGAGTAATGGATAATCAAATAAATGAAATGAGTAAGGGATAATCAAATAAATGAAATGAGGTCCAAAAAGAAAGAGGAAAAGATTGACACTCCTGATCATCCTACTAAAACATAAATTTATTCTAAGGATGTGGTAGTTGGTAGCAAATAAAATGATGCATAAAGCCCTCAAACTTTGGTTAAGAATCCTACCCCAGAAGTCAAAGAGATTCTGAAATCTCCATCTTCCTTCAGTTTTGAAAGTGAGATTCAAAAAATCAAAATCCCTGTAGCTTTTTTGGAGCTGATAAAAAATGAGTAATTCAAAAATTATCTTTCCAAAATGCTACAGCTCGAACCCTCCTCCAATTCCATTGATTCAGTCAACATTCAAGATGAAAATTCAACAGTCATATTAGGACCTTTGATAGAAGATAGAGATGATTCATCCCCTCCCTTCTATACATCACTGAAAATTCATGATAAGGTGTTGCATAATTGCTTGATGGACTCAGGGTCATCTCACAATCTCATGCCAAAAACATTCATGGATGAACTTGGGTTGGAAATTATAAAAACTTACCATGACTTATATTCTTTTGAATTTAGGAAAGTGAAGTGTCTTGGGGTTATCAAAGATCTGGTTGTGACTTTGTTTAAGTTTCCCATGAAAAGTGTGGTCATGGATATGGCCGATGTCCCCCCTAATTTTGGTATACTCTTGTCAAGATCTTGGATAAAAAGGCTAGGGGGAACCTTGCAGATGGAACTTACATATGCCACCATTCTTGTGTTTGGGGGGGATCATAGAAGGCTTTACAGGGAAGCTCAGTTGGCCTACATCATCAGTGATGAATAAAACCCCACCAACCATCCTATTTTTTCACTTGATACCAATTTAGGATCTAGTATATTGCAGCTCACTGATGCTCCTGAACTCCTCTTGAAATCAAAAAATAGTCCATTACCTTTTGCGAACATTCTCTTCCAAATACCTATGTTTGGAAGATGTTTTTTGATGGAGCCTCTTCTAAGGAAGTTGTTGGTGTTGGAGTAGTCTTTGTTTCACCTTCTCAAGAGACCATATCTTTGTCCTACAAGATCAAATTTGAAACTACAAACAATGTGGTAGAGTATGAAGCTCTTGTTTTGGGTTTGAGGGATGCCAAATACAAGGGGATTGAAGAGCTATCAGTGTTTGGAGATGTTGAATTAATTGTCCCTCAAATCAAAAATCTATATCAGGCAAAACACCCTGGGCTAAGGAATTATAGAAATGAGATTTGGGATCTTGTCAACATTTTCTTCTTAGCTTTCAATATCTCATTTATTCCAAGAGAGGAGAACACCATGGTTGATTCTTTGGTTTTTTCAACAAGTAATTTTAGAGTCTCTTTGCCACCTAAACTCAAATATGATGTAGAAGTGAAATATATACCCTCTATACCTGACAAGGTCAAACATTGGAAGGTCTTTGAGGATGATCTTGAGATTAAAATATTTCTTGAGACTGATGATGAGTTTTTTGCATTACATATTGATTAAGATCATGATTATGAAAATAGCCCTCATGTTGATGTTTTTCTAAATAAAATTGCTAATAATCATATTGTTCAGTTTCCTAGTAACCATATTCCAAAAGGACTAGTTCCTTTGGAAATATTGTTTGACAGAAATGATGTTGTTGTGAAGGTTAAAGGTTCAACTGATACTGTTGATGTGATTGAATGTAATGTGGGTACAGAGGAGGATCCAAAATATGTCAAGTTGTCTAGCAGATTGTCAAAGGAATAGAGGGATGAATATGTTAAGTTGCTAAAAGAGTTTGTTGATGTGCTTGCCTGGATATATGAAGATCTAAGAACATACAACACAAACATCATTGAACATAAGATCCCTTTTAAAGAAGATACCAAGCCATTTAGGCAGAAGATGAGACAGATAAATCCTATGTTGTTACCTATTATGGAAAAAGAGGTAAAAAATCTTTTGGATGCCAAGATTATCATTCCTTTGAGATACTCTAAATGGGTGGCTAACTTGGTCCCAGTGAGGAATAAGAATGGGGAAATCAAACTTTGTGTTGATTTCATGAATTTTAATAGAAGCTCCAAGAAAGATAATTACCCCTTACCAAAGATGGAGCACATATTGCAGAGGGTGACAGGTTCATCTAGGATGTCTATGATTGATGGATTTTATGGCTATAATCAAATCTCTATCTTTCCTGAAGATAGAGAGAGAACAACCTTCACCACTCCTTGGGGCACGTTCATGTATGATAAAATTCCCTTCGGATTGATGAATGCAGGAGTGACCTTTCAGCGAGCTATGGAAATTTCCTTTATTGGGGAGAAGGAAAAGTTTGTAGTCATCTATTTGGATGACATAACAGTTTTCTCACAATCTGATAAAGAACATTATCATCATTTGAAAAAGGTCTTTTGAAGTGCAGAAAATTTGGTCTCTCTCTCAATCCTAAAAAATCATTGTTTGCTATGAAGGAGGGGAAATTATTGGGGCACATTGTATCACCTGAAGGGGTAAGGATTGATTCAAGAAGAGTAGAAGCTATCCAGACCTCGTCTCTCCCTATATCCAAGAAAGAAGTTCAGTATTTCTTGGGGAAAATAAATATTTTGAGAAGGTTCATTTCAAATTTTGTTGAATTGGTAAAGTATATCAAAGCCATGCTAAGGAAAAGAAATGAATTAAAATGGACTAATGAGTCTCAAAATTATTTTGATAAAATCAAAAAGTATTTGACTGAAGCACCTGTGCTCATCATCCCTGACTACTCCAAGGATTTTCTGATATTTTATTTTTCTTCATTTGACACAGTAGTTGTTCTTTTATTACAAAAAAATGTAGAAGGGTTAGAGCAACCTATTGCCTTTTTCAGTAGGGCATTGAGGGATGCTGAAATAAAATATGACATCATGGAAAAGCAGGCCTATGCTTTGGTTAAATCCCTCTAGGATTTCAGAGTATATGTGA
The DNA here is from genome assembly GCA_009831015.1 of Picea engelmannii. NCBI lineage: Eukaryota > Viridiplantae > Streptophyta > Pinopsida > Pinales > Pinaceae > Picea > Picea engelmannii. The sequence goes on from ML791180.1 coordinate 161,136, forward strand.
TGCATTCAAAATTTATTGCATATGTCCCTTCAGCCTCGGTGAAAGAAATTTTCATTCAACCTGACATAGATGGAAGGAGGAGCAAATGGATTGCCAAAATTCTTGAATTTGATCTTGAAATAAATTCCACCAAATTGGTTAAATGCCAAGGTTTAGCTAGGTTGTTGGCTTAATCAAATTGAAAATCTTTGGGGGTTAATTTTATAAACATCAACCCAAAAAATCAACAAGTTGAGTTGTTTGATAAAGGTTCTCAAGTCAACCCTCAATTGGCAGAATGCATTTGGTACAAGGACATTATATATTTTCTATAGAAGTTGTAGCATCCTAATGGTTTGTAGAAGAGCAAGGTAAGATCTTTGAATCTCAAATCAATCAAATATTGTCTTATTGACCAAGTTTTGTATTGGAAAGATCCTTGAGGAATGATTTTTAGATGTCTAGATCCACAGGAGGCCCAAAAGATTATGTCTAATTTTCATGAAAGTTTATGTGGGGGTCATCACTTCTGGAGAACCACAACATATAAGATCCTCAGAGCTGGGTATTTTTGGCCTAGAATTTTTACTGACATTTGTGCAAAGATTAGATCTTGTTTCAAGTGCCAAAGATTTTCTAGAAAGTAGTGGCTCAAGTCTTTTCCATTGAGGCATGTGGTAGCTTCAGGACCTTTTCAATAGTGGGGCCTAGATTTATTGGGGAAATTCATCCTGCTTCAAGTATTCAACATAGGTGGATTTTTACTGCCACTAATTACTTCACCAAGTGGATATAAGCCATCCCTACAAGGAATTCCTCCCACAAGGTAATCATTAGTTTTCTTGAGAATATTATGGTGAGATTTGGTTGTCCAAGTAGAATTGTTAATTATAATGTTGCATCTTTCAAGGCTGAACCATTGATCAAGTTTTGTGAATAGTATGGGATTACATTGGTTCATTCTACTCCTTAATACCCCCAAGGGAATGGACTAGCAGATTCCTCTAACAAGAGCCTTATAAATATCATCAAGAGATTGTTAGAAGACAACAAGAAAGCATAAGATTCAAATCTTAAATTTTCTTTGTGGGATGATAGAGTGACAACAAAGAGATATCTTGGTGTCTCTCCTTTTTATCTTGTGTATGGAGTTGAGGCTATCTTTCCTTCTTGGCTTTCCTTTCCTATGGAAAAATTCTTCCAAGACTACCAAGGAGAACCTGATGATATGATTAGAAGAATACAACAGTTGGTAGAAGTGTCGCAAACTAGGGAGTAGTTGCTGGACAAAGCACATGACCATTATTAGAAGATGAACCAAGCCTTTGACAAGAAGGTAAGAAAAAAATATTTACAGCTGGGATATCTTGTGCTCAAGTGGGGTGCACCCAAGCAAGACAAAGGCAAGCACGGTAAATTTGAGGCCTTGTGTATTGGCCCCTTCAATTTTTTTGTGGTATTTTCAAATAACACTTATAAGTTGCAGAATTTGGAGGATTCCAAAGTTTTTGGTGGCCTTGTCAATGGGCACTTTGTGAAAAGAGTATTTTTCTTAAGCCATGAGTGGCTTTACATGTCATTGTAAATATCATTTTTTGTTTTATATTTGATTGAATAAGTGACCCCATAGCCCTAGGATAAGGCATTGAAACTGCTTGTTCTTTGCAGCTCACAGGGAGGATGACATCCCCTTTGGAGCCAATTTTACCACACTAAGTTGTTGTGGGTATTTTATCCCTTAGGTTTAAATTTTTAGCCTTTAGACTTCAAATTTTCTTTATTTCTCTTTGTGTGATTTGCTTAGGTTAGCTTCAACAAATAAAGGCTTGAGTTTTGGGTCATTTTTGGCCCTCATATAGATTTTAAGCCTAGGTTCATTTTATGGCTTATGGTTTTGACTCACCTCATGACTTGATACCAAGCATAACCTATCCCATGACCTTCATGACTTGACATGTCACTCTTTTCACTCATACATTTTATCCTTGTGTTTTCCCCATGTTCGATTAAAGGTGGTTCAAATCAATTTTTTTTGAAAAAAGGCACTACCAACTCATTAGGAGTTTATGTAGTGCACTCCTTGTCATTTTTTTTTTCCTTTCCATGATTTGTCATTATTTGCTGAGGCCATGATCTACATTGTTTTCAGCACCATGGTTCGTTAAAATATGGATTCTAAGATTTTTTTTTAATGATTTTGCTAACGATTTCAAATATTTGAATTTTCTCAAACTCGACATTGTTGAAACCGCTAGTTAAGACCAGTTGTAGGCAATGCTATGGGGTCAATTCCTAAGGATGATTTGGAAGTTGAGGTGGTCGTGGTGGTATACTAAGTAGTTGTAGAGCCTCAAATTTTCAATTAATCATCCAGGTATTCCATGATCTCCCTCCATTGCATAATAAATTCCTAGGATATCTCTTGCCTGAGTTTTGGTAGCGACCGATGTTGCAAACCACTCCCTCCTTCATCCCTCTGCATCCATAATTTCCCTTTCACGGACTTGAATCCATTGTCACTTGGTTTTCAACTATCAAATATGGAAATTCATTCTTCTCCTAAGTTTTGAAGTGCCTATGCAAACACATGTTCCTTGTGTGTGCACTGCGCTACTGAAACATGTTGTTGAAACCTTGCTACATTTCCCTTGTTTTCCCTACATTGTATTTTTTTTGGATTCGAGTGTTACTTGTCGGTATTTAAAGACCCATGCTACATTTTCACTTTCACTATATCATTACTCTTCATATTGAGATCTACATACATGAAGGGGAGGGGAAATTGCACTTCCTACCTTTCAAAAGCCATCAAACAGTGTTCTGTCAAAACAAGGTGAGTTAGAGGAGAATCTGAGGAGAGAGCAGCCATTATTCACTATCATTTTTACATTGAAATCTTCCTATGTTTTCTCCCTTAGCCTTCACTATACCATGACCTTTGATCCCTTGTATTTACCCATGGAGACACCTCATAAGAAGAAATCTCACAAGGGAGGAATTGTGGTATGAATTGAACCCTCATACATGCACCTATTTGATGTAGAGACAATGGTTAGGGAAGTTTTCCAAAGGGTAGGATTCCTCTCTATTTTCCCAAACATGTAGAGGGGACACCCTAAAGTGGAAAGGAAATTTTCCTTACATTTTTATGGCCTTAAGACTAAGGTACAAGACCTTGAGTTTGAGGTGTTTGATGCCTCCATTGTAGCAGCCACAAGGATTCCTAATATTGGTGAGAGGTGGTTTAAATCCATGACCTTAAATTTTGCGTTCTCCAAGGACTTCCTCAAACAAGATTATAAGACAAACAACTTGTCCAAAGGAGTGCCTAGAAGTCATCTAGTTGAATATTTTGACAAGATGTTGAAGATCATCCAGAGATACTTTACATGCGAGGGAAGGTTTAATATGTTATACCGGTACCATATAAGGCTTTTTCTTCATTTTACTGGTAAATATGAAATGAATATCCCTTTCTACTTGTTAAGGAGCATGGGGAAAATGTCTGATAGAGTCCAATCCAAGTACAAGGTTGTGGACACTAGTGTCTTCCACTCTAGATTGATCAAGATGTTGGTCTTGGAAGAATTGAAGAAGATGAGAATTCCTTGGGAACGATTCATTGTTTCTTCCCACATGAAGTTGGAAATAGATTTAATTCCTCATTCAAATATGCAATGTCCTTTTCCATCTACTAGTGATGCTCCAACAGGAACAAGAAATAAAAGAAAGAGTAAATCCATTTCTTAAGACAAAGAGGTTATTAAGAAAGTTGAAGAAACAGAGAGGGGGGCTTATCATTCTCCACAGAGAGACTTTTCACCTCCTCCTACACCATAATTGGAAGAGTTCCCTTCATCCACTAAATCCACAACCAAAAAGGGAAGAAATTTTCATTTCTCTTCACCTTCTCCAACAGCTAGCATAAATATCAATAAGCCTTTCACTAGATCATCATCTCTCAAGGAGGTTGTTGAAGCAGAATTCCTACCCAAGGTTTCAATTCTAAAGAAAAACAAAGATAAGGGAAAGGGAATTGAGAAGCCTATTGAGGTGATAGAAAACGCCCCTGTGTCGCAGAAAGATGAAGTTGAATCCATGAAGAATCATGTTGAGTTTATCAACATCAGCACTCCACCTAGCAATCACACCTTCAAAATATTGATTAGACGGCTCAGGGAGGCTAGGAAGGAGGTTGCTCGTTTGAAATTAGAAGGCTTGGAAGACAGAAGAAAGATGAAGGAGCTTATGGATAATTACAAAAAAATCCTTGATCTAAAAAAAATTGCAGCTAGAAGAGACTTGCCTCTCCATAAGAAACTAAATAACCTCTACAGGATAAATAGAGGCTTTCAATCTCAAAATAGAAATCTCAAGGTAGAATTGCAACACTTCAAGGATGAATTGGCCCAGAGGAATTTGAATGTTTTGGTAGAAGCTGTCATTGAAAGAGAGGAACCAATAGAGAAGAGGAGCACACCTATAGTCAAGAAGACCACCCCTGCAAAAGAAAAACATGTTGATGTGATAGAAGGTAGCTCTCCTTCAACAAGGAGGAGTGCTAGGTTGATGAAATAGTTGTGGGATATAAGCTTCATTTTTTAGAGTGGTCTCTTTTTGCAAGAGTAAGAGATCAAGGATGTATTATTTTTTTCCACCTATACAGGAATCTATAGGCTCCTAACCTATCACATCAAGTTTTTTTGATTTCCAAAAGATTAGCCTTATCATACAGAAAAATCACAGAAATTCTATAGTGCCATGGCGTTGCGAAATCGTCTATATAAAATGTCCTTCCATTTTGCTACCTAAAGTGCTACAAACTCTCCTAGATAAAGTACACAAGAATGCTACCAAATATCCTAAGTTGAACTTAACGGTGGTGCTTCAAATTCCATAGGGCTATGTCACAGTGGCACTACCAAATCCACATATTTGTTTTGATGATGGGCGCTACCAATTCTGCAGGACCGTTTCAGCGATAGCGCTACCAATTCCGTAGAGGTTATTTGAAGTGTGGCACTACCAAATTGCACATAGTGATACATAGGATTGATGCTACATAAATTGCAGGCTTGTTTTGGATCAGTGCTACGAAATGTGAAGAGTTATTTTGCAAGGACGCTATAGAACTCGCTACCTAGCGCGCTAGCGCTACTGAATGGTGCTATGAACTGGCACCTAGAATCAAGGAGTTCGAATTCATCACTCTATTGGGTGGCTGATGATGGGGAGAAGAAGAAGGATCATAGGTGGCATCATGGTGACAACATACAACCCCTGGAGGACACTTGGCATGGAAAGGAATGTGAATCAAGGGAGACAATGTCATTTAAAATCTCGATTGGATTGGTTGCCAACATGTTTCCTTTTTTATAGAAGTCCGTTAAATAGTTGTTAGCATGGATGTCAGATTGAATAACTGATTTGGAGAATCCTATGGGCGGAAGGCCAAATCACACCTCTAGTTGTTGACTTCCCTTTTTTTTATCAATACATATTTCAAATGATTTAGAGGGTTCGAATGGTTGAGTTGGGTTCCCTTATTGTAATATTTTGATTAAGAAAAATGTTTCGCTGGTTATGTACTAGACTTGAGAATTTTTTATTAATATAAGTCAGTTTCTCTTATTCCATATTGTTGCCTCTTATACTAAAGTTTTCATGATTGAATGATTCACATGATATTGTTATAGTTTTATTATGATGAATGTTTGATTATAGTATTGCTATGATGTTTGTCAGTGTCCTTTAAACTTTGAATTCAATAAGATCTTGTGTTTGAGTTTTTCCTCCTTACGTTGCTTGAAGACCTGATGTCAATAGAATATATTTACACTTCCCTCACCAACGTCTTCATTCTATTCACTTTTACTCCCATTCACTGACTAAAGTAGATCAAGACCTCAATTGCTTGTGCATGCTAGCCCATATTTCTGAGTTAAAACATTATTATCCTGAGTCTTGTCCATTTGACCTTTTAAACAGATTATTTACATTTACACATAATATGATGGGTACTGGGCTTATCCTCTTTGCAATCTGAGGGTGATTCCTAGTGCTAATAGATTTCATAACCAAATTTCCTAGAACACCCAAGCAGCATGATTCTACCATGGTGGTGGTGGGGAAGCTTACTAAAGCTACCCATTTCATTTCAATGAAGATTACTCACAAGGAAACCAATGTTGTTGATATTTATGTGAGGGAAGTAGAACACTTGGATGGCATACCCAAGAAAATTATGTCTAACAAAGACCCAAATTTCACCTCAAAGTTCTAGAAGGGATTATTCAAAGGGTTCAGAACCAATCTGAACTTCAACGCAACTTATCTTCTTGAGTCTGATAGGAAAATAGAAAGGGTGAACCAAGTAATAAAGGATATGCTAAGAATGTATGTAATGGACAAACCATCAAAGTGGGAGGATTATCTACACTTGGTAGAATTTTTATACAAGAATGGGTACCAGGAATCTCTGAAGATGAGCCCATTTGAGGCACTTTATGGTAGAAAGTGCAACACGCCCATAAGATGGGACAACCTAGTTGATAGAGCATTATTTGGGCCCAAGTTGCTCAAGGAAATGGAAGAGAATATTTCAAATATTAAGAATAATTTAAAGGATGCCCAAGATAGGCAGAAAAGATATGTTGATAAGGGAATAATTCATAGAGAATTATGTAATGGAGATCATGTGTTTCTGAAATTGAAGGCCAATAGAAGTTCCCTGAAGTTGGGAAATTGTTCCAAATTGCCAGCTCGTTACTATGGGCCATTTGAAATCCTAGAAAGGATTGGGCCTATAGCTTATATGCTTGCATTATCTGCATATATGACCATTCATAATCTATTCCATTTATCATTTCTTAATAAATATCTACTTGATGCTAATCATGTTATTGATTGGAATCTGATTCAGGTGGAGCAAGAAGGCGTTTTTCAAGTGCATCTAATACACATTTTGGACCAAAAAATAAAGCATCTCTGAAATCGATTCATCGAGATTGTAAAGGTCCAATGGACTTGGTATGGTCCTGAGGATGCCACTTGGAAGCACAAAGAGGCCATGCGGGCAGAATGCCTGCATATTTTTGAAGATTTTTGAAAATATTATTGTAATGTGTAAATACGATGCATTGAGGATAGTGCATAAATAAGGGGAGGATATTGTAATACCCCAAGGTTGAGGCCCTACATTATTGTAATTGTGTTTATAGGATAGTGAGACAAGTGTTTATAAGCTAGGAGGCTTATGTGAATACTAGGTCGGAGAGCCTAGATGCTAAGGCCAGTGAGCCCATTTTTGTATATGTAATTATGCATATCATTATAAAATACATCACTACGTGTAGACCGACCACGAAGAAATATTTATGGGGGACTAAGCTCCACTAGGTTGGGTAAGGGAGGGGGGATGTGAGACTGGGAAAAAGGGCCAAGCTTAAGATCTCAAACCCAAGAGAATAATATATATTTCTTTTCCAAAGGTTGTGATGAGGATATTAATTTATCCTAAGTTTTTCTTGGAAAGGAGATGAATCCCAAGTGGAGGAACTTGTGCTCCAGGAAAACCATGTGTCAATCAAGGTGCATGTAGATAAAATTAGGGAAAATCGTTGTTTGGGGGATTGGTCGGTGATTTTTTCCATATTTCCATCCACGCAACCAGAGACTGGGCACGCAAATAACCTTCCCCTCCATTATCAACCATGTCCATGAACGCACGACGGAGAAAACCTATGAGAATTTAGTTAAACTATACTTCCTGAGAAGCACAATGTTCTCGTACATTACATGAGCCCGTACTGAGCCTTAACAGGGTTTTTTGCTGCTATCATCCATGCATACCTAATTTTTATTGTTTCCATCACCCTTACCTGTTTGACTTAGGATCTAGACAGAAGAAGAAGGTTGTCAGGCATGTGGGTTTGAAGAGGCAGGTTGGTAGGCCCATGGATTGAAGAAGCAGGTTGGCAGGCCTATGAGCAACTCTCTCCAGGTGAGAGAGATTTTTGGGGAAGTGAATTCTTCTTGAGGGAGCCCAGCAGGAGCTACATATCTCTGAGAATTATTTTCTGGCATGTTGTTGAATCCTTAGAAGGGAAGTGGAGTAGTCAATTGACTATTGAACAATGAAGTTGTATACTTCTCGGGGTGGGACAACCATGTGGGGAAAGAGAGGCTATGATATTTGTGCATAAGTTGTCTCCTGGGAGAAATCCTTCCTGATGTACTGTGTGACTTCCCATAGTCTCTTTCTACCCTAGGAATCCCTTACCCAAGTTGAGTTTAGTCCCAGCTCGGGGGTGACCCACTGCTGAGAGTCATAAGCAACGTGTTCTAAGGCTGGGAGGTTTGTGGAAGGTCTACATGCAGTTGGTGGTTATCAATTGAAAGATAAGTATCAATTGTGTTAATTTCACATTGTGTTTAAGTACATGTATGTTATTTATAAGAATTGCATGTCTTTTCTCCATGTATGGCTACTGTTAGTTCCGCGTAAATATGTGTTGTAGAAGAATGTTTATGTCTATTTAAACTTACATTATAAATGTATGTTAACAAAAAGTATATGTTGTTTTTAATTTATTAAGTATGATATTTTCCACAAATGAAAGTGAGTCATTATGTAAGGTGGCATGGCCCAGCCCTGGGATGATTGGGGACCCTACAAATTTATATCAAAGCATGAAAGTTTTCCATTGGCATGATCGACTTGGAGGTAGGGGTATGTTACATTTGTACTTGACATGCGTGACAATTCAATTATTGCAATTGGTGAGGTGGATCACAAATCAAGGTTGTATAAATTCACTAAGTTTGTTGATGATGACTCATATTTTCTACTTACACATAAGGAGAGTACTTTGCATGCACCTCCAATGAAACATGCAGATACTTGTGTGCTTCCATTAGTTCCATACATCAGAGATGATTCCATACACTCATATTTTGTATATGGAAATAAGCAGTTAGTACAGCCAGATAAGAAGCCAGTATAAAAGCTTTAGCAGATGCCCGAGAGGGCACAGTTCACACTTTAGGTAGAAGGTGTCCTTGCAGGGAATCCACTGGATTCGAGGAGGACTCAATTTTAGCATGAGGAGCTCTCTCATGTACTTTCAACTTCTAAACCACCAATGCCCCTACATTGTTATATGGTTCAATATTTTGATCCACAACTCTACAATGAGGTTGTGGGAAATCCATTATGGAAAGCATCCATGCAGGAGAAGTATGACTCACTCATAGAGAATTAGACTTGGGATCTGGTTCCACTTCCACTAGAAAGGAATATTTTTAGTTGCATATGGGTCCATAGGATCAAGAGGTACAAGGTTATAGACGTTTTCAAAGGAATTCATCAGATCCATAAATATTTCTACATCTTCACGAAGAATTTTGGTGAGATGAAGTTTCATACTTTGCGAGGTCATATTGGAGTGAAGAAAAAAATTGCCTAGTAGTTGCCTTTTCTTATTTTAATGCATTGTATTTTGAGGGGGGTGTTGAGACCTGAAATTGACATTCTCATTACCCTATTATACCCTTCACCTATACCTTTTTGGCCTACCTAAAGCTTGAGTGAATGACAAGAATGCTACCAATTGCCAATAATAAGGTCACAAGGTAAAGTATGGTTAATTCATGCATTTTGTGGTTTATTGAGTTAAGGAATTAAATATTTCATGTACTAATGCTTGATTTGTCATATGTGAATCTTTGACCTCTAGATGTCTAGCATTCCTGTACTAGCTCATTCATCTGGTACCCGCGTGCCAAGAGTGTTGTTGTCTGAATACGGTACCAAGTGAATCCGGTACCAAAATAGCATCTATTGCAATCCAATACCAACACGCACTGTTATGATTTGATACTAATGGCCATGCTCTGTCATGATTTGGTACCACCTTTTGCACCCTATCGTGATCCAGTACCATCTACCTGTTATGATCTGGTACTAATATGGAAGAACCTAATGCACTAAGTTAAGTGCCAGATCTCACCTAAGTCAATTGGTGGACGTTTATTTGTTTTAGCAAGGCTATGATGAGAACAGTTTGTTAATTTCCTCATCCTCATGCACTTCGTGTCACGAGGATGAGGCTAAAGATGTAACCAAATGATTAAACTTAACAACTGATTGATTTTCAAATCACTTCGCCTCCTTGTGTTTCACGATTCATACTATTAAATAGCCCTAGAAAGGATGGTAGAAGAGAGGAGAGTTAGCATATCATCAATATGTAAGCAGCATTTGATAGTACATAACATATCTTGACTGAAGATTAATGGAATGTTATTTTATCTCCATATTCTGATTATCTATGATTAAGAATGAGTTGAGTTGTTAAAGAAATTTTTGATTTTATGTTTTGAAGTATGAGTGAGAGCAATGTGTGTGTTAAAAGAAAGCTTCATGTAGACTTCAGTAGCTGATCTGTTGAAGCGGCAAGGGCCCACCGCCCAACAAAGGTCATCCTCTTTGTAGATTAGCATTAGTATCTGTTTTCAGTAGTATAAACATTGAAGTAGCTAAATTTTTAACTCTGTTAGATGATAGCAGTGCAGCTTAGATTAAGATTTCCATTCTATAATTGCTTAGAGATCTTTAATTGCTTTGTTTTTTCATATGCCCTATTTCTGTTCTCATGAATTTGATTTCCTTGAGTGATCATAGATGTTGGCAGGAATAGTCAAAACTACTTGGATAAGAACTACTAAAGTTAATTGCGAACCATAGCAGAACCAACATATTGACTATTAAATTACCCATGCTATGCTAGTTGATGTGTGATTTCCTTTCAGAAAGTGTGGATTGCATAATTAGTTTTCTGGGTCAGACATCAGAGTTGATCTATCAAACAAATTCCATCTCATACTTGCATGTGCCATAATGGAATAGATAGCCTCTCTATGAAAGACAACCAAAGTTCATTGTAGTTTTCTATTTTGATTTGTTTCCAGTAGACATAATATAGTTTGATTCTATACTCGTGACATTAGAAATTACCTTTCTTACTGGTGTCTTGTAACTCTGTTGATTACGAATCCTGGATTGATAATTAATGAGTGCATTATATTAGACATATAAGTATCACAACATTTTAGTGCCATTGTCGGGGAGTTGCAAACGGGAGGAAGTAATTTTTAGCTTAGATTGTTTGCATAAATTTTAATGTTTTTAAAAGGCTGCTTGAGGGATGAGGATAAAATGTTTAAGACGCCAGTGAAGAGCGACGCGGCCACTAGAGTGGGGTTCTCCAAAGCTAGGTTTCCTTCTTACCTTCTCGATAGAATTAGGATTTCAATTCAGCTAAAATTTCCATTTTATGCATAGATATAGAGATAACAAGGGTAGATTTGTAAGCTCCAAAGATTCAAAAACAACTGACACTGGTGCAGGAAAAATTTCACCAACAAAAAATTCAAAGGGAGCCAACGAGGCTCCAGAAGGAGAACCTAAAATAGAATAATCAGTATTGGGACAGGCAGAATATGAGTTTGCTGAACATTTAGGAGACACGGAAAATCCAGTTTCTGAACCATCCATCAGTAGAATGATAGAAGAAGAAGGAAATGTAGCTACAGAGACTGAAACCTTTGGGTTTCCAATCTTGGATATTTCCAGAAACATCAGCATGAAGAATATCCCATTATCATCATTACCCACTTTCATAGGTATGTCAACTGAAGATCTAGATTTATTTTTATTCGAATTTTTCATATTATGTAGAAGCTATAACTACTCAGACGATACCCAAAAACTTAATCTTTTTCCCACTACAATGAAAGACTCAACCTTAATATGGTTCATGATCTTAGGAGAAAATACAATCCTTTCTTGGGATCAAATTAAAGACACATTTTTATGAAAATACCAAGACTATTGTAAGGATAATGTTAAAATTGACATTTTTAAAATGCATCAAAGAGAAGATGAAAGTCTTGAAGACTACTTAGAAAGGTTCTTATACAACTATCAAAAGTCAAAACTATTCACCTCAGACCCAACTGTAGTAAGAACTGTATTCTTGAAAGGTCTTAGGGATGATTACATAGAAGTTTTAAACTTGTTGAGTTCAGGAGATGTACACCAAAAACCTTTTTCAGAAATTGCAGATTATTGTAGGAGATACTCAAGAGGACAAGATAAAATAGACAAAGGACCAAGAGATCCTTTTAGCAGAAATACAAAACAAAGTTCAGGGACTGTCACCAAAACTGAGTTAGGAAACTTATTGGAAAACTTTAAAACAGACATCTTGAGCACAATAAGTAACCAATTAGATAATATGAAACTAAAAAAGAAACAAGAAGAAGATGTTTTAGCAATATTTTGTCATAGATTCCGAAAGAATCACAACAGCGAGAAAGAATGCCCATTAAATGTCATAGAAATCTGTGGTCTATGTACACTAGAACACACCATATCTAAGTATCCAACCTTGCTTGAACTACAAGCCATGTATAGGGGAGGAGGAGTCTCACAAGAACAACCATACCCTTCTAGAAGACCTTGGAGAGCCCAAAACCCCAATACATTTTATGATCCTAATACATAATATCAACAACAACAATGGGGTCCTTCCCTAATTACTTATCCACAACGGACACCTCAGCAAACTCAGCCTTGGCAACATTTCCCAATTACTACCTGGATTCAACCCACCATAGATGCAAGATTTACTCCCACCTCCTATAAAAAAACAATTTACAAACCCCTTGAATCCTAATCAGCAACAAAAAGGATCTATAAATGCCAATCAACAACCACAAAACCAAGCTACCCACAACCCTCCAAGACCAACAAAAATCCTTGCCTAGCTAGTCCCTAACCCCAATAATCGACCCACCCACCATGTGGAGAATACAGAAGTTCAAACCTTTCCCACCCATGAAATTCAACTACGATTAGGGAAAGTTGTAAACCAATCAAATCCTGCAGTAATAATTCAAGAAGAAAATAATAATCATTCTGAGGAAGAAAACACTCAAACCACCCATGTAGAAGAAGAGGCCTCTCCTCCTATCCCAATCACTTCTCAGTCTGTATGAGTACCCCAACAAATTAATCTCCCACCTTACCCTGAACGACTCTTAGTGAAGAAACCCGACCCACCGTTGCACAGAGATATAGAAGATGAATTACGAAATGTGTGCATAAAAATACCTCTGCTACAAGCTATTAAGGATATCCCTATATATGCCAAAATTATAAGGGAACTTTGCATTAAGAAACCAAGAAGGAAGAAGAAGGAACCTCCTCTTGTTCAGGTAGTGGGACAATTATCTGAATTTATTTCTGAAATGCCATACAAATATAATGACCCTAGAAACCCAGTTGTCACTGTTGAAATTAATGGTATTTCTCTACCAAACACACTCATTGATTTGGGTGAAACTATCAATGTAATGCCTTTTGACACTATGCAAAAGCTCCAAATCAACCAGTTAAGACCAACCCAAACCATGATCAAGTTGGCAGATAAGTCAGTCATTAGCCCTGCAAGAATTCTAGATGATGTCGCAGTCACTCTAGCTTCTTGGGAATATCCAGTAGACTTTTTATTCATCTATTCTAAATCATCCTCCAAACCAGGACACCCTGTGGTTCTTGGCCTCCCTTGGCTGGACACAATAGATGCCTTTATCAGCTTTCGGTCTGGTGAGATGACTATATCCAATGGTACACATAGCCAAAAACTTGTCATTTTCCCTCCTGCCCAACCAGCACAGGAAATACCTATTTGGTTAGAAAACCCTTATGGAGAGGAATATTGCATCAGAACTTTGTTAACACTTTAACAAGTGAGAGGAATACAAGAACAATTAGATGAACAAGTCTTAAACTTATTTTTGGCTGACACAAATTGCATTGAATACCCAATGTCTTTTGCAGAATTTTCACATATTTTTAGTTCTGAATTTCAACAAACTTGGCACCCTGATATCACTCAATTATACACTTTATCACTAGCCTCCTCAGATAAGGAAGAAATTACTGAACTTGTTGAGATTAGCCCAGGAAAACCTTTGTATATCAACTCTAGTTTGGAACCAGAACAAAAGACACAAGTGATTGAAATGCTCCAAAGACAATTTGATGCCTTTGCATGGGATTATGCAAACATGAAATGCATTCACCCTAAAACATGCACACATCATATCTACACTAATGATCAAATCAGACCAGTTAGACAGCCTCAGCGAAGGATGAATCCAACCCTTAAAAATATTGTAAAAGAGGAATTGCAAAAACTCCTCCGAGCCAATCTCATATACCCCATTTCAGATAGTCAATGGGTATCTTCACTTGTCATAGTTCCCAAAAAAAATGGTAAGTGAAGGATATGTGTAGACTTTCAGGAGTTAAACAAAGCCACCCATAGGGATTACTTTCCCTTACCATTTATTGATCAGGTGTTGAATACCCTGTTCAGAAAGAAGTATTTTTCATTCTTGGATGGGTTTAGTGGTTACAACCAGATACAAATAGCACCTGAAGACCAAGAGAAGACCACTTTCACCTGCCCTTGGGGAACATATTCTTATAGGGTGCTTCCGTTCAGACTTTTCAATGCCCCAACCACTTTTCAAAGAGTTGTCCTAGCCATTTTCTCTGACTTGACCAATGATTGTGTGGAAGTCTACATGGATGACTTTACAGTCCATGGACAAGACTTCCAGGAAGCATTGGCCAGTTTAGAAAAAGTCTTGATTAGGTGTAAGGAAACTAACCTTTCCTTAAGTAATGAAAAATAAAAAATGATGCTCACTAAAGGTATTGTTTTATGACAACACATTTCTTGTTCTAGCATGAGAGTTGATCTGGCAAAAATTTATATCATCACACAAATTAGAATACCTTCCTCAACAAAGGAAGTCCACATCTTTTTAGGACATGCTGGCTACTATAGAAGATTCACTCTGAATTTTACAAGCCTAGCTACCCCTTTATTTAAGTCATTATCTAAAGAAGCTGAATTTAAGTGGGATGATGAATGCCAAATATCTTTTGAAATTCTAAAACAAAAATTATCAACTACCCCTGTATTAAGAGGACCAAATTCGTCCCTTCCTTTTCATATATGTACCGATGCCTCAGACACAGCCCCTGGGGTAGTCCTTGGACAAAGAGAAAATCAAATGCCCTATGCTATTTACTTCGTCAGTAAAAATCTGTCTCCAGCTGAAGTTAATTATACGGTCATAGAAAAGGAATTGTTAGTTGTAGTCCATGCTATCAATAAATTTAGACACTATATTACAGGATATCAATATTTTGTACACACTGATCATTTAGCCATCCGATTCTTAATGAACAAACCTGTAACAAATCCTAGAGTTACACAATGGCTCTTATTATTACAAGAGTTTAATATTAACATTATTGATAGACCTGGTAAAGGTAATCTTGTGGCCGATTTCTTATCTAGAATGATTCATCTGGGAGATAATGCACCAGTAGAAGATACCTTTCCCGATGAAAATTTATTTGCTATTTCTACATTCACTCTGTGGTATGCAAATGTTTCTAACTATCTTGTGACAGGGAATATGCCTCAGAAATTGTCTCCTAGAGAAAAACAGAAAGTAATTCAACTAAGTGCAAATTACATGTGGCACGATAATTGCCTCTACAAAACAGGACCAGATTTGGTGATCAAGAGATGTGTAAGGGAAGATGAAATTCATGATATTTTACAAGCCTGCCATGATGTCCCTTGTGGAGGACACTTCGTAGACGAAAGGACTGCTTACAAAGTTCTACAATCAGGTTACTACTAGCCCCATATTTGCAGAGATGCTAAGACCTATGAATCCAATTGTGATGAATGTCAATGAATGGGTAAGTCTACCGCACGAGACCAAATGCCACTTCAAGCCCAAGTTTTCACATACCCACTACTTCAATCAAATTTTTCATTGATTTCTGCTGAATCAGAGCCCCCGAATTACCTACGGAGGACTAGCGCAAGCTAGTTCTTTCTCTCTCTATGTTCCCATGTGATCGCGGGTCATGATCATAGTTCAAATAATCATGGTGCATCTTTGTATTTTTTTCCTCGGCACTACGGGGGTGTCAAATCGTTCGAATCTGCAACCACCAAACCCCGACAGGACTAGTGTCCAGCCAATAGGGATGAATCCCAACAGGGCTAGAGAACAACCAATGAGGACAGGCCCTGTCACACGGTTAAGTGGAATACAGGTGGAAAAGGGGCAAAGTGCAAGACGGAAGTCGACGGGATAGGAGGGGGGCCCACTTCACACACCACACTATTCTGGACCCCCCCCCCCATTAAAGGCAAAATGGTAAGGGGGGTCCAGAATTCACCTGAGCACCATTGATCAAGGTGAATTAATCTCAACCGTTCGAGAGTTGCACGTCCGATTCTGGACACCCCCCCCCACCGCTAAAGGCAGAACAACAAGGGGGATCTAGAATTTAACCTCAGCCGTAGTTCTGGGCGGATGGACTCTGGTCGTCCAGATCTACTCGTCTCTTACCCTAAGACGTATTCGTGCCCCGGATTAAAGTCGATGTCTCTTGTCCACATATGATGGTCATCCCAGACCCTGGATCCTCCGAAAGGATCATGTTCGTTCATCACTTGTAAAGGTTGATATGGATTGAGGAACTATCCCTTGCATTCCTTCCCCCCCCCACATCTACAGGTGTCACAGACTCCAGATCCTCCGAAAGGATCTCATCCGTTGATCGATATCGATACTTAATAGGGGGGGGGGGTTGCAAGTCTTAATTTTGAGATTTGTTGGCACAGGGAAGCATGCCCCTTGGTGTTCCGAGTACCGAAATGTCGAAGTGTCGAATATGCCTCATTTAGCAATTAGCCCCCCCGGGCTATGCCTTGGTCGATATGACCATCTTCTCATATGACCAAAGTTTTATTTCCGTCAGGATTTATCAAGGCGAGAGCCCAACCTCCTGTCAACAGGACTCCCGAATCCTCGATTCCCGATTTCTGAAAGGGGTACTCTCACGACACGTGGCCTCCTTCAATTGGACGATTTAGATATATTCTGGGGTTTTCACTAGGAAAATCCTGAACTCTCGTCACTAGGACTTCTGAGTTCACGATTCTCGATTTCTCGAAATGGGTAATCTCACAACACGTGGCCTCTGTCAATCGAACGGTTCAGATCTATTTCGGGGTTTTCACTATGGAAAATCCCAAACTCTCATCACTAGGACTTCTGATTTCGCGATTCCCGATTTCCCAAAATGGGTAATCTCACAACACGTGGCCTCCGTCAATCAGACGGTTCAGATATATTATGGGGTTTTCACTATGGAAAATCCCAAACTCTCATCACCATACAAACATTCTTACAATGAAATCATTCACAGTTTCATAGATTATGAGCATAATTATCAGAATAAATATATATATTTCAAGATGCCAGAGGAAAAACACTTATCAGAAATAACACCAGGGGTTAAGCAACTGTTGAGAGGGGTGATCATTTCCACCCAACCGTAGGCTCAGTGATTCCCAGTGGATTTACCACTAGCCACCCCCGAGCTGAGACAACGATGCTGTGAGACAATGTCTCTGTTTACCAGTGACCAGGAGCGAAGGTTACTCTCCTTCCTCTCTGCTATCACTCACTCTGCCTATCGCCAGAGTTCTCCTCGTCCCCTCGCGCCTACCCCCAATCGCTTCTACCCCACGCCTTATCGTCTTGCGAGGTTGCATGTGGCGCGATTTCCCTCACATTGGTCAGTCATGATGGCTCTACGTATGGGTGTTTCACCTCCCCATCCCTCATTAATTCTTGAGGAGCCATCTACCTGCCAGCCTACGAGATATTTAATTCAGGGCCAGCAAGACGCTTTTGGTTCTCTGGGCCAGTGGAGTCCAAATACAATATTAATTCTTGGTGGAAGTTAACACCACCTTTCCAGGTGCCTTCCACCGCCATCATGGTCTCTTTTGCAGAACATCCCCTCTTAGCAGTCCTGCAATATAAATTCATAATGTTATTCACATTCATTGACCTTTTCCACAAGGTCCATTCACATCACATATTCACATTCATGAGTTTTCCACAGTTCTGGCCAGTCCAGTTATTTTTACAAACTGGGGGA
>ML791180.1:179413-198635 GCA_009831015.1 Picea engelmannii
GGGGTTTCCTTTCTATCTAATATGCATTGGGGTTCTGGTAGAAATTCTCCCTCTGGTTCCACCTGGATTATAGAACAGTCAATTATATGATTAGCATCGTGTACATATTTCTTCAATAATGAAACATGGAAAAAATTATGTTCTTTTACTGTGGGATGAAGTGCTAGCCGATAGGCTACAGGTCCCACTCTATCTAGAACCTCAAAGGGTCCACAATACTGGGTTTCCAACTTGGCAAAACCTCCCATTTTCATGAACTCCTTCTGGGCTTAATTCTGAGATATACATGGTCTCCCATTTTGAACTCTCTTAGAGTTCTCCTTTGATCAGCATAACTTTTCTTTCGGTTTTGAGAAACCTTCAGATTTTGTTTTATCTGAGTCACTTGTTGTTCCATTTCTTTTAACATTTCGGGCCCAAAAGAAATCCTATTTACAGGATTACTCCAGCTGACTGGAGTATTACATAGCGTACCATAGAGGACCTCGAAGGGACTCATCTTTAAGGATGCTTGGTAGCCGTTGTTGTAGGTGAATTCTACCAATGGCAGGTAGTCTTCCCATTTCATGGGTTGATGCATTACATGCATTCTTAACATATCCTCTAATATCTTATTCACTCTTTCTGTCTATCCGTCGGTTTGAGGGTGATAGGCGGTGCTAAACAACAATTTGGTCTCTAAACTAGCCATCAGTGATTTCCAAAACTTGGAAGTAAATTTTGTGTCTCTATCAGACACTATATCTTTTGGCATACCGTGCAGTTTGAATACCTCTTTCATGAATACCTGGGAAATATCTATTTCCTTGCAGGTTGATTTGACGGGGATGAAATGAGCAGACTTGCTCAGTTTATCCACCACTACCATAATGGAGTCATTCTGTTTGGTTGAAGTTGGCAATCCAGTGATCAAATCCATGGAGATGGTTTCCCATTTCCATTTTGGGATGGGTAAAGGGTGTAATAGTCCTGTTGGGTGTCTATGTTCTACTTTAACCTGTTGGCACTCTATGCATTGGGCCAATTATTTGGCTATGTCTTTCTTCAATCCAGGCCAATAAAATTGTTTTCGTGTGGCAGTGATCATTTTCTGATATCCTGGGTGACCAGTATATGGTCTTTTATGTAGTTCATCCATAATGAACCTCTTCAAGTCATCATAATTTCGAATGTACAGTCTATCTTTGTAAGTGAGAAGACCTCCTTCGGTCATCTAGTAGCCTTGATATTTTACTCTAGCGGGTTCTTGCTATAGGTATAGGGTCACACTCTGAACGAATGGATCTATCTCCTGTACATTTCTGACTCTGTTCTTGACATATGTCTCACAGGTACTCACCGTTGCCAAGTGAATTGTTTTCATGCTTCTGCTAAGGGCATCGGCCACCCTATTTTCTTTCCCTTTAATGTGTTTGATTTCAAAATCAAATTCGCCAAGGAGGGCCATCCATCTAGCTTGTCTAGAATTGAGCTTTGGTTGGTCAAACAAATAACATAATCCACAGTGATCTGTCATCAGTACAAATTTTCTTCCCAAGAGGTAATGCCTCCACATTTTCAAGGCATGCACTATGGTAGCCAGTTCTATATCATGAGTCACATAGTTGACTTCATGTTCGTTCAGTTTTCGGGATTCATAGCAGATCACACTTCCTTTCTGCATAAGGACTCCTCTGATCCCTTCTTTACAGGCATCTGTGCACACAAGGAAGTCAGCTTCTGGGTCAGCGATTTTCAACACGGGTGCATGGGTCGGTAGATGTTTCATGGTTTGGAATCTTTCTTCACATTTCGGTGTCCACAGGAATTTTGTCCCCTTCTTTTGGAGGGCAGTGATTGGACAACCAATCTTGGAGAATCCTTTTATAAATCTCCTATAATATCCCACTAATCCCATAAAGGATCTGATGTCTGAGACATCCTTTGGGGTAGGCCATTCCATGATAGACCTGATCTTGTCAGGATCTACTGCTACCCCTTTCTTGGACAGAACATGTCCCAGGTAATGTATTTGCTTCTAAAAGAAGTCACATTTGTTGAATTTATCATAGAGTTGATGCTCTCTTAGTACTTGCAGCACAATTCTAATATGCTCTTCATGTTCTTCTCTATGCTTAGAGTAGATTAATATCTCATCAAAAAAAACTAGTACAAATTTATCTAAAAATTTACTGAGTACATTGTTCATTAAGCACATGAAAGTGGTAGGGGAATTGGTTAACCCAAATGGCACTACCACAAACTCATAGTGACCATACCATGTTCGGAAAGTGGTTTTATGGATGTCTTCACCCTTGATTCGGACTTGATGGTATCCTGACCTCAAGTCAATCTTTGAGAAAATAGATCCACCTCCCAACTAATCGAATAGATCATCGATCCTGGGCAAGGGGTACTTGTTCTTTATGGTTACTTTATTAAGTTGTCTATAATCTATACACAGTCTAAGGGTGCCATCCTTCCTTTTCACAAACAGGACTGGTGCTCCCCATGGAGACACACTGGGTCGAATATAACCCTTATCAATCATTTCTTTCAATTTCAATTTGAGTTCCACTTACTCAGGTGTGCTCATCCGGTAGGGTGTCCTAAACACCGACACCTCTCCTGGTGCGATCTCTATCGAAAAGTCAATGTCTCTTCTCGGAGGTAGACCTGGTACCTCTTCTAGAAACACATATTTGTATTCTCTCAGGATAGGGTGATCATTAGGGCTTGGTTTATCATATTCGATTGTTTTCAACACCTGTATTGCATATAGGGGACATCCCTTTCGACAACACTTTCTCATTTGCAGGGCTGATATTTGCCTCACTGAGACCGGTTTTCGGATCCCTTGGAGGGTTATCCTTTTTTCCTTCTTTGCTCACACATTCTATGGTTTTATGGTAACAGTCCAGTCTGGCTTTATGGGCGACCAACCAGTCCATACCAATCAATAGATCGTATGATCCCAGGGGTAATATGTTAAGGGTTGCTTGGGTGGGGAATTCACCCAACATTAATTGGCAAGTTGGTATGACCTCTACTACCTTTCTTTTGGTGCCAGTGGCTAACTGTACCAACTATGGCTTGGTTTTTTTCATGGCTATAGCTTACACTTATCAACATCTTTAGGGGCTATATAACTCAAATTTGAACCAGGGTCAATCAAAAAAGACACTCGATGGTTGAAAATCATACCTTCTATTTCCACCACTGAAGCTTGGTGGTCAGCTTGGTTATCATCCAAGGCTACA
Source organism: Picea engelmannii (assembly GCA_009831015.1). Lineage (NCBI taxonomy): Eukaryota > Viridiplantae > Streptophyta > Pinopsida > Pinales > Pinaceae > Picea > Picea engelmannii. The sequence goes on from ML791180.1 coordinate 182,653, forward strand.
TAAATCTGTGGCACACTCCTTGCCACATCATTGATTGTGGTAGCTTCCTGAATGTTATAAACTTTCAGACTATTTTGTTGTCGGTGTGGAAAGTCTCTCAGGAGATGCTCTTCTCCGCAACCCCAACATTTCAGAGGTTCTTTCTTTGGGTTATTAGTCTTCATTGGTATAGGTCCAGAAGTTTTATTTCCATCCACCGAGGGAAAGTTCTACTAGAGTACACTCCGGGTTGGAAATTTCATTCTGGGGTTCTTCTTATAGTTCTTAAATCTTGAGGATTTGATCCCCTTCTTCTGAAATCTGAAACCACTCTTTTGTTTCTAGTCTCCACAAGACTCTGCTCGATGTCCATATTGTTCATGACAATATGTTTCCTTTCGAATAGTGTCTTCTAAGGTCTTTGGCTCATCAAATTTGATTTGGTTCTGATATTCCTTGGGTAGCCCATTGATGAAGCATTGCGCCTTCGCCTTATCTTCTTTGATGTAGGGCACATATCTCAATAAGTCGAGGAATTTGTTAACATATTCCTCTATAGTGAGTTTCCCCAGTTTGAGTTCATAAAACTCTTTAGACTTCTCGTCGAAATATTTTTCCGACAAATACTTCTTCCAGAAGTACTTCTCAAACTGTTTCCAGGATAGGTCCTCCTCACAGACCCCTTTCATATTCTTGAGATCTTCCCACCAGATGGAAGCTTTTCTGTTCAGATTGAAAGTGGCCACTCGGGCCTTCAAATTATCTGAAAAATCATGGACTCTGAAATATTTATTCATTCCAAGTAGCCAGGCCTCGGCTTCCTCTCCCTTCTTTATCTCACTATCGAAGGAGGGAGGTTTGGCCTTTCTGAATTCCTCAAATTTATGACCCTTGGAAGTCTTTTGTTTCTTCTGTTTTCTTCGAGAATAGGAACTGGTCCTGCTGCTGGAAGAGCCTTCGGAATTTCCAGCTTCCTTCTCAGAGGAATGGTCTAGCACTGGTCCTTTACCTCTGGGGTGGACCTTCCTTGAGGTGCTTCTCTCAGTATGGCCACTGATATGACCATGTTTCTGCATCTTGGGTTCATGCAACATTTGTCCCTGTAGGTCGGATAAGCTCTGCAGTAAAACTGCATTAATTTAAGTTTTCTTTTCTTGTTCTTTCATCATCCTTTCATTGTCAGCCTTGCAGCTTTGCAATTCAACCATGAGACTCCTCACAGTCTCAGCTATATCTGGAGGGGTTCCCATTGCCCTTCTTTCATCAGAATCTTTGTCTCTATTGTGGGAGCCTTCTCCCACCTCTGGGTGAGTCGCCATTCTCTGCGTCTGTAAATTCCCGTGGCTGATCGTCTGCTTGGGTGAAAAGACAAACGTTGGTTATTATTCAATATTTAGATACATTTTATAACCTACACATAAATTCATAACTTTTCACATGCATACATAGTCGGGTTCTCGTTTCCAAGTTTTAATCCTGGACAAGAGAGTTAAGTTAGGTGGTTACTCCTCATAGGAGTGCTTCGAACGGAGCTTATGTGCAACTCTTTCATGAGACCAATTAGGCTGAGTGTTGTAACCATGCTCTGATACCACTTTGTCACATACCCACTACTTCAATCAAATTTTCCATTGATTTCTTCTTAATCAGAGCCCCCGAATTACCTACGGAGGACTAGCGCAAGCTAGTTATTTCTCTCTCTCTGTTCCCATGTGATCGCGGGTCATGATCATAGTTCAAATAATCATGGTGCCTCTTTGTATTTCATGCCTCGGTGCTACGGGGGTGTTGAATCATTCGACTCTGCAACCGTCGAACCCCGACAGGACTAACGTCCAGCCAATAGGGACAAATCCCAACAGGGCTAGAGAACAGCCAATGAGGACAGGCCCCGTCGCATGGTTAAGTGGAATACAGGTGGTAGAGGGGGAAGTGTGACACAATAGTCGACAGGATAGGAGGGGGCCCCACTTCACACGCCACACTATTCCGGACCCCCCCCCATTAAAGGCAGAATGGAAAGGGGGGTCCGGAATTCACCTGAGCACCGTTGATCAAGGTGAATTAATCTCAACCGTTCGAGAGTTGCACGTCTGATTCTGGACACCCCCCCCCCACTGCTAAAGGTAGAACAACAAGGGGGATCTGGAATGAAACCTCATCTGTAGTTCTGGGCAGATGCACTCTGGCCATCCAGATCTGCTCATCGCTTACCCTAAGACGTATTCGCCGCTTACCCTATGACGTATTTGCATGAACAATATGGTGTTTTGATCGACTCGAAAATTATGCAAATATATGAAGATGCATTTTTTTCATTTTGATGAAAGCTATGCTACGAGAAGGAGAAAACATTTATCATTCCCCTATGCACGATGTCTCAAAATATATTAAACTCATCAATATCAAGATTCTCAAGAAATAAGAAAAATGTACTGAACACCAATGCACGATTATACTCTTCACCTATACTTTTTGGGCCTACCTAAACCTTGAGTGAATGACAAGAACGCTACCAATTGCCAGTAATAAGGCCATAAGGTAAAGTATGGTTAATTCATGCATTTTGTGGTTTATTGAGTTAAGGAATTAAATATTTCATGTACTAATGCTTGATTTGTCATATCTGAATCTTTGACCTCTAGATGTCTAGCATTCCTGTACCAGCTTAGCCATCCGGTACCCGCGTGCCAAGAGTACTGCTGTCTGAATCTGGTACCAAGCACATCTGGTACCAAAATAACATCTATTTTGATCCAATACCAACACACACTATTATGACCTGGTACTAACGGCCACGCTCTGTCATGATCTGGTACCACCTTTTGCGCCCTGTCGTGATCCAGTACCATCTGCCTGTTATGATCCGGTACTAATATGGAAGAACCTAATGAACTAAGTTAAGTGCTAGATCTCGCCTAATTCAATTGGTGGATGTCTATTTGTTTTAGCAAGGCTATGATAAGAACAATTTGTTAATTGCCTCATCCTCATGCACTTCGTGTCATGAGGATGAGGCTAAAAATGTAACCAAATGATTAAACTTAACAACTGATTGATTTTCAAATCACTTCGCCTCCTTGTGTTTCACGATTTAGACTATTAAATAGCCATGGCAAGGATGGTATAAGAGAGGAGAGTTAGCATATCATCAATATGTAAGCAACATATGATAGTACAGAACATATCTTGAGTGAAGATTAATGGAATGTTATTTTATCTCCATATTCTAATTATCTATGATTAAGAATGAGTTGAGTTGTTAAAGAGAGTTTTGATTTTATGTTTTGAAGTGTGAGTGAGAGAAATGTGTGTGTTAAAAGAAAGATTCTTGTAGACTTCATTAACTGACCTGTTGAAGCGGCAAGGGCCCACTGCCCAACAAAGGTCAGCCTCTTTGTAGATTAGCATTAGTATTTGTTTTCAGTAGTATAAACATTGAAGTAGCTAAATCTTTAACTCTGTTAGATGATAGCAATGCAGCTTAGATTAAGATTTCCATTCTATAATTGCTTAGAGATCTTTAATTGCTTTGTTTTTGCATATGCCATGTTTCTGTTCTCATGAATTTGATTTCCTTGTGTGATCATAGTTGTTGGTAGAAATAGTAAAAACTACTTGGATAAGAACTAGTGAAGTTCATTGTGAACCACAATAGAACCAACATATTGACTATTGAACTACCCATGCTATCCTGGTTGATGTGTGATTTCCTTTCAAAATGTGTGGATTGCATAATTAGTTTTTTGGGTCAGACATCAGAGTTGATCTATCAAACCAATTCCATCTCATACTTGCATGTGCCATAATGGAATAGATAGCCTCTCTGTGAAAGATAACCAAAGTGCATTGTAGTTTGCTAGTTTGATTTGTTTCCAGCAGACATAATCTAGTTTGGTTCTATACTCGTGACATTAGAAATTACATTTCTTACTGGTGTCTTGTAACTCTGTTCAGTACGAATCCTGGATTGATAATTAATGAGTGCATTATATCAGACATATAAGTAGCACAACAGGGGGGTTTTATTATGAATACATGCACTCATAAGGAAAGATAATTGTTTTATTTATTTTCTTAATTATGGAATGTTACGTATTATATATTATTGTATTCCACTCATTCATTGTATCACAATGATCATCATTGATTAGCTCATTGGAGTAGTGTGAATATATTTTCTCATTCTTCCATATTGAATCTCTCGTCCTTTCTTGATAAGATTTTTTTGTATTTGTTTTAGCTAAATATCCTATGCAATGTATTAGAGGTACGCTGCTTGGGGAAAGACAGACAAGCCAGAGAATAAGGAAAATCATAGTTTCAAGGAGAAAAATCTGTGTAAAATACTTGGTCGCGCCTTATCCATGTCAAAAGGAGTGATCAGTCACTCCCATACTTGTAATTTATTCAATTCTGGAGTGGTCTCAACTCATACATTAGTAGAGGGCAACTAGTCTCACCCCATACGCTAGCAGAGGGTGACCACAAGGACCTGATCGTTCTATGTCTCAAGGGTAGGAGAGACCACCTCTAAAAAGGATGAGTGTGACCATATTCTAGAAAGGTCGCACCCTAGACACTAGATGATGGTGACCACTAGGACCCGGTCACACTATGTCTTAAAGAAATGAGAGACCACCTCTTAAAGTGACCTTTTATTTACAGTGATTTCTCAAAAAATATTAACTTTCTGGGGAAACGTCTTGTGCGAGAAGTAAATAGAACCATTCTGCAAGTGTGTTTTCAACCATTTGGTGAAATTCCTCACCATTTTCTCAGAAAGGAAGCTGGAAGATCGCCTCCTGAAATTGATACGAATTTTCCATTTGATATGCCCTTTCTGCAGTGATTTCTCAAGTTTTTCACTTGCAGATTGAGACAAATTTTTAGGGTTTCTAAGAGATAGTGAGAGAGATGGATACAAAACTTATTATAAAATCAAACTTGATGGTGATCCCCACACCATACAATTATTTTGAATGGAATTTGAAAGCTAAATTCCAACTCAGAAGGAAAGGAATGTACAACTTGACGATGGGGAAAGAAACAAAACCTACATCAACAATTGAGAAGACTAGATAGGAGAATCGAAAGAATGAGGCTACATGACTTATTATTTAATTGATTTCAACTAATTTATGGTTTCATGTTGTTTCATGCATGACTCCAAATGAGATCTAGACCACCTTGGAAAGTTTGTTTGGAAAGCAAGATCAAATGAGAGGTTCTATGCTTGAGGTGGAGTTGAATACCTTGGATCCTAAATTTTTTTATAATATACATGATTCCTTTACCAAGTTTAAATATTTGATATTGATCTTGGCATATTGTGGTATTGATAAGTTTAAACAAGTAGACCAGCTTATTCTAACAATCTTGGCCAAGCTAGGACCAACATATTTTGTTTATGTTTCCACTTTCCATTCTGGAAGATATCTCATGGGAACAAATTGGAAAATGATTACCATGGATCAATTCATTGATTCTCTCACACGTGAGTGGTAAAAATGCATTCATATGGGCCTAATAAAGGATCTCAAATCACATGCACTCACCATGCATGATGGAAAAGAATCATCCAAACAAAATGGAAAGGAGAAATAGAACGAGAAGGAGGGATATTCCAAACCCTTCAACAATTCTTCAAGTTCCATATAGTCTTCCTATTCCAAGAAGAAGAGAAGGGAAAGAAATTCACTTACTGCAATAAACCAAATCATGAAGAATCCACATGCATGAAGAAGCAGGTCGATATTATGGCTCAGGTAATTCAACAGAACAACCTTGGAAACTTCATTCCATAAGGATTCAAGAAGTAGAAGGAAGAATATCCTACTCCTAAGAAAGGTAATCATAATGATCTTGTTGCAATTAATTCCTCAACTAATTCATGTATTTTATATTATGGCACATCATATCATATGGAAATGAAAGAGGAAGTGTTCACTTCTTTGATTTCATTCTCAAGACCCCCTATTCTCATGGGGGATGATTCTCTAGTGGAAGTAGAAGAAAAGGGAAGAGTGGAACTCCATAATGGAAGTTTTGAGAATGTTTCACATGTTCCAAATATTTTTATGAATCTGTTCTCAGATTATCAGATCACTCAGAAAGGTAAAAAGGTTGAATTTACATTAGATTCAATTTCTATAATTGACATGCAAGACAATTCCATTATTGCAATTGGTGAGGTGGATCACAAATCAAGGTTGTATAAATTCACTAAGTTTGTTGACGATAACTCCTCTTTTCTACTTACACATAAGGAGAGTAATTTGCATGCACCTCCAGTGCAACATGCATATAATCTTGTGATTCCATAAATTCCAGACATCAGATGATTCCATACACTCAAATTATGTACATGGAAATAAGAAAGTATTACATCTAGACAAGAAGCTAGTGTCGAAGATTCAACAGATGCCCAAGAGGGAACAATTCACTCTTCAGGAAGCATGCATCCTTGCAGAAAATCCATTGGATTCAAGGAGGACTTGATCTTAGCATGAGGATCCCTATCATGTACTTTCATCTTATGAACCATCGATTCCCTTGCAATTTTACATGGTTCAATATTTTGATCTGAAACTCTATAGTGAGGCTGTGGTAAATCCTTTATGGAAGGAAGACATGCAGGAGAAGTATGACTCACTCCTAGAGAATCATACCTGGGATCTGGTTCAACTTCCACCAGAAAGGAATATTTTTTAGGTTCATATGGGTCCATAGGATCAAGAGGTACAAGGCTAGACAAGTTGCCAAAGGACTTCATCAGATCCATAAATAACTCTACATCTTCACGAAGACTTTCAGTTAGCTGATGTTTCAGAATTTGTGGGGTTTTCTTGGAGTGAAGAAAACGGTTGCATAATAGATGCATTTTCTTCTTTTGATTCACTATCTTTTGAGGGGGGGTTTTGTTCCCACATGATTTCCCCTCTTTCTTCATTTTTATTCAGTCATTGGTTGCATTGTACATGCGTACTTCATATTTCCTAGTAGTCGGGACTCATTTTTACTCCATAGTGATGTTCAGAGGGGGTGTTGGAGAAATTTCTATTTTTGACACACTACGTCAATGGGATTTAACTAACTAGTTCTATTTTAGACTTTCTATTTCGACCATCACTATTATGCATACATGTATTCCTAAGGAAATCTAATTGTTTGATTTTTTTTCTTAATTATGGAATTTTTTGTCTTATATATGAGTTTATTCCACTCATTCATTGTATCACAATGATCACAATGATCACAATGATCATCATTGATTAGATCATTGGAGTAGTGTGAATATATTTTCTCATTCTTCCATATTGAATCTCTCGTCCTTTCTTGATAGGCTTTGTTTTTATTTTCTTTATCTAGATCTCTTGTGAAAGTTTTGATGAAACAGTGACATGGTAGTAGAGCTACGTTTCTTGGAGAAATCCAGACAAGCCATAGAATAAGAAAAAATGGATTTTTGGTGAGCAAAATCCTTGTAAAAGACATGGTCTTACCCTCTCCCTATTGAAAGGAAAGACTAGTCACACCTAGACTTAACATTTATCCAATTCTAGAGTTGTTGTGCCTCATATATTAGTAGAGAGTGATTGGTCACACCCCATACACTAGGAAAGAGAGACCACAAGGCCCTGGTCATTTTGTGTCTCAAGGGTAGGAGAAACCACCTCTAAAAATGATGAGTGTGACCATATTATGGCAAGTTCGCACCCTAGACACTAGTAGAGGGCGACCACTAGGACCTGGTCACACTTTGTCTTAAGGAAAGGAGCAATCACCTCTTAAAGTAACCTTATTTTTGGAGTGATTTCTCCCAAAATATTAACTTTTTGAGGAAACGAGTCAAGTAAGAAGTAAACCGACCCATTATGCAAGTGGATTCTCAACCATTTGGAGAAATTCCTCATCATTTTCTCTTAGAGGAATCTAAATTATCTCCTCCTGAAACTGATACGAATTTTTCATTTGATGTGTTGATTAAGGTTGGTTGTCATTGATCTCAACCCTTGAAGAAAGCCCCGTAGCATAAAGTTTTGGGTAATGGACCCAATATTGTTTGATGTAAATATGACTCATTATTGTTTTGTCATTGTTGATAATAAGTAAATATGGATGAACTCCAAAGTGGTCCCCTTATGGTGAAAGCCCTCACGAGAAGACGCTTTGTGGAATAAGAGAACCCATGCTTAATTGTGGAGTAATGAGATGAAGGAAAGTGAATTTTTCAGGGAAAATATCCTAGATGGATAGTTCTTGTCATGTAATTTCCGGTGGTATGTGGAACGTCACATAATTCCTCACGGTTAGAGAGTTATGGCCATGAGAAGTTGGAGACCCCAGGTTTAGGTAATGGACCCAAGTTTGTTTGATGGGTAACATTATGAGTTATGATATATTTTCAGATAATACTATTCTATATGGATAGTACATGTCATGCCATTTCTGGTGGTATGTAGAACGTCACATAACTCCTCACTGTTTGAAAGTTATGGCCTTACGAAGTTGGAGGACCCTACTATTTCATTTAGAAGCCCTAAAAGGTCAAAGTAATCAAAGTGGTTTAAGAGATTTTAAAAGGTAAATAATAAAGTGAAGTGATAAGTGTATTATAATTCAAAGTGAATACAAAATAAATTATTTNAATAATAAATTTAATGGAGAAATTAGAAGTGGACCCAACCCTAAAATAAGGAAAGTGGGCCAAGTGATCTAGAAGATGTTTTTAAGGAAGCTACTTGGAGAGTATAAATAAGAGGCAAGGCTCTCTCATTTGATATACACTTGAGCATATTGAATATATATAAGTGTTTTAGGTAAAAATGGATATCTAAACTGGAATTCTGAGTGAAGGTGAAGAAAAGAAGGCCGAAATGCAAGGAAGGATAAATTCTTTTGATGGTGCTTTCTAAGGTACGTTATTTACAGGTCATCTCACCATTTTCTCTATAAATTTGTTTTTGTAATGATTCAGACTGTGAAATTCCTATTAAAGTGAGAAAACATATCCAAGTATATGTGGTCAAAAATTCAGCTTCTGGTTCGCTATATTTTGAGAGTTACACTCCATGGAAAATAGGGTTTGTGGCCAGTCCTGAAACTAGTCAAAATTATGGGTTTCGGGTAACAATGTCATAACTTCTTCATAATAGATCCAAATTCAGTGAGACAAAATGTGTTAGTTAGGTAATATTCTTTAGTATTCTTTTTAACAGTTTCAAATCAATTCCTCAAACATTTTGTATGGGGCACACTCTACAAGGTCGCTCTCTAGAATAAGCCAAAATTCAGCAAGGTGTGCCATTTTTTCTATAACTCCTTTTCTGAGAGGTTCCAAGTAGTGAAACTTGGAGGAATTTCATAAAACACATTGAATAACATTTCATATCATTTTCATATCTTTATACATTACAGGTTCAAAGGTATGATTACTTCAAGTTAGGGTTGTTGACTAATCCAAAACTAGGCATGTGAGACTAAAGAAAAGTTTGATGAAAATTCTAGTCTCTTGTTTTTAAAGTTAAGGAAGGTTTGAAGGAATGTGATCATATACACCATGCCTATTACAAAGCTACAAATCATATTTGGATGATGAAATTGATGAGGGCTTATGGTTGTGGTACATGTTGAGTACATGGTTGAGACAAGTAGTTGATGAGTTGGCGCACATACATGAGGTGTATAGTTGATGATGTTGGTACATATAGATGAGTCATAGTTGATGAGTAGTTGAAACATGATTGGTACATACTTGGTGCATGGTTGGATGCACTTGTTTATGGTACAGGTTGATTACAGGTTGGTGCATGGTTGATGCATTTGTTTATCATACAGGTTGATTACAGGTTGAGGTACAGGTTGATGCATGGTTGATGCATAGTTCAGATTTATTGGTATAGGTTTACAATAGTATATCTCACAGTGATAGTGTGACAGTGGTTCCATCATTCTACTTCTACTCTAGGGTGGTAGGACGGGGCAAGGACAGGTGGTTGTAGTCACCTTCCAGTTGTAGTTGGAGAACATTGGGGGTTGTAGCCTCCTTCTGGTTGTAGCTAGAGAATTGGGGAGTTGGAGATTCCCTCGGGTTGTAGCCTAAGAAACTAAGGGGTTGGAGCCTCCTTCTAGTTGCAGTTGGAAAACAAAGGAAGTTGGTGTTTCCAATGAATGTATTTCTTCAAGACATATAAGAAAAAGCATTCTGTGGTTTTCTCCCGATTTGGGTTTCCACGTAAAACATAGGTGTACTGTGTATATGTGTGATTGTTTATTTCTTACTGCTTATTATTCGATAATAATTCTACATTGATATAACATTTGAAGAAAAAGGATTATAATTACATTATTAATGATTCACCCCCCCTCTCAGTAATCCAACTATTGGTATCAAAGTAGGTTCCTTCAAAAATCATTTTGACCACTGAAAGGTAGATCATGGAGAGTACCAACTCGTATAAAAATGGAATACCATAGTTTGATGGATAGAAGTATGCTTTTTGGAGCATAAGGATGAAGACATATATACAGGCACAGGGATTTAAAGTTTGGCAATCAATTGTAGATGGATACACAGCACCAGAAGTTCCACCAACAAATGAAAAAACATTGAAACTCAGTGAGAATAATTCCAAAGCCAAAAATGCACTTTTGAATGGTCTCAATGATACGGTATTCAAGAAAGTTGCACATTGTAAATCTACTAAAAAGATTTGGGACAAGCTTTGAAATATTTATGAAGGAGATTTAAAAGTCAAAGCAGTAAAGCTTCAAATTTACAGAGGTCAGTTTGAACAACTAAAAATGAAGGAAGATGAAGATATCTCAACCTACTTCTTATGAGTCGATGAAATAGTGAATGAAATCATAGGATTGGGAGAAGAAATCGAAGAATCTGTAATTGTTCAAAGGGTACTAAGATCTCTTCCTATGAGATTCAGCCCTAAGATATCAACACTAGAAGAAATATTGGATCTAAACTCAATAAGCATGGACGAACTGCATGAAATCTTCACAGCATATGAGATGAGAACTGAACAGGAAAATCCATATGTAAAATAAGTAGCCTTCAAAGCATCCAAAAGATCAAAGAAAAAGAAAAAGGAACAAGAAGAATATAGCAGCAACAACGACGTCTCAGAAGATGATCAAGAAGTGATAAACTTCATCAAAAGACTGAACAAGGGAACCAATGGTAGGTACAAAGGTAAGATTCCTTTAATTTGTTTTAATTGTGATGGTATTGGTCATTTTGCTAAAAAATGTCCTCATAAGAAAAAGAGAAATGATGAAGGTTACTCAAAAGGCAGACGAACATATAAAGGTAAAAGAACAACAAAGAATTTTTTCGAGAAAAACTTTTGCACCAAAGAAGACATCTCATCATCAGATGAAGATGAAGTCAGTGATAGTGAAACAGGGAGAGTTCTATTCATGGTAGTATAAGACTCCGAAGAAGAAAATGAAGAAGAATATGAAGAAGAAATTGAAGAGGCATAAGTTGACTTCCGAGAAGAATTAATGAGTGACATAGAAGTTATCAAAAGAGAAAAGAAAAAAAACAAGAAACTACAGGCAGAACTAGATAAGAAAAAAGACACTCAAGAACTAGAAATAATGATCACAAAATTGAAGGTTCAAATAGAAGAAGATAAAAGAATTGAAGAAGAACTCAAAGAACATCTAGAAGGAAAGGACAGGATCATTGGAAACTTGAAAGAAGAGATTGTCACACTAAGAAAGGATATTCAAAAGAAAAATATGCAGAATAGCTCAATAGTTCTGGATGACATTATTAGCAGTCAAAAAATTTATCTTGACAAGTCCAGACTTGGATACAATCAGACAGAAAAGGGATCAAGCTCCAAAACAATAGAGCAAGAAAAAAATCCAAAAAGTTATGCAGAAACAATCAAAGGGGATAAAAACATATACAAGGAAGATTACAGGGACACTCCTCCACCGAGAAGATTCAGATTTCAAAATCAACAACAGATAGACAGGCCTCAAGAAGAAGAAGGATTCATAAGAACACCTCATTTCATAAGATCTTCAACTAATAGGTATCAAACTATATTTTTTGGTTTATGTTATGCATGTAATAATTTTGGACATAAAGTTGTAAATTGCAGAGCTAACAACAAGAACAATAACTACTTTGAAAGACATACACAAAGGGGTTATTCAAGAAGACCTAGTGAAACACAGAGAATAAGTTACAACAGGTTTGAATCTTTGAGCATTGAAGTGGAATGTTACAAATGTAGCAATTTTGGACACATGGCCAAAAATTGAAGAATGATAGTCCCTCCTAAAGAACCTCAACAGAGTCACAAACAAGAACCTCAGAAAATGACATGGATAAGAAAGCAAGATCATTATAGCAATGAAGAATGCACAGTCACTCTACAAGCTAAACAGAAGAAACGTGGTTGGTATGTTGACAATGGATGTTCAAAACACATGGCAAGTGATAGAGACAAGTTTTTTACATTACGAAAGGAAAGATATGGATCAGTCTCCTTTGGAAATGATGATTCATCCAGAATCATTGAAAAAGGCACAGTCCGAATTGGGAACAAGTATTAAAAGGAAGAAAATGTTCTACTAGTAGAAGATATGAAACATAATATTTTATGTGTGAGTCAAATGTGTGACCAAGGTCATAAAGTTACTTTCAATTCACAAAAGAGTGAGATAAGAAAAGAAGGTTCATGGAAATTGGTCGCTACAGCTACAAGAACTTCAAGCAACATATATGTGTTAAGTGAAATTGGAAATGAAAAGTATTTTCTAGGAAAGGAAGATGAACGTTGGCTATGGCACAAAGAATGGGTCACATGCATTTTGATAACCTTGTCAAAGTTAGCAAAAGAGAAGCAGTTAGAGAAATGCCCCAGATCACGAAACCAACCAACACTTTATGCAAGCATTGCCAACAAGGAAAGCAAACATAGACCAGGTTCAAATCAAAGAAATATTCAACAACAAAACCACTGGAAATTGTGCATACTGATCTATTTGGACCAACTACAACAAAAGGCTTAAAAGGTGAGAGATACTTTATGTTATTAGTTGATGATTATACAAGAATGACTGCAGTTTTCTTTCTCAAGAACAAATCAGAAGCTTTTGAAAATTTCAAGATCTACAAGGAAATGTTTGAAAATGAGATGGAAGCAAGAATCAAATGATTAAGATCAGATAATGGAGGAGAATTCACCTCAAAGGAATTTATGGACTACTGCAGTAATCATGGAATAAAAAGGAAATTCTCCGTCGCTAGGACACCTCAACAGAATGGAGTTGTTGAAAGAAATAACAGGATAGTACAAGAAATGGCTCGAACAATGATAATGGATTCAAATTTGATAGATATTTTTTTGACACAGGCAGTGCATACAACAGTTCACATTCAAAATAGAGTAATGTTCAGAAACAACACTGATAAAACTCCCTACGAGTTGTGGAAAGAAAGACCAGCAAATGTGAAGCACTTCAGAGTTTTTGGAAGCAAATTCTACATCAAAAGAGGAGATGGCAGAATGGGAAAGTTTGACTCTCATGTGGACAAAGGAATACTTGTTGGTTACTGAAGTACAAGGAAAGAATACAAGTGTTACAATCTAATATTAAACAAAGTTGTGGAAAGCATCAACGTAACAATTGATGAAATGGGCAAACCAGAATCAAAGGAAGAAGAAAACAAATCAATAAAACAACTTTTTGAAGAAGAAGAGGAAGATGAAGATGAAGAGAATCCGACAGAAGTAGAAGAGCAAGTTCAGAAAGTATCTCCAAAGACACCTAGCAAACGAGTATAGAAGAATCATCTCTCAGATCGGATTATTGGAAACAAAGATGCAGGAGTTGAGACTAGAAGAAAAATCCGTTCACCAGAACAAACACACCTAGCACTCTTATCCACAATTGAACCAAACTATTTTGAAGAAGCCAACAAGGATGAATTTTGGAATAAGACCATGGATGAAGAATTGGATCAAATAGAGAAAAATGACACTTGGGAATTGGTTCCAAGACCAAAGAATAAGAATATGACCAACAGAAAATGGGTTTTCAGGAATAAATTGAATGAAGATGGACAGGTTACAAGGAACCAAGCTAGATTGGTATGTAAAGGATATGCACAGATTGAAGGAAACGACTTTGAAGAGACATTTTCCCCAATTACCAGAATGGAAGCAATCTATTTGCTTTTAGCTTATGCATGCTCCAAAAATGTTAAAGTATATTAGATGGACGTAAAATCATCTTTTCTGAATGGGCAACTTGAAGAAGAAGTCTACATTGAACAACCAGAAGGATTTCAGTTGTCAGAGAACACATGATATGTGTGTAAATTAAAGAAGGCCTTGTATGGTCTAAAACAAGCTCCTAGAGCATGGTACTCCAGACTGGGTAAGTATCTGCAGCAGACAGGGTTCAGAAAAGGAAGTGTAGACAACAACCTCTACATCAAGGTGAGTCAAGGTAATATTTTATTAATTGAAGTTTATGTTGATGATATTATTTTTGGTAGTGAAATTTGCAAAAGACATGCAGAATGAATTTGAAATGTCGTTACTTGGAGAACTATCCTTCTTTCTGGGACTTCAGGTATGTCAAAGCAACCAAGGAATTTTTATTTCTAACCAAGTATATAAGAGAAATGCTATAGAGGTTCGGAATGGAAGATTGCAAACCAGTTATCACTCCCATGAAAACCAGTTGTAAGTTGAGAAAAGATGATGATTCAAAGTCTACAGATCAGAGGGAATATAGGTCAATGATTGGAAGCCTACTATATGTGACAACATCCAAACCAGATGTAATGCAAGAAGTTGGACAGGTGGTACGATTTCAAGCAGCACCAAGGGAATCACATGCATTAGCAGTAAAGAGGATCTTCAGATATCTCAAAGGAACAGAAGAGTTTGGATTATGCTATCCAAAAGGAAAATATCTATCACTTATTGCCTACACAGATGCAGATTGGGCAGGTTGTATTGATGACCGACGAAGCACCAGTGGAACAGTGTTCTACTTAGGTGAGTGTTTGGTATCATGGCTAAGAAAGAAATAATCATTGGTATCTCTATATAGAGCTAAGGTAGAGTATATTGTAGCAGCAGCATGTTGTACACAGGTTCTTTGGATGAAACAAACTTTGACAGATATACAGGTTGAGTATGATGAGCCCATTCCAATATATTGTGATAATACAGGTGCCATCAATATCTCAAAAAACCTGGTGATGCACTCCAAGACGAAGCACATTCCAATCAAGTATCACTTTCTGCGAGAATAGGTTGCAAAAAAGAACATCAGAGTCGAGTATGTGGGCACAAAAAAACAAGTGGCAGACATCTTTACAAAACCACTTCCACGGGAAGCCTTTGAATATCTTCGCCAAAGACTTGGAGTTGTTTCTACTCCAAAAGTGAATGCTTTTTTAATGCTTATCTTATATGTCCTAGATGTACATGAGGAAGCACCATAAGAGGATAGTCTGTCAGATTCAGTAGCCCCATATGGAAAGATACATTTTCCACTGATGACAAAGGGGGGGAGATTTATCAGATGTAGAGGATAGAGGCATGGTTCCAGGGGGAGCACATTTATCAGATGCAGAGGACAGAGGCATGGTTACAGGGGGAGTAGATTTATCAGATGCAGAGGACAAAGGCATGGTTCCAGGGTGAGCATGAATGATATGATTTTAGTATTGCATTAGATTGTTGCCATCAATGCCAAAGGGGGAGATTGTTGATTAAGGTTGGTTGTCATTGTTGTCAACCCTTGAAGAAAGCCCCGTAGCACAAAGGTTTGGGTAATGGACCTAATATTATTTTATGTAAGTATGACTCATTATTGTTTTGTCATGGTTGATAAGAAGTAAATATGGATGAACTCCAAAGTGGTCCCCTTATGGTGAAAGCCCTCACAGGAAGACGCTTTGTGGAGTAAGAGAACCCATGATTAATTGTGGAATAATGAGATGA
>ML791180.1:224524-303308 GCA_009831015.1 Picea engelmannii
TGTTTATAACTCTGGATTTCACAGTAAAGACTCACTGCCACTAAGATTAATGATTCAAAGTTAGAAAAGGAGAGAAATTATTAATAATCTACACTAACTGATTCACCCCCCCCCTCTCAGTTAGTTCATACCTGTAACAATCATGACTTCAACCATCAAATTTCCCATTTGCAACGAATAACACAACAACTATTCCAGAGAAAAACCAAGATTTTACACAGTTGCCAGCCTTAATAAAAGCACAGATCAATACATCATCGATCCAACATCTATTTCATAAATAGAGCGAGTTTAGGGATGGCAAAAAAAACATACCTGTAACCAAATATCCTTAAAAATGTGAGCCTGGTCAAGTAGTTCCTTCCTCGCCTGAATATCGGAACAATTGAAGAATAGCCAAGCTAGGGTGACATCCAGTGGGGGAAATATGGAGTGACATGCATTAAATGCATGTCACTTCCATCTTCTCCTCATGCAATTACGTAGTACACGCCAGCCAGCCAACATTAACCCATTCCATAAATCCATTGCATTGAAACTAACATCCATTGTTTTCCAAATGCACCACCCGATATCACATTAACCATTTCCAAACATACCATAATGCATATCAAATGCATCTTCATATAACTCAATAACATCGTATAGCCACTAACATTGCTAGTTAGGACTAACATCAACCTTTTTAAATTTCAAATGCATATAGTGTAACATAGTATAGCATAGTTTCCTTTCTTAGATTTATTCCATATTTCTCTTATCTTTTTTTCTGACTAACATGTGTCTTGTGCAGGTGTAACATGTAATAAATCATGACTCCAATAGCATTGTAATAATAGTTGACATAAGCCATCATGACATGGAATTTAGATTTTAGAGTAACGAAACCCACACATAGCATGTGTTATCCATTTTCCCTTATGTCGCAGAAAAAACCAAGATTTCATCATCAATCATGTAGAACCCTGTAAGCAGTGTCGAACAACAACATAAATATCAAATAAGAACATGATCCTCCAATCTACAAGGGGATCCCACCTACTAGTATTATATATCATTAGCATATAAATAATAGGCTTTAGCAACACTTTGTGGGTGAAATCCTCGTTGCAATTTTTATCATCAACAAACTGGCAAATCCATAGGGAAATTTGTTTGCAAAATATTTAGAACTCAAAACACATATTTTCATAGACCAAGAATAGAAGGTTAAGGATATATAACTAGGAATATTATGCAACAGGGGGAAGTGAGCGGATTTAATGGAAAAAAGACCGGGAATTCGAGAATAACTCATGAAAAATGTTAAGTATGAGGGGGTTTATCCCTATATGCATAATCATTAAACCAAAATTTTCTCTTTACTTCAAGGAGAAAAATTAAGGACTTGCTCTTTTAAATTCTCAAATGGGTGAAGAAATGGAAAGTAGAAGTGAGAGATAACCAATTCCTTTAAAATACAACAGTGAAAGCAGATAACAAATTCAATTATGTTTCCAAGGTGAACATCGTAACAATTGTGTCATCTTGATTGTTATTGACTAACAATATCTTGCAGGAGTGTCACTGTGGTAGAACTGATCCAACATCTTATTCTTGACCAAAATAAACTAAAATATGAAAAATCAATAAAATCATGACAAACTTAAGATTACAAAATTTAAAACAACAGAAAATAAAATGACAGAATTGTAAAAGCAATAGGAAGCTTATCAAAAAAGAAGTAGAAATCAAACTACTGTAATAGAAGACATGAAAAACAGTGAAAAAATGAAAGCACAACTAGACTACTAATATACAGAAAATCCAAACAGTGTTAAAACTTTTCAAGTTGGTTCCATGTAATGTTTCAAGTGAGAACCATTAGTGTTGTAGGAGAATAGTCGCTCCTGTAAATATTTTAGAATGTAAGAGTTAGTCGAATTTGAAAGGACCCAGCCATAGTTTTTGAAACTTTGAGACAATTGATAGTCCTTTAAAGTATATGATTAGATCATCAAGGTAAACATGGATAATCTTACCGATCAAATTGTTGAAAGTTATTTTCATAGATCCTTTAAAAGTGGTACTTGTAACAGATAAGATTGAAGGCATACGTTCGTAAGTCAAGGTACCCCAATAATTAATAAGGGTGGTTTTGTATGCATCTGCCCCTTTTACCTTGATTTGATTGTAACCCAAAAAACTGTCAAGTAAGGGCATCATCTGTGACCTTACAACTTGTTGCAGAATCATTTTCATATTAGGGGGAGGGAAGGGATATTTCATAATAGCCTGATTGTATGTGCGAAAATTAATGCAAAAGCTAATATGATCAGTGACCTTCAGAATAGGAACCAATTTGGAAACCCACTCAGGGTACTTGACTGGAAGGGTGATGTAATGTTCCTGGCTTGGCTAGTCTAGGAAACGTTGTTAATGTGTATGTAGGATCTATTGTTTACAACATCTAAATGATCATACAAATAATCAATGTGAAAGGACTGCAAATTTTGTATTATGATATCTTTGTGGATTACAATAGGTTGAATGCAGCTGAATAAAATAACAACACTCGGCTAGATCAAAATACAAAAGGATCTTAGCCGGAATATAAATAAGAAACTAAAAGATAATACCCAGAATATGGGAGCACTGTGGAATCAATGAAGCATGATGGAAGACCTAGATGATCTTCCTGGTGACTAGGGTCTGTCTTTCAACACCGAAATCAGCCAACTGGTGTCTTCCTCCTGAAATACACTGAACTATCTCTCCTGAGATGCACCTATTCTCCTCAATGACAAGTCATAATCTGCATAATGATGAATTAGGTCACTGACTCTTCTCTTATAGCTTTCTAAAACCCTAATTCACTGCTGAAACCCTAATTCCTTGTTGACCTTTTCCCTCCAAGTGACTTTTACTTTATTTTATTATTCCTTGATTAAATCACTTAACTAATTAATTAATTAATCATTTTACCCCTAAAAAGTTATGTATCCATCCTTATGGCTTCTCCAACCACTAAAAGTCACTTCTCATCATCTTATCCTGTAGTGATCTTCTTCCCGATTCCGATGAGCTATTATACTAAGGGGTTTCTCCAAGTAATATGCCCATTATGACCTTCTTAGTGAAATTAATTAAGATATGACCCATAATAACTCAAAATTACAGAAATCGTTGGAATGCAACGAAACCAAAACCAAGTTGTACGGAATGGATCCTATTGATGAACAATGCAAGTCGGGCCCAATAAAACCCCTCAATATCTCTCGAACTCTCTGTCACCCCTATCTGGCTACTCTGGTAGGCATAGCACCCTATAAAGTTATAATGCCCCAAAATGGGGACATTACAATCCTCCCTACCAGAATATTGCTTGTCCTCAAGCAATAATTGAATCCAACTACATATGATACCAGGGTCCCATATCCACCTATGTGACACAAGGTAGACTCCCCTAAAGATGTGGTATGTCCAAGTGCTCACCACGCATGACACCAACATTCTCCTGATGAGTAGAATGATTAATGGATGAGGAATCTCAGTCAACTCCCTCAGTAACCACTCTACTCGAAACTCAAATCCATCAAACGTTGAACTACCAAGAACTCCAATCCATGGATCCCATATCATAATGTCAACTACAATTCCCTGTGGAGTATAGTTCTATAACATATCAACACCATGAGTCTCCTACAAATAAAACATGGCCTCAACCCAAAATGGGTCTATCCTACCAAACCATACCAAACTCAACACGACCCCCACCAACTGAACATGTTGTTGCCATAGTGAGGTACTACAAGACCTCAACGAATCACCAGTCGGTGACATTTTCTCCCCAATACTGAAACTCAATGGAAAATCAAAGTGACTCCCCCCTACAAACATCTACTCTTCTCCATCAGTCAATGAAATGCTTGGTCCTGTAATCCCAGGGTCCCATGCTAGTCTCTGACAGGGACCATCATGTCGATGTTGCTCTACTCTGATCATTATTGTTTGCTCAAAGTATCCATACTAGACCCTCCACTCCTGGATCCTCATAACATGAAACAAACTATTGACTAAATGGACTCCGAGATCCCATGTCAAATTTGGAAGTTCATCACTTCCAATCCCCACTAACTGTTGGTGTTCCCTACTGGTAACTATCAAAAGAACTCCACCCTCATCCCAATGAGAGTCTAAATATGTAGAAACCTATGAGATATCCTCTGTCCCATGGACTAGGATACTCCCCATCATGCCCATGGCCTCAAGTGTCTACCCCTGATGATCCACCCCTATCCGGATGAATGCAATCAAGACACTCATGTCAAGTGGTCTCAGCCTACCAACTCTCCATGTCCCCTACCACTGTTTAGGTCCCCCTGTGTTGTTGTCAATGATGAAGTATCGGGAAAGGCTATCATAAATATATGTAACCAACTGTAGGACTTGAAAGTATCATATGCTTTGGTCAATCCAATGGAATTAACCAAAAGCTCATCCATCAACACCCATGGTAAATAATCACCTGTACTCATCACTGAACACCAACCATCGGGTACAACGGTAGGTACCTCCACCAATTGTGGTTCAATCATTCTCCATCCATCATCACTCACGCAACTATTTCTACGGTGAAGGTGATATCCCAGATTTGTATACTGCTGCAAGGGAGAGGAATCTCCATTCTCTACTAAGTACATCACCTCCTTGCAATCTAGTGCATCCCCCTAAATTCCATTGTACAACTCGATATGTCTCTGTGAACTACCACTCATGATTGTGTGCCCATGCATACTCATGTGATCTCTTGTATACACCTGCAACATCCTGTATCCTGGGTGTACTATGGGGCCATCCTCTACATGAAGGTCAACCAATCCTAGAACACAAATGGAAGTGTCTTCATAATTGCCCCTGGCTCTGGAATCCCCATGTGTATGTGTGTGCTCAACTGTCTCAACACCCCTCATGAAGGGTGGTCCCTGTGACCTATGGACATCCTCATGTATCTCTGGATCATATCTCTCCATACTCATCAGTGATCCTAGGTACTCCTCATTCTCCTCCCTCAACTATTGCTCCACTGCTAAACCACCAACATCCTCTCACAATGTGACTGAGGGATATATATGAATCTCTAATGAAATGGATGTAGTGGATCTCTATCTAATGTCCTCAAGGAGCTCCTCTGATATGGACTCTGATTCTTGAAGGGTTGTCTGTGTGCCTTTCGAGAATCTTCCTGTGCTCACCAACACATGAGTGAGTCGGTCCACCTCAACCTCCTTCTCCCTCAATTCCCTGTGATACATCTCGCCAACCTCCAATAGGTAATCCATATCCCTCAACAATTGTTGGTGGTCGGCCCTCATCACAATCACTCTCTCCCTGAGTGTATGGAAGTCATCAATTACAAGTCCCCCATATGAACTATCCTGTTCCATCGAGGCCCTCCAATAATAACCTGCCACCAATGCATGTGTATCATCAATGTATCTAGTGGCTTCCATGATCGTGTCCTCATTGACTCTCAACTGTCTTGCCAAGTGTCATGACTATTGGTCACAATCCAGTTGAGGTGATACCCCATGCTTGTCACTGTTAGTGTCAACAATGGAATCCCCAACAACACACTCCTCAAAATATAAGGCACTGAACTGCCCACTGTCCCATGTGCTACTAAGTCCTCTTGTATGCCACTGCATGCCATCACCAACTGCGACCCCTATATGAATCGCACCATATCCTGTATGGGTAGTTGTATCCTCCTATGCACTCTCCCTACTAATATCATCTACGCTTGGATCCCATACAGATGTTTCCAGACACATGCTATGTTCATTTTGACCAATAAGGAGTGCATCCTTATCACTATAGATCGATCCTCAGAGTAAGTGTCCCAACAAGGTGTCAGTCTCCACAACCTAGTCCATCAATGGAATATCCAAGAGTGGTGATTCACTCTCCTCATACTGATAGGTATGTGTAAGTTCAACTATCTCCAAGCCATACCTCTTCTCCTGGGTCTGCATATCCATATGTTCCTTGTGTACAATCCCCACACAAGGCTCTTCTACCATATCAGGAATGCCACTGATATCCTCATGTGTCGTGGCTAGCATAGGTGACTGAGAAGATGAAAAATGTGTCTCACTCATCATAGGAAGCTCATCATTCTCCATACATGACTTCCTAGAAGCCATGTCTACACCCACTAGTAGGTCATTCAACCTCCTAATCTTATCATGTCTAAGTCCCAACACATATGAATCCTCACAAGTGTCACCACTATGCTGAAGTGTTAAATCATCAACATTACCTGATGGGGAAGATGAAGGATATGCGCTATCATCCTGTCCATACAATTGTCCTTTAGATGCGCAAGAGTCACTAGCCTTATCAAACTGTTCCAAATAGGCATCTATGGTTTCATTCACATGCATCTCCTGATCCTCGTTGTCATAATGCACCTCAACAATGTGCACCTTCCCTTTACCCCTATATCTGTGATTTGGCTTCCAAGGCACTTTGCAACTGTAGAAACGCTCCCTGCATCTAATGGGTGTAGGCTCCATCTGTGCTCCTGTCAATCCACTCGCTGGTAATGATGTATCTAGATCCTTATCTAATTTTCCCCTTAGGCTGGTAGGAAAACCATCTTTGATACAACTATAATGTTCCTGACTTGGCTAGTCTAGGAAACACTACTAATGTGTGTGTAGGATCAAAGGTTTACAACATATAAATGATCATACAAATAATAAATGCAACAATGGACTGCAAAGTTTGTAATATCATATCTCTGTGGATTATAAAATGGTTGAATGCGACTGAATAAACTAACAATACTCGACTAGATCAATAGACAAAGGATCTTAGCCAGAATACAAATAAGAAACTGCAGCTGAATAAAATAACAACACTCGGATAGATCAAAAGACAAAAGGATCTTAGCTGGAATAAAAATAAGAAACTAAAAGATAATACCCTGAATATGGGAGCACTATGGAATCAATGAATAATGATGGAAGACCTAGATGATCTTCTCGGTGACTAGGGTGTATCTTTCAACACCGAAATCAGCCAACTGGTGTCTTCCTCCTGGAATACACTGAACTATCTCTCCTAAGATGTGCCTCTTATCCTCAATGACAAGTCATAATCTGCATAATGATGAATTAGGTCGCTGACTCTTCTCTTATAGCTTTCCAAAACCCTAATTCACATACCCGGAATATGTGAGTGCTACAGAATCAATGGGTGCACTGTGAATATGGCAGCTCTGATGGTAACTACTGGAAGTCTGGAAATTTCTCCCTGGGAGCTACACTTCTCGGAATGGACTGGAAACTATCCAAAATGATGTGCCCTTCTATAGTCCTTTGTACTGGTATCTATCGGACCCCTCTGCTAATGAGTCTGAACCCCATATGAATACCCCTGGGGGAATGTGCCCCTCTTCTTCTAGAAAAATACGTCTTAGTGATTCCACTGTCATAATCAGATGAGATATGTCTCAAAACGACTGCCTTGGTCTATTTGTAAATGGGTCGGAAGGTTTTCCCTGAATCTGGTCTGATGCTCACTCCAGAACGCCAAATGTGCCTGCCAAAAGTGTCGCATGTCCAAGTCTAGAAAATGTGTCCCAGTTGATTCCTCCGTCGAAATATGATGAGGAACTAGGAAAAATATGTGCCTTTCCCTCCTCTCAAATGGGTCAGAGGGAAATCTCTAAATTCCCCCTATATGGGGTAAGTCGACCTAAAAACCCCCTCAGAAGTTGCGCCCTCCCTCTTGATGAATGTGCCCTTGCTGCTGAACACTATGTAACTATTGTTGAAGAATGATGGAAGACCTAAATGATATTCCCAGTGACTAGGGTGTGTCTCTCAACACTGAAATCAGCCAACTAGTGTCTTCCTCCTAGAATCCACTGAACTATCTCTCCTGAGATGTGCCTCTCTCTTCAATGACAAGTCATAATCTGTATAATGATGAATTAGGTCGCTGACTCTTCTCTTATAGCTTTCCAAAACCCTAATTCACTGTTGAAACCCTAATTTGTTGTTGAACTTTTCCCTCCAAGTGACTTTTACTTTACTTTATTATTCATTGACTAAATCACTTAATTAATTAATTAATTAATCATTTTACCTATAAAAAGTTATTTATCTATCCTTATGGATTCTTCGGCCACTGAAAGTCACTTCTCATCATCTTATCCTGTAGTTCTCTTCTTCCCGATTCTGATGAGCTATTACACTAAGAGGTTTCTCTAAGTAATATGCCCATTATGACCTTCTTAGTGAAATTAATTAAGATATGACCCATAATAACTCAAAATTACAGAAATCCTCAGAATGCAATGAAACCAAAACAAAGTTGTGTAGAATGGATCCTGATGATGAACGATGCAAGTCGGGCCCAATAAAACCCCTCAATATCTCTAAAACTCTCTATCACCCCTATCTGGCTACTCTGGTAGGCATAGCACTCTGTAAAGTTATAATTCCCCAAAATGGGGATATTACAATTGGTCTATTGGGAAATCGGTCGAAAGGGTTTCCCTGAATCTGTACTGATGCTCGCTCTAGAACCTGAAATGTGCCTGCCAAAAGTGTCGCACATCCAAGTCTGGAAAATGCATCCCAATTGATTCCTCCATCGGAATCTGATGTTGAACTAGGAGAAATATGTGCCTTTCCCTCCTCTCAAATGGGTCAAAGGGAAATCTAGAAATTCCCCTTGGATGTGGTAAGTCAACCTAAAAAACCCCTCAAAAGTTGTGCCCTCTCTCTGGATGAATGCACCCTTACTGTTGAACACTATGTAACTGTTGCTGAAGAATGATGGAAGACCTGAATGATCTTCCCGGTGACTAGGGTGTGTCTCTCAACACCAAAATCAGCCAACTAGTGTCTTCCTCCTGGAATACACTAAACTATCTCTCCTGAGATGTGCCTCTTCTCCTCAATGACAAGTCATAATCTGCATAATGATGAATTAGGTCATCGACTCTTCTCTTATAGCTTTCCAAAACCCTAATTCACTGTTGAAACCCTAATTCCTTGTTGACATTTTCCCTCCAAGTGACTTTTACTTTATTTTATTATTCCTTGATTACACCACTTAATTAATTAATTAATTAATCATTTTACCTCTAAAAAGTTATTTATCCATCCTTATGACTTCTCCAGCCACTGAAAGTCACTTCTCATCATCTTATCCTGTAGTGTTCTTCTTCCGGATTTCGATGAGCTATTACACTAAGAGGTTTCTCCAAGTAATATGCCCATTATGACCTTCTTAGTGAAATTAATTAAGATATGACCCATAATAACTCAAAATTACGGAAATCGTCGGAATGCAATGAAACCAAAACCAAGTTGTGTGTAATGGATCCTGATGATGAACGATGCAAGTCGGGCCCAATAAAAACCCTTAATATCTCTCAAACTCTCTTTCACCCCTATGTGGCTACACTGGTAGGCATAGCACTCTGTAAATCTATACTGCCCCAAAATGGGGACATTACAGGTGATTCCAGCCTTCAATAAATTTTCCAACTCCCTTTGAATAGTCGCTTCCAATGCATGGTTGATAGGTATTTGTTTTTGCCTAACTTTTTTTATACCTTCCTTGATGGGGATGGCATGTTGTATAAGACCAGGATCAAAACCATGAATATCCTCATAAGACCAAGAAAAAACATCTTGAAATTCATCGAGTAGCTTGGAAAATTTTTATTTTTTTTCACTAGAACATTGGGCACCTATTTTAACATTCTTTGGAGATTTGGGTGTCCCAATGTTCAAGGAGATGGTTTCACCCACCTTCCTTTTCAACTCCTCTTGTTTATGTTTCTCTTTATTGCCTACATCACTCGATGAAAATGAATTCTCTAGAGGAGTCAAGCCTTTAGTAATCTTGTTATCTTCTAAGGATATGATTTCCTTGGGATTATAGGGTTCTTTTTGAATGAAATAACATATGCTCTCATCGCTAGAGAAGACCTACCAAGATTCTATATTGTCAGGGATATGTGGATGATATAGAGATTGAAAAGTACAATTAGGTCTATGTGGAAGAATTTGTCGGTTAGGAGAGGCTTCAAAAAAAGATAACCGATCAACCACTGATTTTAAATCCCTCTTAACATGAGTGATGTTGAAAGATAATAGGTTCGAGATAAGTGCCCAAACCTTTTGGGTGTATTGTTTCATCAAATTGTTGCTAGGGGAGTAAATATTACGTACGAGGTTCAAAAAAATCTCGAAATATCCAAAAATTGAAAGGTGACCACAACCAACATTATAGGCATTTTCAATGCCTAATAATAAAGCTTCGAATTCAGTGACATTATTTGTGCAAGCAAACTCCAACCTATAAGAAAAGTTATGAATTTTCCCCACACGAGAGTACAAGATTATGCCAACTCCATCACCTTCACTAAAGCATGAGCCATCCAAGTGCATGTGCCACATACCATCATCTAAATCAATTTTTTCCAGGGGGATATTATATTCCTAAACAAATGTGGAATACACCCCTAGGTCCTCTTCGATATAGTTCACATTAGGTTGTGGAACACTTTCTATGTAAAGTGAAATCCTTCCCTCTCTAGGGACTATAATGTTTTTTCCATTTCGAGGAATGTATAAGTGTGTCTTGTCGAGTGAGAGGTACCCACCCTACAAATATTTCCAATCTCTTCCCAAGATGATTGAGTAATTTCTCACTGGCATGTCAATTACCTGAATGCTAAGGGTTGTCCTTATTTCAAGGTGTACGCACAAAACTAAGGCCACAAATTTAATCTTTCCTATGGTTGTTTGTTGTAGACTATTATAAGAGAGAATACTCCTGGAATTTCCATTTGTACAAGATAATCCTACCTCTTCCATAATAATCTATGACATCACACTTGGGCCTAAACCTCCATCAATGAGGAAACAATGGGCAATCTTATCCATAATCTTTACATAAATATAAAAAGGGGGGTTTTTTATAGGGTATCTAAATTTATGTACACCTACTTTATTTATAGACAAATCCTCTTCATTCACCTCTTCATAGACTTTGGCTACCATGAAATATTTCCCTTCCATAAATTGTTTTAGATGCCTCTATTGTTCAAGGACTACAACCATGTCCAGGAGGGTGGCATCTGCTTTGATGTTGACCAATAGATTTAGAATATTGTATTTGGAACAGGGGAGAGGGGAAGTTGTTCCTTGACTATCATGAACCTTAGGAACCTAAACAGTAGCAGTTGGTGAGGATGAGCTCGGGATAGAAGAGTTGTGGGGAGGATCAAATTTTCCCTTAGGAGCATAGGATTTGTTCCTAGTATTGATGATCATGACATCTTATGTCTCTACAAAATCTAGGACAATGATGGTAGTTTCAGGTATTTTACCAAAGATCTTATCTCTGGCACTCTTCCTTACCTCACATGTGGATTCCTCGTGGTGTTCCTCACAAAAGCTACACCAACTTCAAGGAAATATAGCTTTAGGCTAAAAATTATTTTCAATTGGGTTTCTAAAGGGGGGTGCAGAAGAGGATGAAGCTCCAGGAGTTAGAGGGGAGATATTTCTCTTTCTCTCATATGGTATCATATGATTATTCATATCTTTTACTAGTTGTAAGAGGGCGAACATGTTTGTCTATTTAACCGATTCTCCCTGGGGAAGACCTATTCTTTTGAGTTGTTCTTCATACTCTAAACAAGTATGCAGAGAGGAACCAAGGTTATCAATGGATTTTTCCTCAATCCTATGACAATAGGGGGAAGGTAATGCATTGTATTAATGCATGAAAGTGGCTTGGTTCTGAGGTCAAATGAGTTCATGGATTTGATTGTATATCTTAGTGAAATGCAAGTTGAAGGACCTGATGGTCTCACCATCCTTATAGGCGATGTTATTGTACTCTCGTAATTGCTCAACTAGGATTTTGGGTTGCCGATAGGTGGATTTGAACCAATAAACTAACTCCTTCCAAGTAGACAGAATATTAGGAGGAAGGTCAAAGAAATTGGCCACAGCCTTTCCTTCCAAGGAATTGACGAATAAGTGCATGAAAGCATCGTTGTCATTGTCTCCTATGTTGTGACAAGCATTAGAAAATTCCACCATGTGTTTATTTTTAGTGATAGTGTTATTTCCTAAAATCCTAAGGAGATTCTCTTTGAATTTAGGAAGTTGATGAGCAGCAAGTGTTAGGTTAAGAGGAGAGAACACATGCCACGTCAAACTGAAAAAGACCATACTTTTTAATGACTTTGGTGGGATTTGTGGTAGATTCGATAGGGATATGTTGGCTTTATAAGCTACCAATCATTGATGAATCTAAAGACTGGGAGAAGGAAGAACTTCCAGTGCCACCAGATCCACCACTAGATGCCATCTTGTGGATGATAGGGGAGGGAGACAAAAATGAACTGGATGAATCAGACAAAGTTCTCCTTAGAACACTTTGTTGGGTTGATAACCTTCCTATTTCAGCAATAGGATTAATTTCAGGTGATAAGCCTCTTCTTATTCTAGAAACATGATATTCTAAGTGTAGCACACCCATTTCAGAACTCTGATTATACTCACGCTCTGATACCAATTTGTAGCACACCCATTTCGGAACTCTGGGCATACTCACGCTCTGATACCAATTTGTAGCACACCCATTCCAGAACTTTGGGCATACTCGCACTCTGATACCCATTTGTACACACCATTTGTACAAAGCTCATACAGATATCATATATCCCATTCATTTAAACAAATAAACACATTTAACTCAGAGGTTAAACATATCATTACTGCTATAATTAAACAATCCATAGCATTCCATATTAATTTGTATACACAGCGGAAAACATGATAACATTTACAGTAGAGACATGATAAAATGTGATAAAACATAGTTAGACACTTATCTTATAACAATGGTGGAATCCACCAACCAAATGCAGGCCTTCCACGAACCTCCCAGCCTTAGACCGCACTGCTCATCAACTCAACAGTGGGTCATCCACGAGCTGGGACTAAGCTCCACCCCAAGGAAAGGAATCTAGGCTCAGGCTAAGTTTACAGGGAAAATAGTCACACACAACCACAAGGACAGAATTCTCTCCCAGGAATCTCCCACACTCAATGCCCACAGACCCTCATTCCCCACATGCCTATTGCACCCCAGGAGAATGCACCTTCTCTGTCACTTGGACAGTCCTTTGGCTGCCAATCTCCCTTACCTTGGGTTACAGGAACAGACCGGACCAGAAGTCTCCAGGCTCTATGACAGCTACAGGGTTCCTTCCAGGAGTTCTCTCCTTCCCCTGCACACTCTCTCACCTGGAGGGAGTCGCTCACAGGCCAACAAGCCTCACACAGTCCAGTATTGCGTAGTCTCAACAATCCCACAGGAAAACAGACACAAGCTTTCCAAAACTGGTTCGGCAATCACAGGATGGCTTCACAGTCATGGCTTCGAAACAGGGAATGCTCGCATAGGCTCGCTCATCTTTCCTGAACAAGCAAAGACTCTTCCCCGAATTCAACACAGGCTTCTCGTAGGATGGGGTTACACGCACGGGATTTCTTAGAATCAGACATAGACATTCGAGTCACTGGGTCTCCGAAGGTTCTCTACAGGAGTCAGGTTAGTCATACTTCTCAAAGATCCATACGCGTTCAGACAATCTGGTGGAATGGGAATGGAACCTTCTCATGGCTCACCCTAGTCATTTTATTCGCATGCACCAGGGTTGACACTTGTCACCCATGGAACTACATGCGTTCCACCAGCACGCGTTCCTCCCACCACTTGGGAAATCACGTGTCCTTCCAAAAGGACTTAGGATAAAAAAATATGATGCACATATCTTTTGGAATAATATTAAAATATTATTCCCAGGCTTAAGTCCCCCTAGGCTTAGCCCCTAGGCTCAACACTTAGCCCATTTCCCACCTTCCAGCCCCTAATTCCTTGCCCACTCTGTGGATGCGCAATCCCCCTTCACTCATTCATCGTGGTCGGTTTGCACCTAGTGGTGTTTATATTTTATTAAGTGTTCTGCATGATTACATATACAACAGTAGGCTCTTAGCCTTCAATACTCAGGCTCCCTGGCCTAACAACACATAAGCCTCCAGCTTATGAAAAAT
The DNA here is from genome assembly GCA_009831015.1 of Picea engelmannii. Taxonomy (NCBI): domain Eukaryota; kingdom Viridiplantae; phylum Streptophyta; class Pinopsida; order Pinales; family Pinaceae; genus Picea; species Picea engelmannii. The sequence continues at coordinate 238,672 of ML791180.1, forward strand.
TGGCTCACCAGCCTATAAAACATGATTACAATTCCTTTCCAAACATGGTTTACAACGAGGCTCGGCCTTGGGGACACTACACTAAGGACATGAAATTAAGGTCAAAACTGAAGGAACAAGAAGGCTATTTTTTATTTCTAGTCTGTCTACGTCTAGCTTCCCAACATTCTTGGGCACTAATATCTCGTTCAATTGTTTCCCATGAATGATTAAGCTCAACACGAGTATTGGCAGTGTCTAAAATGGTGTTAAACAAATTCAAATCAATGTTGGTCTGATCTTGAAGACCGGGTTCAATATTGAGCTTCCTTCCAACAAGCATAGTCATTAAGAAATAAAACAATCAAAGAATCAATATCAAAAACAAAACAAAACAAAAACAGATGTATTTGATGCTAATCAAGCATAAAAAATAACTAGAGAGATATTGAAGATCTCCCGAGTATGGTCGCCAAATAAATGTTGAGGAAAAGATATGAAATGATCTTACTCAAACATTTTTAGATCCTTCTTGTCTAAAGTAAGATAGAAGGGAATATCACCCTATGTTTATAGACAACTAAATTGATATCCTAATTCACAAGTATGGTTTACAAGTGCTTAGGTTGTTTTTTTATAAATAAAAGCTTGCTGAAAAAAAATCAATATTTATGTAACTTTCTGAACATATCAGATAATGAAATAAATATAGATACAGAAGTAAAGACACCAAGTCAATAATCAAAACAGATGAGACATAAAGCAATCCTTTATTTCATTCCAATTTATCAAAGAATCATTCTCTTTACAAACTTTCCTAAGGAAGTTTTGGACCAAAGTCAAACTTAGACTCCCTAATGAAACATACAAAAGGAGATCTAACAGAAAATCAAAAAATTGAACTTTAAAAGATGGATTAGATTTCCACAGATTGCTTCCCACTTGACTCTGCACAATAGCCTTTGTCAGTCATGAAATCTAATTCACAAACAAACAAGTCTACACAGACTATCAAAGATAGATCAACACCTCTATAAAACAAGTGTATGAAGTATGTAATTCATCCTTGAATCTTGTTGTCTACAATAGGACCCTTCTATCATAAAAAAGAATTAGGCTTCTAATGAATTAAGGAATGAATGAAAACTTAATTATCTCAACAAAAACTCAAATAGAAAACCTTAGTATGTTTCTCCTTCTATTTCCCCTCATTTCTCCCTTTCCTTTTTCCTTTAAGAAAATTATAATTGGTTGAAGTAGTTGAACTACTTCTTTAGTTAAGTTAACTAAAACTCAACCAACTTTTTAGTTAAGGGGAAAAGTAATAAATCATAATAAGGGTTTTAAAATAAATAATAACTAGTAGGTGGGACCCCTTGTATCTCCCTTTAGGCTTTAACAATCATAACAGAACTAGTTAATCAAACAAAACATCCCTCCTTGTGACTCCCATCATCACATTCATATTTGACAATTTATCTCAATGATAATTGAAATTATTTCCAAAAATATATTATCCATATATCCAAAAAATAGTGTGTTGTCCAAAATTTCAGAAGTCAACTATTATCATCAATTTATAAATAAAAAATAAAAAATCCATATTTTCCACTCTGAGAAGCAATCTTCCCCTTGTTGATGTTGTCACCTTTTGATCTCTTTGAATTTGCCTTAGGTTGTGTGGAGCCTTTAGGCCTAATCTCGTTGATCACATGAGAGCAATCATCTCTCAAATGCATGCGGGAGGACACAGATTTATCAGATTCATTTGAGGGTGAGGAAGGGGAAGAAGTGGCTTTTCCTTTGTAAAGGGCATGGTGGGCCTCAGTTTTCAACCTTTTTCTTGCATGGGAAGAATGAACTGGTGAATGGAAAGGGGCATATTGGACAACCTGATTGATAGGTGGGGGAGCAGGTAAGGACAAGTTATGCCAGCCACGATGTTGGGAGACTGTTGTATCGACAATCTCTTGCCATCCGTCGTTCTCAATAACTTCAGGTTGTAGTGATACATGAGGATGCACAGGGATACCGGGGGGTTGTGGGGTTTGGAGGAGAGGCCTTTTGGGCCTAGTTTGGACCACTCCTTTCCCAATCCAATAAAAAAACCCAGCTTGAAATATTTGGCTTAACACTTGCGAGTCTACATCAAAGTGTATGGAGAATCTTGGCCTTCTAGGGCCCTTGTTCCAATTACCTCTCCCTCGGTTACCTCTGTCATGACTACCTATACTTTAAAAGCTCATTTATGTATGCATAATTTATTAGCAAATAGTTTCTTTAACAACCATACATGACAATTCTTTAAAAATATGAAATAAAATTTGGCTCAACAACATATTAGACTCATGCAATCCAATCCATACAAATTGTTTAATAGTTGCTAATGAGCAGGGGGTGAACAAAGGTTCTGGGATATGCGAGGGGTTGTATTGAGAGAAAACTTTTAAAATGAGGGGGAAAATATCATGATTACTGCTCATAGACGAAAAAAATAGACTGTAAATGTAAACCAAGAATATATCACTGTAACCCATCCATGCGATCTTAAACTACCATAATATAGAGTTTCTTTTAACTGTAATTAAATTTTATGAACATGGAGTGGATAATGAATATGGGAAGGCGAGGGGATTGTAATGGTAGGGGAAAAGAGAGGATAATGTTTGTAAAACTAATTAAGTAATCCATAAGATAGCTTTGTATTCAAAACCACTATCCTAGCACCAATTAACAATTATTGTGGTCAATTTAACCATTACTATGTGTTAAACTTGTTCACTGTCCACATTTAAATCTTTAAGAATTTTAATTAACACAGTGTCATCATACTCAAAACAATTTGCCTTGCAAACAACCTATATAAAGAATTATGTTTCCTCTCAGTTCTTCCATTTAATATTTAAAACAAATTCCAATGAACACACAGTCATTTGTTTCAACTCTGTTCAGCATCAAAACCATCAACCACTATCCATACATTATTTCCTAAAATCAAAGATAGACACAAGTTCTTTTAAAAACGTGCCTGATTCCATTCCTCTAACCAATTTAACAATTAAATTGCAATGAAAACATACTATTATAAAACCCATTCCCATCTCTGATGGTGCAATCAAACAATACGATGTGCGATATCCATAAAACATACACAACAGACAGCCAAGTCTCTGACATCAAATTCCAATTTGTAACTATCTCGATCAGGACATATTAAACACACAGGAACCACCAAAACAAATTATACCATGCTATAGCAACACATAGACCACTCAAAATGAAAAGAGCATTTATGTGACTGTACATCTCTAATTACTCCAAATCAATATATAAAACAATGTTGAGTTATCAATCCAATTGTTATCATAGAGGGAGGCAGTGATTGTATGCCCACTTACAACTTCTCAAATCAACCAATTTAACTATGTCGAGCCATCGATTCAATTGTCATAATTAATAATGTAATGACTATATACCAATAATAAAAACCACTATCAAGGGTATTCCACCAATTCATAATAGTCACAAAAAAACCCGACATGGTGTAACTAGTTCATTTATCAAAATCGGGCTTTAAATAATCAAGGGTTCGCTTGGTGGAACCAACACAGAGAGAATGAATTCGACCATACCAATAGCAGGTGATAACCCTTTGAGACAACTCGGTGGACACATAGGCTACATAACCATTAGCTTGCAAGACATGGTGACAATTCACACCAGGTAGGAGAAACTATGAACAAAGGAGCAGAGGCTTCTTACTGGCTAGTAATAACAACGATAACATGTAGGGCATAACCCTCATGTGCACATACCAATAAAATAAAATGAGCCCATGACCAGGTGGAGAACGATATGTAGTGACCCAAGGTGGTTCAAAATCAAACACAACAACCCCATAACACCAAATACGGTTGGGTATGGTTACAAAACTGTGAGGAGACAGCCAACAAATCCAGATGAAATGAAACCCTCCAACAAAAACCCATAAAGACAACAAAGAGCCTTCATGGCTTCCACCACATAGAATAATCATTGAAATCGTGACTTCAACCATCAAATTTCCCATTTGCAACGAATAACACAACAACTATTCCAAAGAAAAACTAAGAGTTTACACAGTTTCCATCCTTAAGAAAAGAACAGACCAATACATCACCAAGCCAACATCTATTTCATAAATAGAGTGAGTTCATGAATGGAAAAAAAAACATACCTGTAACCAACTAGCCTTAAAAATGCGAGCCTAGTCAAGCAGTTCCTTCCTTGCCTGAATATCAGAGCTTAACCACAGCGAAAAATAATTGAAAAATATCCAAGCTAGGGTGATGGCCAGTGGGGGAAGTATGGAGTGACTTGCAATAAATGTACATCACTTCCATCCTCTCCTCATTCAATTACGTAGTACATGCCAGCCATCCAACGTTAACCCATTCCATTAATCCATTGCATTGAAACTAACATCCATTGTCTGCCAAATGCACCACTCGAGATCACATTAACCATTTCCAAACATACCATAATGTGTATCAAATGTGCCTTCATATAACTCAATAACATCGTATAGCCACTAACATTGCTAGTTAGGACTAACATCAACCTTTTTAAATTTCAAATGCATATAGTGTAGCATAGTATAGCATAGCTTCCTTTCTTAGATTTATTCCATATTTATCTTATCTTTTGTTATGAATAACATGTGTCTTGTGCAGGTGTAATATGTAATAAATCATGGTGCCAATAGCATTGTAATAACAGTTGACATAATCCATCATGACATGGAATTTAGAGTTTAGAGTAATGAAACCCACACATAGCATGCATTATCCATCTGCCCTTATGTCACAAATAAAACCAAGATTTCATCATCAATCATGTAGAATCCTGTAAGTAGTGTCGAACAACAGCATAAATATCAAATAAGAACCTGGTCCTCCAATCTACAAGGGGGTCCCACCTACTAGTATTATATATCATTAGCTTATAAATAATAGGCTTTAACAACACTTTGTGGGCAAAATCTTCATTGTGATTTGTATCGTCAACAAGTACTTAATATGGCCTAGTAGTAGGGACGCATTTTCACTCCATAGTGATGTTTGGGGGAGGGTGTTGGAGAAATTTCTATTTTCGACACACTAGTTCAGTGGGAGTAAACTAACTAGTTCTATTTTAGACTTTTTTTATTTTGACCATCACTATTATGCATACATGCATTCCTAAGTAAATCTAACTATTTGATTTATTTTCTTAATTATGGAATATTATGTCATATATATGAGCGTATTCCACTCATTTATCGTATCACAATGATCACAATGATCATTAATGATTAGCTCATTGGAGTAGTGTGAATATATTTTCTCATTCTTCCATATTGAATCTCTCATCCTTTCTTGATCATCTTTGTTTGTATTTTCTTTAGCTAGATATACTATGTAGGTTTCTATGAAACATTGGTAGGGTATCAAAATTACATTGCTTGGAGTAATCCATACAAGCCAGAGAGTAAGGAAAATCAGAGTTTCATGGAGAAAAATTGGTGTAAAAGACACAGTCACACCCTCTCCATGTCGAAAGGAGTGACCAGTCGTACCCATAATTGAAATTTATTCAATTCTGGAGTGGTCTCACCTCATACATTAGTAGAGGGAAACCGATCACACCCCATACACTATCATAGGGGGACCACAAGGACCTTGTCACTCTATGTCTCAAGAGTAGGAGAGACCACCTCTATAAAGGCTGAGTGTGACCATCTTTTGGCAGGGTCGCAGCCTAGACACTAGCAGAGGGTGACCACTAGGACCTGGTCACACTGTGGCTTAAGGAAAGGAGTGACCACCTCTTGAAATGACCTTATTTTTGTAGTGATTTCTCCTAAATTATTAACTTTCTGAGGAAAATTCCCAAGGGAGAATTAAATACACCCATTTTGCAACTGGGTTTTCAACCATTTGATAAAATTCCTCACCATTTTCTTAGAAAGGAAGCTGAAATATTGCCTCATGAAACTGATACGAATTTACCTTTTGATGTGCTCTTTCTGCAGTGATTTCTAAAGTTTTTCACTTGCATATTAAGAGTAAATTTTTAGGGTTTCTCAGATACAGTGGGAGAGATGGATACAACACCTATTCTATAGTCAAAATTGATGGTAATCCTCATACCATACAATTATTTTGAATGAAATCCAAAGGTTGAATTCCAACTTAGAAGGAAAGGACTATACAACTTGACAATGGGGACAAAAACATAACCTATATCAGCAATTCATAAGACCATATGGGTTAATAGAAAGGATGAGGATACATGGATTTTTCTGGAATTGATTTCAACCGATTTATGCTTTGATGTTGTCACATGCAAGATTCCAAATGTGATCTAGACCACCTTGGAAAGTCTGTTTGAAAATCAGGATCAGATGAGAGGTCATATGTTTGAGGTAGAGTTGAATATCTTTGATCCTAAAAGTTTTGACAATATATAGGATTTCTTTACCAATTTTAAATCTTTGATATTGAGCTTAGCATATTGTGGTATTGATAAGTCTAAACAAGTGGAACAACTTATTCTAACAATCTTGGCCAAGATAGGACCAAAATATGTTGTCTATGTTTCCACTTTCCATTCTGGCAGATATCTCATGGGAACAAATTGGAAAATTCCTACCATAGATCAATTCATTGATTCTCTCATACATGAGCAGGAAAAACTCATTTAGATGGGACTAATAAAGGATCCCAAATCACATGCACTCACCATGCATGATGGAAAAGGATAATCCAAACAAAATGGAAAGGAGTAACAAAACAAGAAGGAGGGATATTCCAAACCCTTCAACGATTCTTCAAGTTCCAAAGACTCTTCATATTCCAAGAAGAAGAAGAAGAAGGGGAAGCAGTGAACTTACTGCAAATAAAACAAATCATGAAGAATCCACATGCATGAATAAGAAGATTGATCTTATGGCTCAGGTACTTCAACAGAACAACCTTGGAAACTTCATTCCAGAAGGAGTCAAGAAGTAGAAGAAATAAGTTCATTCTCCTAAGAAAGGTAATCACCATGTTATTGTTGCATTTAATTCCTCATCTGATTCATGGATTTTAGATTATGATGTATCACATCATATGTAAATTAAAGAGGAAGTTTTCACTTCTTTGATTTCATGTGCAAGACCCCCTATTTTCATGGGGGATGATACTCCAACGGCACTAGTAGAAGAGGAAAGAGTGGAACTCCATAATAACAGTTTTGAGAATGTTTTACATGTTCCAAATATTTCTATGAATCTACTATGATTTTATCATATCACTCACAAAGGTAAAAAGGTTGAATTTACATCAGATTCAGTTATTGTACTTGACATGCATGAAAAATCCGTTATTGCAATTGGTGAGGTGGATGACAAATCAAGGCTGCATAAATTCATTAAGTTTCCTGATGATGACTTCTCTTTTCTACCTATAGATAAGGAGGGTAATTTGTATGCACCTCTAGTGCAACATTCAGATACTCTTATGCTTCCATCGGTTCCAGACATCAGAGATGATTCCATACACTCATATTATGTACATGGAAATAAGAAGGTAGTACAGCCAGATAAGAAACTAGCACAAAATCTTTAGAAGATGCCCAAGAGGGAACAATTCACACTTCAGGTAGTAGCTAACCTTGCAGGGAATCCATTTGATTCGAGGAGGACTCGATCTCAGCATGAGGAGCCCCCTCATGTAATTTCAACTTCTGAACCAGCGATTCCCCTGCATTGTTACATGGTTCAGTCTTTTGATCCGCATCTCTATAGTGAGGTTGTGGGAAATCCATTATGGGAAGAAACCATGCAAGAGAAGTATGACTCACTCCTAGAGAATCATACTTGGGATCTGGTTCCACATCCACTAGAAAGGAATATTTTTAGGTGTAAATGGGTCCACAGGATCAAGAGGTACAAGGCTAGATAGGTTTCCAAAGGAATTCATCAGATCCATAAATATTTCTACATATTCATGAAGACTTTCAGTGAGTTAAAGTTTCAGACTTTGAGTGAACGTCTTGTAGTGAAGAACATAGTTGCATAGCAGCTTCCTTTTCTTCTTTTGATGCACTGTCTTTTGAGGGGGGTTTTGTTCCCACATGGTTTTCCATCTTTCCTAATTTTTATTCATTGTTCATTAGTTTCATTGTACATGAGTACATAATATGGCCTAGTAGTCGGGACTCATTTTTACTCCATACTGATGTTTAGGGGGATGTTGGAGAAATTTGTATTTTCAACACACTAGTTTAGTGGGAGATAACTGACTAGTTATATTTTAGACTTTCTATTTCAACCATCACTATTATGCATACATGTATTCCTAAGGAAAGTTAATTATTTAATTTATTTTCTTAATTATGGAATGTTATGTCTTATATACGATTGTATTCCACTCATTCATTGTATCGCAATGATCACAACAATCATCATTGATTAGCTCATTGGAGTAGTGTGAATATAATTTATCATTCTTCCATATTGAATATATCATCCTTTCTTTATAAGCTTTGTTTGTATTTCCTTTAACTAGATCTCTTCTGTAGGTTTTGATGAAACATTGACATGGTATTAGAGATATTCTTTGAGCCAGGGATGATTTTAGGGGATAAATTTCGCTCATGGGCTAATTTTCAATGGTTTTTCCAAAAACGAGATTTGCTATTTTAAAAATAATTCGCCCCAATTCTATAACATAAAATTATTTAACCTTAAAAATCACCAATTTTTTTATAAAAACTATATAAAATCCTTAGAAAATTGAATATTTTTACAAAAATATCACCAAACATTTATAGTTGGCATATGAAGGATTAGTAATATTCACCAAGGTTTCTACATTTTAAAATAAATTTTCATCCTTAAAATCATCCCTTCTTTGAGCAAGCTAGACAAGCCAGAGAATAAGGAAAAATGTAGTTTTGGTGAGAAAATATGTGTGAAAGACACAATTGCACCATCTCCCTATCGAAAGGAGCAACAAGCCACACCCAGACTTGCAATGTATTCAATTTTGGAGCAGTCGAACCTCATACATTAGCAAAGGGTGACCAGTCGCAACCCATACACTAGCAGAGGGAAACCACAAGGACCTGGTTGCTCTGTGTCTCAAGGGTAGAAGTGACCACCTCTAAAAAGGTTGAGTGCAACCATCTTCTGGTAGGGTCACACCCTAGACACTAGCATAGGGTGACCATCAAGACCCAGTTGCACTATATCTTAAATAAAGGAGTGACCACCTCTTAAAGTGACCTTACTTTTGCAGTGATTTCTCCCAAACTATTAACTTTCTAAGGAAACAACCCACTAGAGAAGTAAAACAGCCCACTCTGCAAGTGGTTTTTCAACCATTTGGAGAAATTCCTCACCATTTTTCATAAAGGAAGATATAAGATCACCTCTTCAAACTGATACGAATTTTCCAATCATCATGTGCCCTTTTTGCAGTGATTTCCCTTTTTGCAGTGATTTCTCAAGTTTTCGCTTGCACATTGAGAGTAAATTTATACGGTTTCTCAAAGACAGTGGGAGAGATGGATACAAAAATTATTCTACAGTTAAACTTGGTGGTTATCCTCACACCATACAAATATTTTGAATGGAATCCAAAGTTTGAATTCCAACTTAGAAGGAAAGGACTATACAACCTGACGATGGGGACAGAAATAGAACCTACATTAGCAATTGATAAGACCAGATGAGTGAATAGAAAGGATGAGGATTATTCTTGAATTGATTTCAACTGATTTATGGTTTCATGTTGCCATATGAAATACTCCAAACGTGATCTGGACCACCTTGGAAAGTTTGTTTGGAAAGCAAGATCATATGAGAGGTCATATGCTTGAGGTAGATTTGAATGTCTTGGATCCTAAAAGTTTTGATAATATACATTATTTCTTTACCAACTTTAAATATTTTATATTGATCTTAGAATATTGTGGTATTGATAAGTATAAACAAGTGGATGAACTTATTCCAACAATATTGGCCAAGCTAGGGCCAGAATATGTTGTCTATGTTTCCACTTTCCATTCTGGAAGATATCTCATGGGAACAAATTGGAAAATGCCTACCATGGATCAATTCATTGATTCTCTCACGCATGAGTAGGAAAAATTCATTCAAATGGGCCTAATCAAGGATCCCAAAGAACATGCACTCACCATGCATGATGTAAAAGGATCATCCAAATAGAATGGAAAGGGGAAATAGAACGAGAAGGAGGGATATTCCAAACCCTTCAAGGATTCTTCAAGTTCCAAAGACTCTTCAGATTCCAAGAAGAAGAAGAAGGGAAAGAAGTGCACTTATTGTGATAAACCAAATCATGAATAATCCACATGCATGAAGAAGTAGATCGATCTTATGGCTCATGTACTTCAAAATAACAACCTTGGAAACTTCATTCCAGAAGGAGTCAAGAAGTAGAAGGAAGGAGATCATGCTCTTAAGAAAGGTAATAACCATACTCTTGTTGCAATTAATTCCTCATCTGATTCATGGATTTTAGATTCTGGCACATCACATCATATCGAAACTAAAGAGGAATTTTTCACTTCTTTGAGTTCATCCTCAAGACCCCTATTCTCATGGAGGTTGATACTCTGGTGGAAGTAGCAAGAGAGGGAAGAGTGGAACTCCATAATGGAATTTTTTAGAATGCTTTACATGTTCCAAAGATTTCTATGAATCTGCTCTTAGTTTTTCAGATCATTCAGAAAGGTAAAAAGGTTGAATTTTCATCAGATTCAATGTTTGTACTTGACATGCATGACAGTTCCATTATTGCAATTGGTGAGGTGGATCACAAATCAAGGTTATATAAATTCACTAATTTTGTTGATGATGATGACTCATATTCTCTACTTACACATAACTATATTAATTTTCATGCACCTCCAGTGAAACATGCAGATACTCTTCTTCTTCCATTAGTCTCAGACATCATAGATGATTCCATACACTCGGATTTTGTATATGGAAATAAGCAGGTAGTATGGCCAAATAAGAAGATAGCACCGAAGCTTTAGCAGATACCCAAGAGGGAATAGTTCACACTTCAAGAAGCAGGTTTGCTTACAGTGAATCCATTGGATTCTAGGAGGACTCAATCTCATCATGAGGATCCCTCCCATGTACTTTCAACTTTTGAACTACCGATGCCCCTGCATTGTTATATGGTTCAATATTCTGGTCTGCAACTCTATAGTGAGGTTGTGGGAAATCCATAATGGAAAGTAGCCATGCAAGAGAAGTATGACTCACTCCTAGAGAATCAGACTTGGGATCTGGTTCCACTTCCACCAGAAAGGAATATTTCCAGGTGCAGATGGGTCCACAGGATCAAGAGGTACAAGGATCGACAGGTTGCCAAAGGACTTCATCAGATCCATAAATATTTCTACATCTTCACGAATACTTTTAGTGAGATGAAGTTTTAGACTTTGTGGGATCATCTTGAAGTGAAGAACATAGTTTCCTGGCAACTTCATTTTCTTCTTTTGATGCATTTTATTTTGAGGGGAGGGGGGTTGCATGCAGTTTTCCCTCTTTCCTCATTTTTATTCAATGTTCACTAGTTACATTGTACATCAGTACCTAATATGGCCTAGTAGTCGAGACTCACTTTTACTCCATAGTGATGTTCGGGGGGGGTGTTGGAGAAATTTCTATTTTCGACACACTAGTTCAGTGGGACTTAACTGACTAGTTCTATTTTAGACTTTCTATTTCAACCATCACTATTATGCATGCATGCATTCCTAAGGAAAGCTAATTGTTTGATTTCTTTTCTTAATTATGGAATGTTTTGTCTTATATATGAGTGTATTCCACTCATTCATTGTATCACAATGATCACAATTATCATCATTGATTAGCTCATTAGAGTTGTGTGAATATATTTTCTCATTCTTCCATATTGAATCTCTTGTCCTTTCTCAATAATATTTGTTTGTATTTTCTTTAGATAGATCTCTTGTGCAAGTTTTGATGAAACATTGACAGAGGACTCAATACATTTTACATGTAAATGGTGATTTAAACTTTTGAAAATATAAAAAATTATTTAATCTTCTAAAAATGGTGAGCCATTTAGACATTTTGAATCAAAGTAAATACATTTTTTTGAGAATTTGTATATAAAGCATGTTAATCGACACAAAGTTGTGATATACAAGGACATCATATCCAAAAGAATAAGAATTATGAATAATCCAATGGTTATTTTATCTCTCAGACACTCCCCAAGGAAAATTCCAACCTTATTAAAGGGAAATCCTAAGGATACAGGTACACAAGCTACACACTATCACCTTAACAATATTACCTTTGTACTTCTATGCTAGGGTCACTAACCTAAGGAGGGGATCCCACATGGCTAAGATAATTCATATTTATGTAATGAAGATGGATTAGAGAAAGGACTTATGTTTGAATTGGTGTGACTTCTCTATGGGAAAGGCTGAATGACAAGCGAGAGAAGTCAAATATCAATATTTGAAGGTAAACGATTGTTTGCAAGATCATTCAATAAAGTAATATGCAAAGTATGCACTATTAATCTCTTTAATGATATCATTAGATGCTTATATTAACTGCAAAGAAGATTAAAAAAAATGACTATTATAAAGATAGACCATATCATGTAATATTACCCATTCAAAAAGGCATATTAAATCAATCCAAAAATCTCAATCTTCTTCAGTTTTTGCTATCAAATAGTGCTTAGATTAGATTATTAGAATGACATTTAAAATAATATATCATTTATCATTTTATTAGATATTTAATATTATGAGTGGTGTCAACCTTCAGGAGTGGTTATCAAATATATTTAAGGTGAAATCAATGCCAATAATTCTCAGAATCCCCAGAATAGTAAGCATACTCAAGGTATAGGATCGAAATAATACATATCAAGTTTACTTGTATCACCACGTTTTCAACATGTTATGAAAATAATTGGAGAAATATATAAAGGATAAGAGTTTGAACTTCACATCATTACTCTATATTAGCCAAATAGATCCTAACTGTGATAAAAATTAGACTCGGAAAGTGTATAAGCATATTCGAAACATAATTATATTATTTCGATGGTTTGAGAATTATTCCAATACCAAGGGAATAAAATCAAGCCCCAATAGTGGTATTAACCCTTTCAAATGTTTCCACGGGTATAAATGATGTAACCTTATGAACTGTATTGCAATGAAAGTCCAAAACTTGACCTCTTTACTAGCAATAGACAAAAAATATGCACCTAGGATAGATCATTGAGGGTGATTCCAAGTTTTGGAATTGATATTGACTAGTATACAAAATTGAATGTTTCACTCATAGGTAATTTTTTTCGACGTTATATCTATTTGTAAATTTATGGGAGAATGTAAAAACACAAATCAATGCACACAGATTACTAATTAAGAAAAATCAAATTAAAGAAATCTATCAACAAATAAAACACAAATGTGCATTTCAATGAGATCATACCATATGTATGTTATTTCTTTGAGCACAATATGTGAAATCATTTGGATAAATTTTCAAGGTAGAATCAGATCGAATTGTTATCACAAACTCTGAACTTTAAACTCCATTCATGGAACACCGGAAAACAAAGGATACAAAACTGTTCCTATAGATCACTACTAAGATTCTAGATTCAGGGATCGGGCTCAAATAATTAAAAAAATTAAAGTGAATGGCCCAACAATAAGTGACATGATACAATGTTTTACGTGGATTGTTGTAATTGTGTCAAAAAATAAGTCTGAGTTTAGAAGATCACCAATTTGGGCATCAAATTTCATTGTGTCAATGGTAATCATGTCATTTTCAATTTGTATGCCATTAACCATCATTTGTAAATAGCAAAAATGAGTTCTAGAATCAATATAAATCTTAACATTAATTTATTCATAGTCCCTTTATCATGGGTTAAGATCATAGATGATGTCTTGAAATGATGACCATGTTATGTGTGAATGAAAATGAGAGGGCAGAATTTCAGATAAAACTAACTATGGAAAATTAATTAGGAAACATTCAAAAATAAATATTGATCCATCCAAACTAAGAACCCAACCATGAAGAACTGACTTTGTTCATTCACGGTTATAAAAAAACTCAAATTGAACTTGAACCCAAATTAGATTTTTTAGGGCTCAGTATTTTTATAAAAATTTTAGAAATGCTAAAGCCTATGTAATACCCATGTTTCCCCTAACTTGTAAATATAATTATATCACTAATGGACAGATCCGTTATGTTTGTATTTTGGGAAAGAATGAACCTTTGCTAAATAAGGTAATTTGAATATTTTTGTTATTAAATAAAATGAAAATTGTTGAATAATTGTTGAAGGTGTTTCCTATACATATTATGATGTCATGAGAGGGAATGGTGAGGGGAACCATGACTGGTTGAGATGACCCCTACCAGGTAGTACTATGTTGAATTAAAAATGTTCAAAAATCATAATTGTCCTCTACCCCAGAAAAATGTATCTACCAGTCAAGCTGTTGGTTGGTTGGTTCTCTTGATAAATCAATTAGAGAATGGGCATAGTACCCATCTGAAAGATTTTGATCTGACCCACAAATTGGGGGATTTGACCCATGAAATATTGTTTTTGAAGGCAATAAAAAGAGGAAAATATTGTGCACAGAGGATGGGACACACACAGTTGAGTCTAGATATCAAAATCATAGTGGAGAAGAGTGTGAGAAAAACTTCTAATTATGAAAAAGTAGAGGGAAGTGAAGAAATATGTTTTTTTGGGTGCAAGAAGTATTGGAAATTGTCTTCAAATAAGGATGATAAACAGGGCTACGAAATTTTAGTGATTTTATTAGAAATCATAAAGGAACTAAGAGGGGAGGATGATGAGGGATTGTTGGGTAGTGAAAGGATCCCCTTGTGTTGTGTATGAGATTTTTTTAATCTCTTTGTGGAAAGAGAATACCTAGTGCTTGATGGATTGAATACTTGGTTTGTTGAGTTCTTGTAAGTGAAGGAGAGTGGCCTTCATCTTTTCTCATATGTTGATTAAAATAATTTCCCCTCATGGCATTACACTTTGGCTAGGGGGTGGCCAGTTGTAGAGATAATTGGTGCAGTTGTGCCTATGGTTGGGTGGAAAGTGGTGCACCCTTCGGAAGTTTCCAGCAATTTCTAAATTTTAGGTAAGTGTTTTTTGTCTCTTGTAATTCCATGACAAGTTTATTTAATGTTATGGAATTAATGCACTAGTTATTTGTAGAATTTGTTATTCTATTTAAATGGTGGAATTATCACTCAAATTGTTTGGATGGCTGTGAAATATGAAACAAGACCTAGAAAACATGTTTTGTTGTTGGCTTTATACTTGTCTTTGTTTTGAAAGGGAAGATGTTAGTAATTTTTTATCACTCAAAGTATGAATAGAGTGATTGTTGGTCACTTATAGTAATATATGTGAACAAATCCCTATGTTATTAGTAAAATACTAAGCCACTAAATCCCTCACATAACAACTTGGTAATATGGAATGCAATTGTCGGTATAAACTTGAAGACTGGTTAGTTGGCCTTGGCCATTCTGTTGGCTTTAGAATTAGAGAAAAGTTCATATTTCTATTCGACCTTAGAAGGATAAGCCAAATATTGAAGAAAGGAAAAGTATTGTAAAATAAATGATAAGAAAAGAAGGAGAAATAAAATTCAAGTTCCTAATTTGACATAAAAAGAAATTGGGAATTGGATGCATTGTGATTAATTAAGTTTCATGAGTATTTGGTAGGAAATGAATTTTTACCAGGAATTACATAGTAAATTAATATCCAAAGGGGAAAGATTTGGAAATAATGATCATTCACTGAAAATAACAAAGAATTTCATGAACGTAGGAAGACAGTAAATTCTAGTAAAACCATAGTTTTACAATGGGGAATTTTACCTCCAAGAAATGCAATGTTCTGGAAAATAATTTAAACAAATAAAATTGCACGAATATTTGTGTGTGTGTGTGTACAAATCTTGAATGAATGGTAAATAATAGTAACCCCTGGTATATTTCCAAAAATTACCAATTAAATGTATTAATAATTGGGATAACAACATGATATATATATATATATATTCTTGTCTCATGCATGAGAAGTGGGAGATTCAAAATTTCCCCCTTCTGTGCAAAGGATTAAACCATGCTAAGTTTTTCCTAGTTTTTAGATTTATTCTCTACACAGGTCACTCTGCACTTCTGAAGGAGTTTCTTGATAATGTATTTTTATTTTCTAAAAGTTTAATGTGTAGAAAATATAATTTTCCTTTTCTCCTTTAAGGTATAAAATTAATAGAAAAAAAATCCTTTGGGAGCATGGCCATCAGAGAAGAGAGAAGGGGGGAATTGATCAGAGTACAATGTCCTATAGTGATATGGTTAAATACTATAATATTAAATATTAATATCACACCCCTCCCATAGTTTGACCATCAAAGGATGGATATGGGCACGCATGAATTGAGTCTAAAGATTTTGGAGTGTGATAGCCTATGTGTTATGAGGTTATAAACATATTATAACAATTAATAACTTCTTTTTTTCGAAGTTTGGCTAAGATAAATGGCATGGGCATGCATGGATTAGGTCTGAATATTTGAGAGTATATTAGCCTACGTGTTATGAGTTTATAAAAATATTATAATAATTAATAACTTCCGCTGGAAATTGGTTGTCAGATAAAAATGTATGGGAATGTACAATTGGAGCACAATGACCTAAGGCTTTAAATTTTTTATATATTATAATATTAAATGTTAATATCAAACCCCTTTTAGAGATTGGTCATTAGAGAAAAGAGAAAGGGTCGCGTGAAGGAGGTGTGAAATAGTTGAGGTAATATTTGAAATTAAATAAAATACAATTCCTTAACCCTTTTTGGAGGTTGTCCATCATAGAAATAAGAAGGGTCCATGTGAATGGCATGTGAAATCTCATATCTAAGGGCGTGAGGTATTACAATTATTAAAAACTGATATTTAACTTTCCCTCCACTGGATTTCATAAGGCAAATAAGTTGCACGATGTGTTCGGGGTCCGAGATCCCCTCGCATTTTATTTGAAATATAATAAAGTTTGTTATAATGCAACCTGGGTGATTTACAATGGAGCTAAGTACTTTATAAAATAATTGGGGTACTTTACAATGCAATTAATTATATTATGATATAATTAATTAATTGCATTATAATGTGTTTATAACTTGGATATTTAAATTAGCACTAAACCATTCCCAAGAAAATGGAGAGAAATCAAATCCTCATTAATTACTGGGCCAATATATTAGGCTAACTAAAAATTTATTTATGGGTGGGTATTTAATTAATGAAGACTAATGATCCCTAATGAGGATTAAATAATTGAATATTGATGAGTGGTATTTTAATAAAATATTGATTAAGTAACTTAATCAGTTTAATAAGAAATGGACAAGTGTCAATCTATGGTCGAGCGACCCTTTGTACCCTATGGTGATGTGGCACATCATGATGGGTCCATGTGTCAAGTGGATATTGAGCCACATGTCACATCAAGAGATAGGTACATGGTGGAAATAGTGACCAAGGTGGCAAGTGAGATTCAATTATAGTCGTAGATCTCCAAGGGTCCCACATAAGCTAAGTACAGCTGGATCATCATAAGGGTTATTAAATGTCATGTGAGTTGGTGACTCCGAATTAATAGAAGCCATTGATCTCCCAACCCCGAGGGGATTTGGATTTGTAGGTTAGATCTGTCGGAGTGTGTGATGTTGGAGAGAGTTTTTAGAAGTAGTCTAAGTGCCTAGAACAGAGGAACTTCGACGGAGAAACTCTGAGAGGTGATCGATGTCATTGATCGCTCAACTCTGAGGAGTGTTAGATCTATCAGAGTGAGTTGTTGATTCAGAGGCCCTAATGGGACAGTTGACATGTGCCATGTCAATGTCGCATCGAATGGTGCAAGTGATAGGGAGCCACATGGCAATAAGAAGAATTTGGACCAATGAGGGTCTAAGGAAATTTAGGAAGATATAACTTTTGATACAGAGCTTGGTTTTGAGTATGGCTACAATTGTTGGGAATATATTGATGAGAAGAAGATGATGTTACCCTCTAGATGAGGATTCAAGATGGTTGACAAAAAGTGAAAATTTAATACCCCATCCCTTAAAAAGGTACTTAAGGGGTTGGGTGTCTTACAGAGTGGTATCAAAGAAGGATACCACTCTAGTATAACAAGACCAAGACAAGCCTATTAGAAAATTTCCTACGCGTTGGAAAAAGTTTATTTATTATCTACACAATATCCTCGATTGAAATTTCATTTTGGAACTTCTTACAACAGAAACGTTACATGTTGATTTGCAGCAGAAGAAGTATATTGTTTCTTTATGATAGCTACTCCTACAAGAGTGGGAATATGTTGAAAAGCACTAATGTTTGAACTTGAATGTGAACGGTTAAAAATGGAAGAGTCTTGTTAAGGGTTTCTTAAGCCCAATGGATGGATGAACTAGTGATTGTAATGATGGCTCTAAGTATGGACAGTTGTATCCTATGGAATTTATGATGGTTTTTTATATGAGGAATAATTCCCTTCTGGAAATTTCCCTGTGGTTAAAGGAATCTAGTATGGGTTCGTGGAACCCTAGCAATGATAATCGTTGTTTAAAAAAAAAAGAAAAAAAAAACTAAGCCCTGTATGTATAACTCCTCATGACTAGGGGACTAATGGGAAATTGTAAGGTCTGTTTACTTGACCTATAATGAATGAAAATTGTTATTGGAATAACCTAGTTAAGAAAATAAAAAAGGAGTCCTTTGACTGTTGCTAGTCCTCCTGGAAGAGGTAAAGTGATATGAACATATGAGAAAGTTTATGAGATCACAACTATAATAAGGGAATGTATATACCTATTGACCTATAATTTTTTCTATGCAAGTGAATGAAAAAGGGAAATAGTTGGAATACATCTGCACTGTAGGCATGGGTAAAATGCTTGGTGCACGAGGATATGCTGAAATGCATATGGAAAATATTGAGCATGCATAGAACATACATATAGACTTAGTATAGTCTATTATTGGATGTAAAATATGGAGATTTAATCAATCATATGGTTAGTTATGATCTGATTATAGCAGCATAAGTAAAATGTTTATGATATTGATTTCATATTACCTTATGAGTAAAAGATAGAATGGTTAATGAAATGTTGATCCTTAATGTGGTAAAGGAAGTGTTGGGGCATTTCTAGATGACCAATGGGTCAGATTGACATCCAGGGGTGGATGCTAGCCATACAAGTATGTCTTAGTATGCTCAAGTAGAAGTGAGAGGTAATCTAAAAAAGGATTCCTTTGATAAAAAAGTAGGTTGACCAAGAATGGTTTAAGGCATGAAGAGAAGCTAGATTGGTTGTCGTGTTTCCTTGGGCACTATTGAAATTTCACAGAATGTATTTATGGGTTGTGGAATACTTTTATAGAAGTTGAGGAAAGAGTGGTTTATTGATGGTTGTTTTCATACAGAACGGGAAACATAATTATGAATATGTCTGTGAGACTTGTCATGTGAATGATTGTAAGCTCTCAATAGAGAGGAAAACATAGTGTTGAGTATTCCTATGAGACTTGTCACAAGGATGGTTGTAATATATCTGGGAGGAAGGATATAGAAGTTTTAAATGTTCATGTGTGTGAATGACATGGAAAAAGGTGCAAGCAGTGAAGTTGCATGATGAATATATATCTATGTTTGTATACACTTGAGTGCATGGATTGAACGCGTTAAAAGGTTGCCCGATATGAAGACTGATATTAAAACCAAATGAATATGAATGAATGATATAAAAATGTGTGAGTGGTGCACATGTATGATGTATGAATATATGTATACTAAAGGCATGATATGAATTTGTGAATAAGTGAAATGCAAGTAAATAATTACACTTTCTAGGATTGAAGAAATAATGGATGCATGGCTGACTCTATTTTGAAGAGTCATGATGGTTTTGTTTTGAACAATAGCTTAAGGAGGATGTGTTTCATTTCCTCAAGAAAAATCTAGAGTAAATTGATGAAAGAGTAAATGAGCAGGGATTTTATGTTGTTATGATAAAAGGAAACATGATTATGATTTTAAAGATTGCATGTAAATGATTGTGAACAATCATGAACTAATTGATTTTCAATAGATATGGAAATGAAACTATAATGTGTGCCTATCATGGACACACACACTGCATGCTAAATCATGTGATTAAAGAATAGTGTGAATGAAAATTGATGGAATAAATGTGTATGTGTGAATGCACAATCTAAATGCATAATAGAGATGCATGTTGATAATTCCTTATAGAATATTGGGTAAGAATATGAAATGAAAAAATTGAGGCTGACTCGAGGTTGTGGTCATCTCAGATAGTGATGGATATGCAATAAGGAAGTTGCATGATGAGACAATTTCATGTGGAGGAATTGTATGACTCTGTCAGGAGAACATAGTCATAATCTTAATGACTACTGGAAAATTAGACAATAGACTACAAAGTCTATTTGTACAATAATCATGGATTACATTTTAAAATATCATGCAAGAGAAAAAGATATGCAAATGAATGTTGACCAACTTGATTTTCTCTTTGATGAATGTGCAGAATGCACTAGTTCTTAATTTGTGGGAAACATCTTGTTGTTGTATCATGTTGAATTATCCATGGAATTAAAGATCAAACTTGGTTAAAACTGCTCAATGAACAGAGCAGGAAAACCCCAAGAGGGACATATTGCTTAAGCAAAGGAGGAGGAAAGGAGAAATAATTTCCTCGCTCTGAAAACTTTGATTTGCTTAACATAGTTATAGACCTCAAAAAGGAATAGCTGTGAACAAAAAGGAAAATAAACAAATAAGTATGTTTAAATGAATAGGCTTGGTTGAGCCATGTTACGTAAAGGAAGTGAGGCCTTGGAAATAACCCAGCTGAATTGAAAAGTTATAGACTGTGTAGGAGGAGTTGGAAAAGAGGAAGAGTCTCTTAACCCCTTTCCTTATTTTTTATTGTGTTTATTTGGGATCAGAAACTAATATGTTGATGGTTGTAGGATACCCAACAACTAAATTATTTGTATGGTTACACTAGTGATCACATTAAGGAGTAATGTGATGAAGTGCATGTAGATATGCTAGGAATATTTGATAATGCTTGTTGATTTAGATGTTATGTACATGCATTTTATTTAACATGATAGTTAATATGTTTGTGACTATGATGATTGTTGTTAAGTGTAGTAAAATATTGGAGTTGTTGAGGAAGGACAACTTCCAATGGTTGGCAACCTCAAGAAGAGGATAAATGCAAGAGGGTTGTTGTTGAAAGATTGTTCAAAGGACTTTGAGAGTTCCCATGAAGAACCATTGATGAGGTAATATCAGAGAGGGTGTTGGTATCCAAAACATGTATAAAATAATTCATGCTCATGTGACATGGGATTTGAAAGGGATTAGGTAAGAATCCCCTCTAAAGTATTTTGTTATCTTAATGATATGAAAATAATTTTTACTTGTTGTATGCCATTTATATCCAAGCAGGGTAATATTTAGGAAAGAAGAATATGAATAATAGGGAGAGAAAATATATGCCAGTTGAGGTTGATTAAAATCGTTGCAAGAAAATTTATGAACCAATAGTGTTTTGGGTACATTGACCAAATAAGAGTGATTGGGGGAAAAAGTGCTCATAAGAAACACATTGAATTGAATGCATCGAGGAAAGGTATGTTTGCATGAGAGGGAAGGAAATGAATTGTCCATTATGGAAGGAGGACCTTCCAATACTCTACCGAATTTGTAGAATGGTAAAGAGAGGAATTGGGTGGAAATAGATGTTGGAACCCTGGTTATTAGTGAAGAAAGAATGTTGGAAGACATACTTGTGAAAAATTAATTTCATATCATGGTGTGTTGACTTGAGGTTATGGTTGACTCAAGGCAGGAGGAACAATCCTGCTGTAATAATGAACGTGGATAGAGGATCCCTGTGGCGAGAGTTTGGTTGAGTTCCAACACACCATGGAAAGAGTTCCTAACATGAAAAAACTAATAATAATCTAAAATCAATGCAAAGGTGCATTGTATGTAAAAGTGTCCATGGATATTGACACATTGGATTAAATTCATTTAATAGTTGATTTCTTTTTTAAAAGCTCGGTATGCTAGAATGAGACATGTGTAGGGAAATGATAATTCCTTTTATTTTATGTTGTTGAATGGATAAATATAATTTGATTTTTAGTATGCACAGTTTTGAAATTATTTGTGAGCCACTGCAAGTGTGCGATGAAAGTATAATTAATCTGCATGAGAACTAACAATGGTTTGGCTATGTGAGTATTGAAATTCTAGGAAAGAAGGGTCTTAGATATGGTAGTGTTGTAAGCCCATAAGGAATACCAATTCTTGTTGAGCCAAACTGTTATGAGAATATATCATACCTATGAATATGGTTCTATGTGGAATAGATCTGAAAATCAAAATGTGGAATTTGGAATATGTGGGTAACAAATTTGAAAATTTTGATAAATTCATGATGGTATATCATGGTTACTGTATGCATCTGATACAGATGAGATGAAAGATCTGTGTTAGAGGGATATATGATGGCTATCAAGATGGAAAGCATGGAAAAAGGATATTTTTGTGACATGAGAACCCTATGATAAGCCATGATCACCATAGAAGATGTTTTGTTGTGTTAACACAGGTCGAAAAGATGCCTCGGTAGATCTAGTTTGAGGGACGCCTCATCTATAAGACTCGGTGAACTCTCTGAACTCTTCTTGTGTGAGAAATCCTTGGCAGAAAAGAAGCATCACCCAAGGGAATGTATAGCAGAGAAGGGTGTTGGACAGCTGGTTTGGAAAGTTGGTTGTCATTGATGTCAACCCTTAGGGAAGTCCAGAATCCCTAGATATGTGGTTGAGATTGATGGTGAGTTAGTTTTCATCGGTCGAGTGGTTGATGTCAACAGATGTGATGGGTGAATTTGATGAAGTCTACATGAATCCCAGAGGTGTGGTTATGGGCTATGAAGTTGGTTGAGGAATATGGGCATGAAGGACAATGTAAATGCGTGTAAAGCACTCATATATGGATCGTACTCATCATGTCATTTTCAATGATAGGTGGAACATCATGTGGTTCCTCACGGTTGAGGAGTTATGGCCTTGTGAAGTTGGAAGCTCCAAAGAATGGTTAAGAAGCCCCATATTTGGTCACAAGTCATTAATGAAAGGGTAAAGTGGTTGTAACAATATACCCCTAAAGTAAGGAAAGAGGTTACTTAGAAAAAGTATAAATACACCTCAAGGAGTCTCTCATAAGAATATTGACACGTGACTTTATTGAATATCTATCTTGTGAAGAACTTTGGTCTATTGGTGAATTTGAGGTTGAATCTAAGGTAGAAATTCTTAGGTTGCAAGGGAAGTTCAAAGGGGAAATGTATGAAGTGATCAAACTAGATTTTTTAGGTTATCCATGAGTCAAAGTGGAGAAAGTAACAGACATCCACAGGTCATAGTGGAGAAAGTAGAAGATATGCACAAGTCACAGTGGAGAAAGTAGCGAACATCTGCGGGTCACAGTGGAGCTAGTTGCAGACATCTGCGGGTCACAGTGGAGAAAGTAGAGGATGCTTTTGAAACAATCTTGTTGATTCTAAATTTGAGGAAGGTTTGTTGGTCTGAAATGATATTCACCAGGTCCTCTTCATGAGTAATGGTATGTTTTACATGTGTTTGTTTGAGACTTGTTTCATGGATTGTATGGAACATGCTTAAGGAATGTCTTGGAACCCTTGTGGTACATGATACATGGTTGCATATGGTTGAGGTGATATTGATACATGCTTGACACATATTCTTGGTACTTGGTACATGGATGTTATGGTTCATTGTTAGAGGCACATATTTTTATTGGCATATGTATGAGGCACATTCCTTGGTACTTTGTTGAGGCACTTAATTGTTGATATCTTTTGTTACATGGTGTATGAAATGATTGGGACATATCATGAGTGATGTTGGTACATGCTTGAGGCACATTCTTTGAGGCATATCTTGGATGCATATCTTGGTGATGTTGGTACAGGTTGAGACACATGGTTGATGTACTTGGTATGGTACATGGTTGATACATGGTATGGTACAAGTTGATGTACATGGTTGATGTACTTGGTATGGTACATGGTTGATACATGGTATGGTATAGGTTGATGTACATGGTATGGTACATATTGATGTGCATAGTTGATGCACATTTTCATATAGGTGTTGTTGCATGGTTGATGCACGGTTTGGTACATGTGTTAGTGCATGGTTTATGCACGATTTGGTATGCGTGTCGGTGCATGGTTGATGCATGGTTTGGTACAGGTGTTGGTGCATGGTTGATGCACTTGTTTTGGTATAGGTTTTGGTACATGGTTGGTTCTTTCCATGGTATAGGTTGATGGTTTGGTACATGCTTGGTCGAGGCATGTGTTGGTGATGTTGGACATCTAATTGAGAGGTGTACTTTCTATATAATCCATGTGAGAGTATCTAATTGAGTATCAGTGATAGTGATAGGTTGGACAGGTTGCTCAGTGACATGTTAGTCGGTGATAGGTTGACACTAACAAGTTACAGGTTGATGTGACAATGGAAATGACAATGGCAATGGGAGTAGTGATTGTGGTAGTGACAGTTGGTGTACACTTATATTTCAGGGAAGCGGGATGGGCAAGGAAAGGGGATTGTAGCCTCCTTCTGGTTGGTGTTGGAGAACACATGGATTTAGAGCTTCCTTCATGTTGGAGCCTAGGAATTAGGGGATCATAGCCTCCTTCTGGTTGGAGCCAGATAATTTAGGGAGTTGTAGCTTCCTTCATGTTGGAACCATAAAATTTAGGGAGTTGTAGCTTCCTTTAGGTTGGAGCCTGTAAATAGGGGTTCATAGCCTCCTTCCAATAGTAGCTGGAGAATTGGGAATTTGGTGCTTCCAATGAATGTATTCTTGAAAATATATAAGTAAGCATTATATGGTTTTCTCGTGTGTGGGTTTCCACGTAAATTGTGGTGTACTGTGTATTTGATGTGATATTTCTTATGATTATATGATCATGATTTATTGAATGAAATCATAGATAATACATTGATGATATACCTGTTAATAAAGTTGAAGTTTATATATTGTGGTTAAAAGTGGTAAAAGTGCTCATACTATTCACCCTACCTCCCCTCTTAGTATTTCAACAAAGGGGATGGATGAGCCTGAGCCTGGAAGGTGAGTGACCACAAGGAAGAGGAGGCTTCACTAAAGAAAATTATTTGATGATTGGGATCATGAAAACAATGGGTATGTCAAGGAAAACAATGAGTCAAGTAAATGTGATAGCCATATGGATTCAAATCGATGAACTGCATAGATAAGTATTGTGCTAATATGTAAATTTCCTCTTGAAATTTGAACAATAAAAAATGTTTTTGCATGAAATTTTGATTAATATGCTTGTTGTTTGAAATTATTGTAGGCATGTGACGAAGGCCAAGAGTCTAGGAAAGGACCAGACCAAGAAGAGGAAAACATTGCTAAAGAAGTTGAAAGATGGGGGCATGACTGGTGTTGCTAAGATGTAAAGAACATTGAGGACGGTGTTCCTTTAATGGGGAGAGGATTATAATACCCATGTTTCCCCATCTTGTAAATATAATTATATTATTGCTAGAAGACTATGGACATATTGGTTATATGTGGATTTTAGGAAATGATGAACCTTTGCTAAAGAAGGTAATGTGAATATTTATGTTATTAAATAAAATGAAAATTGTTGAATAACTATTGAAGGTGTTTCCTATATAGGTTATGATGTCATGAGAGGGAATGGTTAGAGGAACCATAATTTTTTAAGATGACCCCTTCCAGGCAGTACTATGATAAATTAAAAATGTTCAAAAACTAGAATTGTCCTCTACCCCAAAAAAAATTTATTTACCACTTAAATTGGTGGTTGGTTGGTCCTCCTCAGAAATCAATGAGAGAATGGGTATAGTACCCATCTAGAACTTTCTTATATAACCCAATAATTTTGGATATTTGACCCATGGAATCTTCCTATAGAATCCAAGAAAAGGAGGAAAATCATGGGCATAGAGGAGGGGACACACACATTTGATTCTGGGGACTAAAATCTGAGTGGAGAAGAGTGTGAGAAATTTTTTTGGTTCTAATAAGTAGAGGGAAGTGAAGAAATATGTTTTCTAGGTGCAAGAATCATTGACAATTGTCGTCAAATCAAGATGATAAACAGGGATATGAAATTTTAGTGATTGACTGAGAAATCACGAAGGAACTATGAGGGGAGGGAACTGAGGGACTGTTGGGAAATGAAAGGCCCCCCTTGTGCTATGTATGATCATTTTTAAGCTCTTTATGGAAATAACAACCCCCTTGCTTGGTGGATTGAAGACTTGGTGTGTTGAGTTCTTGTAAGTGAAGGAGAGTGGCCTTCACCTTTTCTCATATGCTGAGTAAAATAATTTCCCCTCATGGCATCATACTCTGGCTAGGGGGTGGCCATTTGTAGAGATTATTGGTGCAACTATGCCTATGGTTGGACGGAAAGGGGCACACCCTTTATCAGTTTCCAAAAATTTCTAAATTTCAAATAAGTGTTTTATGTGTCTTGTAATGCCATGACAAAATTATTTAATATTATGGAATGCATGTGCTAGTTATTTGTAGAATTTGTTATTCTATTTAAATGGTGGAATTGTCACTCAAATTGTTTGGATAGTTATGAAATATGAAATAATGCATGCAAAACATGTTATGTTGTTGGCTTTCTACATGTCTTTGTTTTGAAAGGGAAGTTGTTAGTAATTGTTTGTCACTCAAAGTATGAATAGAGTGTTGGTTGGTCACTTATAATAATCCATGTGAACAAATCCCTAAGTTATTAGTAAAATACTAAACCACTAAAGCCCTCATAGAACAACTTGGTAATAGGGAATGCAATTTCTTATATAAAATTGAAGACTGGTGAGCTGGCCTTGGCCATTCTTTTATTTTGGAAAATTTACTAGGCTTCAGAATTGGAGAATAGTTCATATTTGTATTTGATCTTAAGAGGATAAGCCAAATATTGAAGAAATGCAAAGTATTGTAAAATAAATGATAAGAAAAGAAGGAGAAATAAAATTCAAGTTCCTAATTTGAAATAAAAAGAAATTGGGAATTGGATGCATTGTGATTAAATAAGTTTCATGAGTATTTGGTAAGAAAGGAATTTTTACACGATTTGGAAATAGTAATTATTACCTGAAAATAGCAAAGAATTGAATAAAAGTAGAAAGATAGTAAATTCTCGTAAAGCCATAGTTTTACCTGGAGAGTTTTACCTCCAAGAAATGCAATGTTATGGGAAATAATTTAAAAAATAAAATTACACAAATGTGTGTGTGTGAACAAATCTTGAATCAATAGTAAAGAATGGTAACCCCCAGTAAATTTCCAAAAATTACTAGTTAAATGTATTCATAATTAGGATAATAAGATATTATATATATATATATATATATATATATATATATATATATATATATATATATATATATATTAAAAGTTGTAAATTCTTGTCTCATGCGTGAGAAGTGGGAGATTCAAAATTTCCACTTATGTGCAAAGGATTAAAACATGCTAAGTTTTTCCTAGCTTTTAGATTTATGCTCTGCATAGGCCGCTATGCACTCCTGAAAGAGTTTCTTGATAATGTACTTTTATTTTCTAAAAGTTGAATTTCTAGAAAATACAATTTTTCTTTTCTCCTTTAATGTATAAAATTAATAGAAAAAATCATTTCGGAGCATGGCCATCAGAGAAGAGAGAAGGGGGAATTGATCAGAGTATGATGGCCTACGGTGATATGGTTAAATACTATAATATTAAATATTGATATCACACCCCTCCCGGAGTTTGACTGGAGCATGGAGATGGGTATGCATGAATTGAGTCTAAAGATTTCAAAGCGCGGTAAACTATGTGTTATGAGGTTATAAATATATTATAATAATTAATAACTTCCCTTTTCTAGAGTTTGGCTATCAGATAAATGATATGGGCATGCACGAATTGAGTTCAAGGATTTCAAAGCATGATAGCCTGCATGTTATGAGGTTATAAACATATTATAATAATTAATAACTTCCCTTTTTTAGAGTTTGGTTTTCAGATAAAAAGTGATGGAAATGTAGTGTCGGAGTATGATGGCCTAAGGTGGTAATTTTTTTATATATCATAATATTAAATATTAATATCAAACCCCTTTTATAGATTGGTCATCGGATAAAAGAGAAAGGTGTACATGAAGGAGGTGTGAAATATTAGAGGTAATATGGAATTAAATAAAATATAATTCCTTAACCCTTTTCGGAGCTTGGTCATAAGAGAAATAAGAAGGGTGCATGTGAATGGCATGTGAAATAACAGATCCGAGGGCCTAATGTATTACAATTATTAAACACTAATATTTAAATTTCCCTCCAATGGATTTCGTAAGGAAAATAATTTGCACAGTGTGTTTGGGGTCTGAGATCCCCATGCACTTTATTTGAAATATAATAAATCTTATTATAACTAAAACTCACTGCTTTACAATGGAGATAAGTACATTATAAAATAATTTGGGTACTTAAAAATGCAATTGATTATATTATGATATAATTAATTAATCGCATTGTAATTTGTT
Organism: Picea engelmannii; assembly: GCA_009831015.1. Classification (NCBI taxonomy): domain Eukaryota; kingdom Viridiplantae; phylum Streptophyta; class Pinopsida; order Pinales; family Pinaceae; genus Picea; species Picea engelmannii. The sequence goes on from ML791180.1 coordinate 267,504, forward strand.
TATAACTCACATATTTAAATTAGCACTAAACCATTCCCAAGGAAATGGAGAGAAAGTAAATCCTCATTAATTACTAGGCCAGTATATTAGGCTAAGTAAAAATGTATTCATGGGGAGGTATTTAATTAATAAATACTAAGTATCCCTAATGAGGATTAAATAATTGAATATTGAGGAGTGGTATTTTAAGAAAATATCAATTAAGTAACTTAATCAGTTTATAAGAAATGGACATGTGTCAATCTTTGGTCAAGCAAACCTTTGTACCCTATGGTGATGTGGCACATCATGATGGCTCCACGTGTCAAGTGGATATTGATACACAGGTCATGTCAGGAGATAGGTACATGGTGGCAGCAGTGACCAAAGTAGAAAGAGAAATTCAATCTTAGTCGTAGATCTCCAAGGGCCCCACATAAGCTAAGTGTAGTTGGAGCATGAGAAGGGTCGTTAAACGTTGTGAAAGTTGGTGACTTAGAAGTAATTTAATTCATTTATCTCCCAACCCCAAGGGCCATTGGATCTGTAGGTTAGATTTGTCAAAGTATGTGAGGTCAGAGAGAGTTTTTCGAAGTGTTCTGAGTGCCTGGAATAAAGGAAATCTAACGGAGAGACTCTGAGAGGTGATCAGATTCATTGATTTCTCAACTTCAAGGACCATTAGATCTATCAGAGTGACCATTGATTCAGAGGGCCCAATGGGCCAACTAACAGGAACCATGTCAATGCCACGTCGGATGGCACAAGTGATAGGGAGCCACGTGGAAGTGAGGTGACTTTGGATCAATGAGGGTCTAAGGAAATTTAGGAAGTTGTAACTTTTGATCCAGAGCTCGATTTTGAGAATGGATACAATCGTTGGAAATATCTTGAAGAGAAGAAGACTATGGTACCCTCTATATGAGGATTTGAGATGGTTGAGGAAAAGAGAAAATTTAATATCCCATCCCTTAAAAAGGTACTTAAGGGCTTGGGTGTCTTACAGCCAAATTGATTTGTTAAGCTTAGATTTAGGGATTAAATAGGTACCAAACCGACTCTCTTAAATGTATGATGTGCCTTGAATTAAACCTCTAGAAATCATGCATAATATATACATGTTGATCCAAGGGTAGTATGTTAGGAAAATATGTGAGTGAAATATCTCGTAATGACCTTCAAAACTTGGTTTTGAATCCTAGAAAATATTAAAAATTTTACAGTGGGCCAAAAAGGGAGTGACCAATGATGACATGTGACACTCTATATCAAATTCAAGTCGATGTAACAGATTTATGAATGGATCAAAACATGGTACAATCTGGAAAATGGATGGCCTACAACAATCCTCAAATTTGACAAGTATATCTTATATTCGATCTCTGAAAAAATTGTAGACTTTTCCCCTATGTAGATTGATTGTAGATATAGGTGACACAGACCTGCAATCATGAGTCTTGAGCTCTAGGATTTGAAAGAAAGTGGATGAGATTGCATACAACCCCTTGAAAACTTGTTATAGATGAAGGAGATAAATTGACCACCAAATTAACTAAGATAGGGTGTGACAATTAAGATAAAAAAGTTTAAAAAAATGATGGGTGAAATTTCATGGGGTTTGATTGGAGAAATTAGGGAAAATAGCCTTCCACTAGGCCATTGGTTCAAATCAGATCTAGGGTTATTAATTTCAAAGTACGTTGGTGTTTTCCCCCACCATAGGCTAGGGGAAAAGAACCAAATATGAGGTAGCTAGTGCTTTTTCTAAATGGAGTTGAATCAAATAGTTACAAACAACCTAATACATTCTAGTGTTCATAGATAATTCAGATATAATAAAATAAATCCTAGGATCTTCCCTTTAAATATATCTAAGTTAATTCAGATATAATAAAATAAATCCTAGGATCTTCCCTTTAAATATATCTAAGTTAAAAGAGAAAGATAAGTATAGGATTAGAGTTAGCTCTTAACTCTCTAGTGTACTCTCTAACATCCACCACTTTTGTCTTCAACAACAAGCATCAAATCCACTCTCCATTAAACAAATAACAAACCTAAGAAAAGTAGACAATAGCCTTAAGCAAATATTCCTTACTTTATTCTTCAATTCCTTTACAAATGAGAGTTCTTCCTCTTTTATAGGTGAAGAGGAGGCTCAAAACCATTTACAAAAACCCTGGATAAGCTTAATACCATGGGTAAAATCATTTTCTCTAAAAAAATATGAGAAAAATAATATATATAATTTGTTATTACAATAACATGTTGATTTTCCCCTTTAGAAAAGGTCAAATAATAATAAAATAATGCTCCAAGAGGTGTGCCCCCCTAGAAGGGGTAAAAAATGGTCAAATAGTCCAAGTGCTTATCTTTCACAAGGACATAAGCCATTGTCAAAGCATAATTCACCCCTCCTTTAAGTTATGACAATGTGCATGTGCTCAAAAATAAAAGGGGATGCTCCATGTGTCCAATAGTACTCCAATGTGTAATATCCACCTAAGATTATGGGTTTATCCTCATAGAAAATCACTAATTTGTAATTCCAAGTAAGAATTTCCTAGTAAGCATAAAATTTTAAATTTCTTTTGGCACTTGCCTAAGTCTTACCTAGGGGAACACTATTAATTGTTCTAAATGAGTCAATTCCTAAGGACACCCCATATTTCCTATGTTTTCATGTGGAAGATAGGTAATTAATGAAATTGGTGATGAAAGGTGAAGGGGGGTGATCCATGTGATGACCCTCAAAGTTCTAGACATGCATAGGTCACCTTTTTAGTTTTTCATGCCTCTAGCTTTATTTAGCTAGGTGTTGTTTACAGTATCCTTCTAGAGGGAAATTTTCATTAAGTTACTTTCCTCGGCCTATTTTTCTTTATTTATTACCCCTTCATACTTTTTATATGTTCACTTTATTGAACAAGTCCCTATTATTTAGATTTCCTTTAGAAACCAAGTGATCGATGGTATTGGCCTTTTAATGAGGGGAATTTTTTAAGTTTTATTTATTTATTTTGAATTTTCTCTTTACCTCTTTAACCTTTGTGGATTTATTTGATTCAGAATTTTAATTTTGATCTTTGAGAATTCATAAATGGAGAGATGCAGTTACATTTTTTTCTTTTACAATGGACATAAATGACTAATGCTATGGAGATGGAAATTTTTTATCATGGTTAGGATATGGATTCACTATCCAATCTAAACACCTAGTAGTACGAGTCATCTTAGAAAGGACACAGTTCTAATATAAAATATGTTCCCCAAGGTAATACAACCCAAATAATAAAATTTTGTATCTTATGACATTTCAATCAACATTTGTAAGGTAACCACAACTTCACAACATGCCAGGAGGTTATATCATCATGCCTAGGTAAGTATTACACATGGAGTATCTATGAAGTAACTTGGATATTTAAGAAGTATCTAATAAATAAGCATATGAAATGAGAAACATCATGGTTCATCATGTATGCATCATGTCTCAGTTGGAGAAAGAAAGGACTATGTCTTGATCTAATAAGAGATGCATGATATCTCATGTAGGAAGGCATATGATACCATTGTAAGGGTATCCAAAGGTCTCTACTCTTGAGAAGGTAACATCTAGATCCTACTCGGGGACATGCACTTCATGTAAGAGTGTATGACAACTTCTAATTCTTCGCAGACTTGTGATTTACACACTATGGAACCAATAGAGAACATAAAATTTTGGGGTAAATCTACTACCTCGATTGTTCCATCAAATCATAATTTTCACTAAATATAAGTAAGGAAATTAAATGCAAGTGTATGTAAAATGATTATACATCAAGCAAAATCATACAATGCAGGAAAGTGAACACACAAATAAAAAGAAAGCATGCATGGAAAGAAACATGCTCTCTAACTATTTCTCAAGGAGCTTATTTATACCTACCCTACTTTCTATCTAAGGATGTGGTTGTTAGGTGAAATAAAAAATCAAATGCAGCCACTCAAGGAACTTATCAACGTTTGTATTTCCCTCGTGTTTGGATACCAACCAAAATAGGGATATGTCAAACATGAGGTGGGTGTTAGGTAAAATATCACTCATGGTTAAGTATGAAAACTAGGCAAGGTCATATCTATCAAGAACAAGGCCCAAACTATACCAAGATTGCTTCATACCTCATCAAACCTCCTCCATCCAAAATTCAATAGGGATAATGCAAACATAAGAGTTGGTAAACCTACTGAATTCACTTTTCACATCATTGAGGAAGACAGTCTTAAAATGCATCTCCAGCTCAGAACCATAAGGTTGAAGCTCTATGTCACTTTTAGTCAAAGGAAAGGAGGGAAAATAGTCATGAGTCGAAGGAAAATCAAAAGAATAAGGGTACTGATGGGTCAAAGTTAAGGAATAAAAACAAGTAAGAGCTAATATAGATAGTTGGAGGAAATAAAATGTCAAGGGTAATATCTTCAAAGAACATGGTAAAGTATACTCCATGACCCTTTCGTATTCAACCCTTTCACAAAGAGGGGGACAATTTACTTCATACTCCTTAAGACTTGGATTAGTTGAACATTCGTCAATATTTTCTATGTTTACTTCCATGTCATGTCCAAGTTCATTAATCAATTTTTCACCCTCACACTCAATATCATAAATGGGATCACATTTAAAGTAAGAACATTCTACATCCCACTTAAATTTTCCAATGTGGACAAAGTCATCAAGGCATGAGGGTATAAGTATGGCTCTTTCTTCTAAGTCAACCCTCTCATACTCACCTTATTCATGAAGTCTTTCTAAGTGAGCCTCTTTGTAAAGTTGGAATTTATCCATGTCAACATCACTCTCATAGTTTGTACCATAGATATGATCTTCTTTAAAGTAGACAAATCTCATGCCCCACTTAGGTATTTCATTGTAGAACATGTCCTCAAGGTTTTGCATCTTCTTCATGGAATAAGGAAGAATTCATCAGTTCCTCTTCAATTTTTACCCCTTCAACATAACCAAATGATTAATAAACAAGATCAATAGGATATCATTGATCGTGTCCTTAACTTCATGGGGATGAAAAATGGTTATTTTCACATTCAAAGTTCCTATCAACATATTCTTTATAAGGTTGTTATAAGGACTCTTATACACACTCATCCCATCCCAAACTATCAAAAGGTTCATCAAGAAGTATCAAATTTTGGGAAAAGGTACAAGTTGATAGGTTATCATCTTTATAAAGGGTAGTAAAGACTTGGTTGTTATCATAATCCACAACTTCATCTTTTATTATCTTCAAGTCGTCTTCCTAAATGGATTCATATAGTAATTCAACTTCTTCTACATCGATGTGTTATTCATATCCTTTGGTATCATTTTTGGGTAAATCTTCTTCAATATTCTCACCAAGTGATTGACCAAGAGAGGACCTTTCATCATGAGGTCGATATTCAATAGTGGTGGAAACATTCTCCTCAAAGCTCAAATATTATTCTTTCTTCATTAAATCCAAGAAAGAATTATTCTCTTCAGTCATAATGTTTTTTTCAACCCCTAAACATTATGAAGGGTTCCTTTGAAATTTACATAATAGAATATCTATCACTATTTTCCCTTCATGAAAGAGTTCAATCAATTCGTCCAAGAACCCTATCCTTTATTCTTGTGTGGATGTATCTTCTTCAAAATTATCATGAGTGGATACTCCATCTATGTTCTTTTGATATCTATATCTTCATCAGTGGGAAAAAATAATGTTTCTTGAGTTTCAATAGTCTCAGGCACCTCATCCTCCATGTCTTCTAGGTATTTATTTAAATTAGTTTTATAATCTTGACAAGGAGGACCCCAACGTTCAAAAAAGGTTCAAAGAAAATATATGTGAAAGTTATACTCTTTGGACCTCCATAAAGTTTGAACCAATCACATCATTCCTTCTCAAAAGATTATATGAAAAGTCTCATCATTGCATCCCCATGTGCCATGTTGATCTTTGAAATGTATCTTAGGAAATTCTCAATGTGAGGAATAGCTAATGAGGATCACCATCATATCTAGTGAGGTCATCTAACCAATGTGGAGAGTAATGATTATGGTATCCAAGAACTCCTTTAACATCAACGGTAGAAAATTGCTCGCGAAATTCTCATGGATTCATTTTCAACCAACTTCAATCTGAAGTCACTAGGGTGAATAATCAAATGAATTCCAACCAGATGCTTAATCACCCTACAAGGAGCTCTAAATTCTATAAGGAAATTGGTATTCTTCCCTTCAATGGAGTCATCGTGTGATTCATATGGATGTCGTTGGCCTCCCACCTATTCCAATTGGTTTATTTTGGCAGTTTTCTAGTTTGGTAGTTTTTCACTACTTTCTAGGTCCCTGACTTGCGGGGCCGTTTTGAGGCCCTAAACAGTGTTTTTAGGGCTCGCCATAGTTAGAATGACCTTTAATAGGTAGCAGAAAATGTGTAGTCCTCGGATAGACCTTTCCAATGGAATATTGTGCACCTAAAACAAATATCGTATGCAAACATTACGACCCCGAGAAGTTGATGTACTGACTTACCCAAACGGGGCCCACATGACTTTTGCCTCTTCATCTCCTAGGGTTAGGTTTTTTGATGTCTACGGTTTTTGACATTCTTGTTCATTGTAAAAAGGCCTTTAGATCCTCATTGTAATCATCTTCTTGCAAATGAGTGCAGCCGTCACATCTCTTCTCAGAGATAAGCCGCCACCATTCTAGCAAGCTTGTTTCTGCTGCATTTTACAGTTTCAGCTTATTTCCTTATTGAATAGAAACCAGTTTTACTATATATATGTTCTTTTGTGTTAAGCATATTTTGACAATAATATGTATTCATTTTGTTCTGCAAATATATTCTAGATCAGTGGTATCAGAGCAGTTTTCTCCTTGTCATTCTTAATGCATGTCCCCAATGAGGTCAGGGTACAAAGAATTGGGTCTCGAGATTGTTTCTCTCGAGGAAAAAATCTCTCGCACGCCCAAATGACCTATCATGAAAGAAGAAAAGAAAGATGACGGGACAGGAGATCCCTTCAAAATGTTTCTCGAGGAATCCCTCATGCAACAATGGAACGAGATGATGGATAGTTTTGCGCAAATCCTTTGGCGGCTACCAACAAGTGACGCATCTTCCTCAAACAGAGGCACTACCCCCTTCAAGGTACAAATCAACTTCAATATTCCTATATTTGAAGGTCAGATAGATGAAGATGCGGCAGAAAATTGGTTGAATCTTCTAGAAGGATATTTCTTTGTCCATAACTTCTCGAATAGATAAAATATTACTTTTGCACTCCTCAAAGTCATCCCCCATTTCAAATATTGGTGGGAAACTTTTTGTGAGCAAAAGGAAATAGAGGAACCCTCATTATTTATAGTCACAGACACCTGGGATTCATTCAGGGATGATATTAAGGAACAATACTACCCTGTTGGAAGTTATGACAACCTGTACAGAAAATGGACCACGTTGCGGTGTTTAAGTTCACAAATATATTCCATACCTTGCGTACCAGGATGGGTATGAAAGATTTTGAGCGAAATCTGGTGCTCAAGTTTCACAATGGACTGCATAGATAAATCTAGGCCAAAATGGAGTTTTTGGACATCACATCCTTGGGTGCAGCCTACCGATATGTCGTCAAAATTGAGCAGAAGCTCAAACAAAAGATGAGGAAATTTGGGCCTAGGAACCCCTCACAGCAAAATATAGGAAAGGGAGGCCCCAACCCACAGAACAAAGGACAGAGAAAAGACAGATGGCCTCGAGACAACTAGTCCAAGCCACAAGAAAATAAGGACATTAGAAAGATAAAGAAATATACCAGGAAGTGGTGTGACTTCCATAAGATCCCCTGGTATAACACTGTTGATTTTCACTCGAAGCAGTGATTGTTGGCTGAGGTGAAACACTCTGAATCAGAGACAGGTTCCGACTCTAAGTCAGAACTAGAAAGGGGGAGACAGATAATTGACACAGAACGCAGTGCTACCATTTCTACCACTAAGATCTAGCCTGGTGAACCAGACGAGCCCGAGGAAGGCGAGAAATTTTTTCATTCACATATGTGGGGGAAGGGTACCTCGATGCACTTCATCATTGATATGGTATCCAAAAGAACCTCATCTCAGCATAGGTTGTCAAGTGACTCACCCTATCGACAACGACGCACCTGCATCCCTACACCATAGGATGGCTCCACCAAGGAAGCGACATCTGTTTCATCCAACAATGTCACCTATCATATGGCATCAAACCCTTCAAAGATGAGGTATTGTGTGATGTTGACCCTCTTAAATTTTGTAATGTTCTTTTGGACCAACCATATTTATGGAAACGTCGTGTTGTATATGAGTCTAGGCCTCACAGTGTTATTATTACTTTGAACAATAAATTGTACAGGATACCTAAGGCATTCCCACCTAGTGTTTCCAAGCAATGCAGAAAGGTCATCTCGTAGATAGGGAAGTTTGTCTTCTTCGTGATTTTCTCTCAGAATGAGAAAAAGATCGTATCCACATACAGGGTCTCTGTGGCCGACCTCTCCACACAGCAGAAGAAATTGGATAAGGTCATGGAAGAATACTCAAATATATTCTCCTCACCTATTGGGGTACCTCTGCACTATCAGGTCAAGCACCCCATTGATTTGAACCCCGGTGCATCATTGCCCAATGGGCTAGTCTACCACCGCTCTTTGTTATAGAATGAGGAGATCAAGTGGCAGATCCAAGAACTGCTCCAGAAGGGGTACATCCATCCCAACTCATCACCTTGCGAGATCCCAATTGTGTTGGTACAGACGAAATATGGAACTTGGCGACTCCCCATTGATTACCAAGCCCTGACTAAAATCACAGTCAGAAACATGTACTTGATTCCCTGAATCGACGACCTCCTTAATTTGCTCATGGGGGGCAAATAATTCTGTAAGATTGATATGAAGTCTGGCTACCACCAAGTCCCGATAGAACAATAAGATGTATGAAAGACCGCCTTCAAGTCAAAGAAAGGTCTTTTTGAATTATTTCTCATGCCCTTTGGTTTGACAAATGCTCCAGCCACTTTCATGAGGATGATGGATGATATCTTGCAACCATTCACCAATACTTTTGTAGTGGTGTATCTGGATGACATCCTCATTTACAGAAAGACTTGGGAAGAACACTTACATCATGTTCAACAGGTTTTGCACACCCTTTGGCAACACTAGCTCTATGCCAACTTGTAAAAATGATCCTTCGACATGGACAGGGTTCATTACCTAGGCTACATTGTTGATCAGCATGACGTACATGTGGATCCAGCCAAAATCCAAGTCATCTGTGACTAGCCAGCCCCAACCACACTCATTGAGCTTCATAGCTTCTTGGACCTTGCCAATTTCTACCACAGGTTCATGTTGGGATTCTCCCATATTGCATGGGCCCTTAGCCATGTAACCAGGGGTGGTGGTAAGGAGAAATTTGTGTGGGTCTGGTTCTAACAACAAGCGTTCGATGATTTGAATCAGAGCTTGTGCTTAGCCCCATTAGTTTCACTATCGGACTTGCAACAGCCCTTTGAGATCAAGACATATGCTTCTAACTATGATGTGGGCATTGTTCTCACTTAGCACGGCCACTCCATGGCCTATCATAGTGAGACATTATCAGATGTTGTCCGTAAGTACCCTACTTACGATAAATAAATGTACTCCATTTTGAAATCTTGTCGCCAGTGGAGAAATTACATTCTTGGAAAGGATATAGTCATCCACACTGATCATAAGCCACTGCAGTTCATGCAGACACAAGGAAAATTTCAGAATGATTTCCATCAGAAGTGGTCCATGTACTTGCAACAATTCCACCTCAACATCAAGTATAAAATGGGAAGCACCAACCATGTCATTGATTGCCTCAGCAGACCGTCAGTCACAACACTCACCACGGTGCTAGACACTTGTGGCCATGAGACCTTTGGATGGCCCCAACTCTCTGAGACAAACCCAGACTTTTCCACCACCTACCAAATGTTGGGCGCAAATATAGTTGTCGCTAATTTCCTTCTTGAGGAAGGGTTGATGTGTCGTCTGGGCCATATCTGTGTTCAATCAAGCGAGTGAGTGAAGATGATCTGGGAATCCCACTACATTCGGTTGGCAGGACACTTTGGCGTCGAAACAATAGTGGAAATGTTGCAGAAACATTTCTACTGACCGAAACTTCGACAGGAGGTCAGCAAGTATATTAGGTCCTTCACTTCTTGCATGATTTCCAAACAAACCACTAAGAAACATGGATTGTACACCCCTCTGCCTACTCCTGACATGCCATGGGAATCCATCTCAATGGACTAGATGTCGAGCCTCTTGTCCACCAAGATGGGAAATGACTGTGTTTTTTAGGTTGTGGATCGCTTTTCTAAGATGGCAATTTTGGCTGCCTGCAAGAAGAGCATCACAGCATAGGCCACTACTAAGCTCTTCTTTGAACGAGTCTGGGTAAATTTTGGAATCCCATGAACCATTGTCTCAGATCGAGACAGTCAATTTCTCAACACTTTCTAGTTAAGCCTCTAGTCACTATTGGACACCAAGATCACCAAATCCATGACCTTCCACCCCCAGAAAGATGGCCAAACCGAGTTCGTAAATCAAATGATCATGCATATCCTACGTATGTATAATTCCAAGAACCCTCTCACATGGGATGAGACTCTCCCTTATGTCTAGCATAGCTACAACTGAGCCCTGCATAGCTCAACTGGCCACAACCCCTTTCAAGTGGGGTTGGGATCCCAACCATTGGGTCCCATAGATGTTGCACTACCCCTTGCGGTCACCTTGGCCGACTCATCTCCTGATCCACCTGAAAATGAAAAAGCCACCTGGTTCATTGAGAGGATCCAGCATATCCGCCAACAGGTTTAGGATATCCTACAGAAGTCCAATGACAAGTACAAGCAGTTCTATGATCAACATCGGGTGCCACATAAGTTTCAGGTGGGAGACAAAGTTTGGTTGCACTTGAAAAAAGAGTGCCTTACAGGACCCCATCGGAAGATTCGCCCACTCTTTTGTGGGTCGTACACCATCACCAAGGATGTGGGTGATAATTATTTTGAGCTCAACATTCCTCCTTTCCTTGGCTTACACCCAATGTTCAATGTGGATATCCTTCGACCATATTTCCCACCATCATTGGACACCTCAGAGATAGCAGAATAGCTAACACCAACAAAGATCAACCCTGACTGCATACAAAAGGAATCCAATGATCATATTGTGGAAAAAAAATATCAAGGGCACTCGCCAGCAAATGATCCAAATTTAGTGAGTTATCAAAGTAAGGCATCTCTTGCACCAAGGCAAGTGGCTCACCCGAGGCCAAATTCAACAGAAATTTCCTCATCTAATGGGGAGAATCAATGCAATGGAGACCATTGCTTCCTAAGGGGGGAGGATTGATCCATGGATTTCAGTGGCCTCCCACCTATTCCAACTGGCTCATTCTGGCAATTTTCTAGTTTGGCAGTTGTTTCCCTAGTTTTTGAGTCCTTGACTTGCGGGGTCGTTTTGAGGCCCTAAACAGTGTTTTTAGGGCTCTCCACAGTCAGAATGGCCTTTGATAGATAGAAGAAAAATGTGTATTCCTCAAATAGACCTTTCCAATGAGCTATCGTGCGCTTAAAACGAAGATCGTATGCAAAAGTTACAACCCCGAGAAGTTGATGTACTAACTTACCCAAATGGGGCCCACATGACTTTTGGCGCTTCATCTCCTAGGGTTAGGTTTTTGGATGTCTAGGGTTTTTGACATTCCTCTTTATTGTAAAAATTCCTTCAGATCCTCATTGTAATCATCTTCTTGTGAATGAGCGTAGTTGTCACATCTCTTCTCAGAGATAAGCCACCACCATTCTAGCAAGCTTGTTTCCGTTGCATTTTACAGTTTCAACTTTTTTCTTTATTGAATAGAAACTAGTTTTATTGTATATATGTTATTATGTGTTAATCATATTTCGATAATAATCTATATTCATTTCGTTCTGCAAATATATTATGGATCATCAAGTGAGTTAACTTGTGAAATACTTGAGATCCTACTCACCAAATATTTGTTGAAGCCAAAATTTGAATACCCAACGAATGGAATTTGTCCCTGAAAATGGCGCCAAAATGTTATCTCTCAGACGCACCCTAAGGAAAATTCCAACCTTACTCAAGGGAAATCCTAAGGTCATGGACAAGTAAGTCACACACTATCACCTCAGTGGCCTTGCCTTTGCACTTCTAGGCTAGGGTCACTGACCTAAGGAGGGGATTCTGTGTGGTCAAGTTAAGTCCTATCGATGTAATGAATATGGATGAGAGAAAGAAATTAGGTTTGACTTGGTGTGAATTCTCAGTGTGACTTGTCTAGGGGAAAAGGCTCAATGTCAAGCGAGAGAAGACAAATACCAATATCTGAAAGTAAAGGATTGTTTGCAATATCATTCAATGAACCATTATGCCAAGTATGCACTATTAATCTCTTGAATGTTGTCATTAGATGCTGAGATTGGCTCCATGGTGATTAGAATAAAGATAGATCATATCATGTAATATTACCCATTCAAAAAGGCATATAAAATTGGTCCAAACATCCCATTCTACTTCAATTTATGCTGCCAAACATTGCTTAGTTTGGATGCTCGAAATGTCATTTAAAAGCATAAGATCGTTTAGCAACTTCATTATATATTGAATATTATAAATGGTGTCAACCTTCAGGACTGGTTATCAAATAGATTTAAGGTGAAATCAATGCCAATAATGCTCAGAAACCCAAAAATAGTAAGCATATTCAAGGTACAAGCTCTAAAGAATACATATCAATTTTACGTGTATCACCAAGTTGTCAACATGTAATGAAAGTATAAGATTTTGAACTTCACATCAGTACTTTGTATTAACCAAATAAATCATGATTGTGATAAAAATTGGACCCTAAACGTTTATAAGCAGATTCAAAACATAATTACATTATTTGGATGGTTTGAGGCTTAGTCCAAAACCAAGGGAAATCATTCCCAAATAGTGTTATTCACTCTTTCAAATGTTTCCATGGGGATAAACAATGTAACCTCACACACCCTTTTTTTGGTATAGTCCAAAACTTGACCTATTTAATAGCAATAGATAAAAAAATATCCACCTAGGATAGATCGTTGAGGGTGATTCCAAGTTTTGGAATTGATATTGACGAGTCTGCAACATTGAATGTTTCATTCAGAGGTATTTTTTAATGTTATATCTCACTGTAAATTTGTGGGCCGATGTCAAAACATAGAGCAATGCACACAGATTACTAGTAAAGAAAAATCAGATTAATGTTCTCTATTAGCAAATACAACGCAGTTGTGCATTTCAATGAGATCATACCATATGTATGTTATTGGTTTGAGCAAAGTCGATAAATTATTTGGAGAAATTTTCAAGGTAGAATAAGATCGAATTATTAATTTAAACTATGAAATCTAAAAATTTGTTCATGGAATGTCAACAAACAAAGGATACAAAAACAATCGTGTATATCACTACTAAAAGGCTAGATTCGAAGATTAGGCTCAAATATTTCAAAAAATGAAAGTGAATGGCCTAGCAATAAGTGACACAATACAAGGTTTTACGTGGATTTTTGTAGTCGTGTTAACAAATAAATAAGTATGAGTTTATAAAATCACCAATTCGTGCATCAAATTTTTGTGTGCCACGTGCGTTTTAAATGTTATTCATGCCATATTCAATTTTTATACCAGTAACCATCATCTACTAACATAAAAAATGAGTTATAGAATCAATAGAAATCCTCATGTTAATCTATTCGCAGTCCCTCAATCATGGTTTAAGAACAGAGATGTTGGCTTGAAATGATGACCCTCTTGCATGTGAATGAAAACAAGAGGGAAGAATTTTAGATAAAACAAAATGTGGAAAATTGATTAGGCGGCACTGAAAAATAGATATCGATCCATTCAAACTAAGAACCAAACCGTGAAGAACTGATTTTGATCATTTAGGGTTATAAAAAAAAAACTCAAATTGAACATGAATCCAAATTAGATTTTTGAGGGTTTAGTGTATTTGTAATATTTCTAGAAACACTAAACACTATCTGATTCGTTAAGCATGGATTTAGGGATTAAATAGATGCCAAAATGACTCTCTTAAATGGATAATGTGCCTTGAATTAAACCTCTAGAAACCCTATATAATATATATGTCGATCAAAGGGTAGTATGATAGGACAATATGTGAGTGAAAGATATTGTAATGACCTTCAAAACTTGGTTTTGAAGTTTTGAATCCTGGAAAAGACTGTGGGACAACATGGCACTGACTAGTAAGGACAAGTAATGCTCTATATCAAATTAAAGTCAATGGTGTCAAATTTATCAATGGATCAAAACATGGTGCAACATGGAAAACGAATGGTCTGGAACAATCCTTAGATTTGATAAGTATATCTCAAATTCAATCTTTAAAAACAATGTATACTTCTCCCCATGTGTAGATTGGTTGTGGTTACATGTGACACATACCTACAATCATGAGTCGAGCTCTACGGTTTGAAAGAAAGTGGACGAGATAGTATGCAAAACCTTAACAATTGGTTATAGATGAAGCATAGAAATCGACTAGTAGATTAGATAAGGCTGGATGTGAAAATTAAGCTTAAAAAATAAAAATAAAATAAACATTAGGTGTGAAATTTCATGGGGTTTGATTGGAAAAATTAGGGGAAAATAGCATGTCATTGGGCTATGGGCTCAAATAAAATCTAGGGTTACTGATTTTAAAATGTATTAGTGTTTTCCCTCACATAGGATGGGGGAAAGCAACAGATTTGAAGTAGCTAGTGCTTTTTCTAAAGGGGGTTGAATCAAATAGATGCAAACAACCTAATACATTCTAGTGTTTAGAGATAATTCATATACTATAAAACAAGATTTTAGGATCTTCCCTTTAAATATATCTAAGTTAAAAGAAGAATATAAGTAGAGGGTTAGAGTTACCTCCTAATTCTCTAGCATTCTCTCTAGCATGCACCACTTTTCTCTTTAGCAACAAGCATCAAAGCCACTCTACATCAAAAAAATAAGAAACACAAGGAAAGTAGACAATATCCTTAAGACATAACCTACATGCAGACATAAAATGTGAGATTAAAGGAAGTGTTCAAAGCAACAATAGATGGTGATGTTGTTGACTACAGTGTTGATTTTTTAGGTACAAAGTAAATATTCCCATCGGATGTACATTTTATCATAATTCAACGTTTAAAATGAGAAACAAATTTGTTAGATCTTGAAGCATTAGGTATTCCAACTCTACACAATCCAGAGGCAACATTTCCTAGGTCGAGCCTAGTTTCTAGTTGGGAAAGAAGGGGAGTTTCAAGAAATACATTAATAAATGTTTCACATGCTCGACATGAGGTTTTGGGATCGACAAGTTCCCAAGATGGCTCATTCATGTCTCCCTTGCATGTTGCGCTCTCATCGTCAGAGGTTCGAAAACCTTGTGACATTGAGAAGATTTCTCCAAAGAAGGATAGCGCAAAAGGTCTAAAAATGAGGAAGGGGAATTGTTGGAAAGTGATAAAAGAGAGTCGGAAAATGGTGGTGGGTGAAGAAGTGGTGATATAGGCCATCCCGAATCTAGTGGGGAGGATAGTTGTTGGTTGCTTCTATGGTAAAAAATTCACTTTTTTGGCTCTGAAAATATGGTTGGAGGAAAACTTGATGAGGTTTTTGGGTTATTTCCTTGTATATTACACTCTAGTGTGAGGCTGAATATTCTTCATCTTCCTATGACATGAATATTTAATGGAATTTTTTAGTCGTGTTTGGGGTTGGGGACTATCAGGTCTTCTGCTCAAAGAATGGAAATTTAATTTGACCCAATGAGATACATCATGTCTCCTTCCAAGGTGTGGGCAATATTGTTGAACCTTCCTCTGAATTTCTGGCATGAATATGTACTTAAATCAATTGGAAACAACATAGGGGAATTTATTATCCTAGAGTCGGTATGGGAGTCTAAGATAGACCAAATGTGGGCATGGCTGCAAATTGAGGTTGATTTTAGATATGGTCTCCTAGATGAGATTGAGCTCATCTTGGGAGGTTTTATATGCCGAAAAAATATATATTACTGGCATGCTCAGTTTACGTGTTTTGGATGCCATGAAGTAGGTCACCTCCAAGCAAAATGCAAGAGACAACCTTCACATTTTCCTCCTTTTACCAAAGTTTGGAAAAGAAAGAAAGCAATGGTTGATTCCAAGTCGAAAAAGGTAGTGGAAGTGGAAGTAGGAGAAGAGTGGAAACAAGCATGCATGGTTTGACTCTCTAGGTGTTAACTCCTCAAAGCTTCAACAAGATGGAATCTCTAGTAAGACTTCTCACCCTGATGATATAGTTTTTTCCCATTCAATAGAAGGTTCTTTGGAACAACCACAGGGAAAAGTTCGTTGCCATCATATCCCTGTCACAACGACGTCCCCTAAAAAATTCCACCCAAGACAAGGATTGAGGTCCTTTTTCAAATTTATGGTTTCATGTGGATGGGTTGATGTCCCTTCCAATGTATCAACAAAGGGAGGACTCATCCTTGCCTTGGGATGATTCAGGGTCTTTTTCCTAGTCCTTTTCGTCCTCCCCTTGTCCTAGTTCAAAACCTTCTATTAAATTTAATCACCTTCTATGATCCAAGGTAAATAAGGGGCCAGGGGAGAAGCATTATGGGGGTCTGGCCCTACAAAATGGTCTTGGGGGTCAAGTTGGGAGGAAATATTTGATATCTTTGGTGTAAATTCAAGTTGTTAAAGAGATCAAAAGAGGAAAAAAAAACAATAACAGTTTGAGCCCTTAGAGTGGGGAAATCCTAGGAAAGGGTTCCCAAGTTATTGTGATATCCTTCAAAACTTGAGGAGTTGGGGGAGATCCTAAAATACTTTCACTCAAATGTTTGGTCCAATATTGCAATTTGTATGTTCTCGTGATTCAAGAGATGATGTGTAGTGGAGATAATGTGGTGGAGGTTTTTAATAGTTGGTTAAAGGGCTAGTATTTTTGTTGTATCGATGTTGTGGGCCTCTCCATAGGTTTATTAATGGCTTGGAACCCTCATGTAAAGTTGAACCATTCATCAACTTTACCTTCATGCATAGTGGTTTAGGTAATGAAAAGAATGTTAAAATTCTCTTTAAAATTTTTAAATATGTATGGTCCATACTCTAATTGATTCCCTTTCTGGGAAGGGCTAAGTGGGTTGAGTATTATGAACTCTAAAGACATTATATCAAGAGGTGATCTAAATTTCACCCTTTCCTTAAAGGAAGTTTGGGGGCTAATCCAGTGCCAAGATCCTCAGGAAATTGTTTTCTCGCATTGGATGGAAAAACACCAGTTATTTGATATGGCTCCCAAAACATTGTCCCAAACTTGGTTTAATGGGAGAAAAGAAAAGCACTTGGTTTCCAAAAGACTTGATATATTCCTAATATTTGAGTGTCTAATCAATAATTCTTGGTCTTTCAAGTCTCAAGTGGAAACAGGTGGATTTTTTTATCATTTTCCTATTGTCTTGGAAGTGTCCAAGATCGATCATCAATCACCCTCCCCATTGAAGTTCAAGAAAGAATGGACTAGGGAAAAGGACTATAAGAAGTTAGTATGAGATTCTTGAAGTCCATTGGAATATAAATCAGGTCTTTCTTACATGTAACAATTTGTAGAAAACCTTAGAAAAATAATAAAAAAGCCACTTCTTCTTGGACTAAAGGTTATAGGTTGAAATATTTAGCGTCTATCTAAGAGGTGGAAACAAAATTAGGTTCCATTCTAATTGATCAACAAGCTAGCTCATTATCAAAGGAAGAAGAAAGCAAGTTAAGGGCACTTATGAGGAAAAAACAAGACCTACTGGCAACAGAGGAATCAAAATGGTGTAAAAAAAGTACGTTGGTATGTATTTGTGATGGGGATAATAACACAAAAAAATTTCATAAATTTGCTAGCTGTCGAAAGGTAATAAACTCCATCTAGGAAATTTAGGACCGGGAAGGGAGTCTACTGAATTTGGTTGATGATATAGCTAAATTTGGTAAAGGCATTTTCTCTAGTTTATTTAAGGAGCCAGTGGGGTGCACCATCACATAAATCATTATAGTTATAAATCTCTATAATACCCCTAGGCCGAACCCATTTGTAAATGTAAATGAAAATGTACTTAAGTCGGTGAGCTCTTTGATATCATTTTTGTATGCACCTTCCATGGTATAGTGTGCACATGTGTTGCGCATTAAAATGATGAAGTGTGAACACTCTAGGATATTGTGCGCAACAAACTTAAGTGTGCACAATTTTGAGGCCATGGAGCCTTTGTGTATATGTTGTGTTTTATAGGTTCGTGAGCCAGTTTATTATAAGATAGAAGGCTTATGTGATGATTAGGCCAGAGATCCTAGATGTTAAATTCCAGTGATCCTATTTTTGTATATGTCTCATCATTAATATAAATTACATCGATTCCCACAGACCAACCACGAAAAAAGAGTATTGGGGACTAAACTCCATTAGTTAGGGAAAGGGGGGGGGGCTAAAAGTTAAGGAAAAGGGCTAAGCTAGGGAGCTTAAGCCAAAAAGGAATATTATATTAATATTCCTTAAAGTATAAAGTAAGGATAATTATTTTATCCTAAGTTCTAAGGATGGGGACAAGTGGGCCAAAGTAGCTCCCAACATGACAAGTGTCAAGTTGGAAAAATCCATACATATAGTTTAGACCTAGTTCGTTTTCCCATCAATCATTCATTCAATCATTTCATCATCATTCAGCCACTCATTGAGTTGTCCTTTGCACCTTTCTGTTACTGTCATTGTACCAGTACCATACACGTACCCATACCTATTTTTGTACCTGGTTAACTCAGGAGTTGGACGGAAGAAGCGAGTTGTCTGGCCTGTGGGATATTGAAGAGGTGGAATTTTAGGCCCGTGACCAATCTCTCTAGGTGAGAGAATTGTTGGGAATTGATTTTCTAAATGTGATAAACTGCAGCTATAGGTCTCTGAGACTTCTTGTCCGGCCTATTGCTGAATCCCTAGAAGGGAAGTGGGGTAGCCGAGGGACTATTGAGCAAAGAAGGGACACACTTCCTGGGGTGGGATAGGCATGTGGATAATGAGAGACTGCAGGCTATTAGTTTGAGTTGGCACCTGTGATGGAGTCTTTTCCGTTGTCTGAGATACGTCGGCCTGGTTAGGAATCCCTTTACCCAGGTGGAGTTTAGTCCCAGCTTGGGGGTGACCCACTGCAGAGAGTGATGAGAAGTGTGGTCTAAGGATGGAAGGTTCATGGAAGCTCTGCACGTAGTTGGTGATATTCTTACCAAGATAAGTGTCAATTGTGTGTTAAATTAAATGTTTCATTATTATTTACGTGTTTATTTTTATGGGTTTATCCTATGTGTGGTTTATAACTATCTTTATATTTATGGGTATTGCATGTCTATGCTGCATGTATATGTTACTTTTATTTCCATATGAATCTGTGCATTTACATAATGCATTTTTCTGTTTTGAGTTTTATATATAAAGTTTTGCAAGAGTTTATGTGTGTATGTTTTAGTTTGCATACAGTTCGAAAAATTTTACGTGGCATAGCCCAGTTGGATGTTGGGGATGTTACAATATGGTATTAGAGCTCCAGTTTTCAACACTGAGCCTGGATGGGATGAGCGAGTTGATTTGAAGAGAAATTTCACAGAGGATTGATTTCAAAGTGGCCAAATTTCAAGTTACAGAGTATCCATGGTAAAAAGTAGAAGCAATTACATGGAATTGGGGAAAAAACCCCAATTTTTGTTGTTAAATTCATGGGAAAATTGAGAAATTTGGCCAAGTGGTGAGATATTCTTGATTTAATATCTGTTCTAGCAAATTCAAACCTAGAATTGGTCAAATTTGAAGTTACAGTGAAGCCATGACAGATGGAGTGAGATTAGTTGATTAAAATTCTCAATTTGTGAATTGAGTTTGGGTAAAATTTGTTCCAAAAATGTCAACCAACAACGATTTTTTGTTGTAGAGGTTGAATTTTTGTTATCATGGTGAAATTGAACAAATTTCATAATTGCAGAATGTCTGTGGTGAAAATTGGGAAAATTTTGGCAAAAACCCCAATTTCTGCAGCGGAATTCATGAGGAATTGATGTGCATAAAAATGAATTTGCGCAGGTGGGCGCACTAAAAATGCATGATGCGCAGTGAAAAGATTTTGATAAGTGGGAAAATATTGGTGTGGGAGTGTGCATGCTAAAATTTGGCGCTGAACAAAAAAATATTGGTGTGCGGGTGCGTGCACTAAAATTTGGCACTGCACAGAAAAATATTGGTGTGTGGGTGCACGCGCTAAAACTTGGCGTTGTGCCAAAAAATATTGGCGTGTGGGTGAGCGCTCTAAAATATGGCGTCGTGCGGAAAAATACTAGTGCATGCAGTGTGCACACAGATAATAATGGTGCTTGGTGTGTGCAGTAATGGTAGAGCGCAGAGAAGTTTTGTTGGTGTGCGCGCAATGTGGGTATATGTTGTCGCATGATAGTTTAGTTAATGGTGTGCGTAGAGTACTGGTGCGCAGTGGGGGTGTACTAAAGTTTGGCATGGTGCATCGCGTAGAGTGAAATGCACGTGGAATATTAGCGCGCGACAAAATAAAAATTCCGCACAACAGGTATTAGTGCAAGAACGAAAATTGTGCGCGGTGGATATTGGTGCGCGACACAAAAGTAGTGTGCACTATTTGTTGGTGCGACAGAGAAGTGATCCACATTGATTACAGGTGCATAGAGCATGTGCTACTTTATGGTGTTGTTGCACATTCTAAATATGGGCGTACAGGTTCAAAATTTTGCGCAAGAAGTCGTTTGTATCGTCTACAACAGCAGAAAACCAGTGAATTTCCACGACATTTTATATTGTTTCAAGGTCATCTTTTTGCAGTGTGTTTTGAGGCCCTTAACATCGTTTTTAGCTACTCAAAAACCACAAGAAAAAATTGTAACAAGATATGATATGTCTTTGTAGCTCAAATAAAAGATCCCGAAGATATATTTCTAATGGTGTAAATCGTTCGTCAAATGGAGCTTTTATGAGGAATTTACAGGACAAACAATGGAGGGTAAATTTTAAGACCCAACTAACTTTGAAGGGCCATAACGTTCTGCTCCAGAATCAGATTAAGGCACAAGAGCAATCAATTGAAATCTATTGAACCATAGAAGACATTCCTTGAGCTGAATTAAATTTATGGGCATGTTAAAAATGTTTAATATGGAAAATAATGTACCTGTAGCATTCCAAACCAAAAACACGAATTGGCCTAGAACTTCATAAAGATGTAACTAGCATCCCATAACCGATAAAAAGGTGAAACTTGGAAAGACTATCCAAAATATGTATATGAATAAACCCAATTGAGATCCTACTAAAAATCCAATGGAGTAGATGAAAAATTGCATAATTGCAGCGTAGAGTTGCACCAAGTTGAAGAGTGAATAGAAAAATTAATGGACAATTTTCAAATAACCATAACTTTCTGCTCAGGACTCAGAATTGAGAAAGGGAGAAGTTGTTGGAAAGGTATTGGAAAACAAAATATAATTATTTAACCATAAAATTGATCTAGGAAATCAATTTTTTAGGAAATCATAA
This sequence comes from Picea engelmannii, assembly GCA_009831015.1. NCBI lineage: Eukaryota > Viridiplantae > Streptophyta > Pinopsida > Pinales > Pinaceae > Picea > Picea engelmannii. The sequence goes on from ML791180.1 coordinate 289,250, forward strand.
GAAATAATTCTGATATATTATCGAACCAGAATGGTTCATATTTTTTATGAAATTGATGAGTCATTTAACCTGACAAAGTTTTGTTGGATGCACATTTTGTAGAGTTAACAACAACTAGATCAAATCAGGATCAACATAGAGTGCATAGGAATGGAATATGAACAAGGTAATTACATCCAGGAAGATAAAATTAGAGGGATGGATGTCCATTTGGGCAATGAAGTAACAAACTCCAATGGGACATGGAGAAGGAAGGGATGAAAACATGAATATGGTAGAGACCATTAAAAATTTTCAGAAGGATGTCCAAAGCCATAAAGGAGATAATGAAAGGATTACAAAAGCCAAGGATCAACAACAGGAATTCAACATGAAGTTAAGGCAGAGCTTGAACTGAATAGAAAATAAATTGGATAAGGAGAGTGGCTCAAGAAAATTAGGAAGTCACGGGTCTCCTGATGAGAAAAGAAGAACCAAAAGTGTTAGCAGACATCACCATCAATCCTCGAGGCATTCCAATAAGAGATCACACGACAGTTCAAGTCCATCCCCTTTTGGGAAGCATAAGAGGTCTGGGGTGGATGAGCTACGAGGAGAAATGAAAAAAATCAAACCTCCTACATTTGATGGTGAGCACAAGAAGGATGAAGATGAAAAGACATGGTTATTTGGCATGAGAAAGTATTTTCAATTACATAATTATTCATCTCATGTAGAAGGAATAATTTACATCTATAAACTCAAGGGAAAGGTATCCATGTGGTGGGATCATCTTGTGCAGGTGCACCACATTAAAGAGAAAAGTGTTATTTGGAGGGAATTCAAGAATTATTTTAAAAATAAATACTTGACTAAGAGATACTATGACAAGAAAATGAAAGAGTTCTTTGAACTCAAGCTTGGGAGTATGACCATAGATGAATTTGAAAGAAGGTTTTTACAACTGTTGAAGTATGTTTCTTTCATCAAGGATGAGACAGTCAATATTCAAAGCTATTTGAGTGGATTTTCATCATTCATCAATGACAAAATACAGTATGATGATCCAAAGACATTGGAGGAGACCATAAGGCGAGCTAAATGCCTATATGATCAGAAAAAAGCAAGGCCAACTTTCCAAAAATCTTGGGAATACAAAAATAAATTCAAGATGGATCAGAGGAAGAAGGGGACTAAGCCAACATTCTTCAGAAATAATCCTTAGAGACAACCAACTTCTAGATAACCCAAAACGATTAAGACAGGGAGTCAAAGGCCAAGGTAGCCACCTATTCAATGTTTTGTTTGTAAAGGAAATCATATGTCCAGAGAATGTCCTCACAGAGGTGAAAAAGTGAGGATTGTTCACAATGTACATCAAGTTGAAATAGTGGAGGATATGGGAAAAAATGTACCAAGGATATATGCAGTCCTAGGCAACAAACAAGCAGAGTATCAACCACATATGATTGAAGTGGAAGGTATGATCAACAACCAAACCATTGCTTTTTTATTGATTCAGGAGCTATTCATAGTTATATAGATCCTAAGATGGTGTAAATTGTTCATTTTCCAAGAAGCAAGAATGGATAATGTTGGTTGGTGCAACTGGCTACCGGAGCCAAAAGAAAAGTTAATAAGATGGTTAAGTCATGTCTTATGGACATGAATGGACTAAACACCAGGGAATATTTAAACATATTTCCTTTAGGTTCCTATGACTGTCTAATTGGGATGGATTGGTTGGATCAACATCATTCTATCCTAGACTTTCATAACAAGGCATTTACTAGCTTGGATGAGGAAGGGAAACTAAAGACAATGCAGGGAATTCCTAGGGAAGTAACCATTAGAGAAATTTCAACATTGTAGTTGAATAAATGTTACAGAAAAAGGTGTCAAATATTTGTTCCACATACGGAAGAGACACCTAAATATAAGGTGTCAAATATTGAAGATTATGCAGTCCTAAAAGAATTTGAATATGTGTTTAAGGAAATATCAATATTACCCCCTAAAAGAAACATTGATTTCTCCATAAATTTGATGCCTAGAGCAGCTCCAATATCCAAGACTCCATATAGAATGAGTACACCATAATTGAAGGAGTTGCAAATGCAAATTGAAGAGCTTCTTAAGAAGGGGTATATATGCCCAAGTGTGTCACCTTGGGGTGCCCCAATTTTATTTGTGAAGAAAAGGATGGAACATTGATACTTTCCATTGACTTTAGGTAGTTGAACAAGGTAACTGTGAAGAATAAGTATCCTTTGCCAAGGATTTATGACGTCTTTGATCATTTGAAAGATGCAAAAATATTCTCCAAGATTGATCTTAGGTCAAGTTATCATCAAGTAAAAATTAAAGAAGAAGACATCAACAAGATTGCTTTTAGAACAAGGTATGGTCATTATGAGTTCACAGTGGGGCCATTTGGGTTATCAAATACACCAGTTGTCTTCATGTGTTTAATGAATGGTATTTTCAGAGAATACTTACATAATTTTGTCATTGTATTTTTAGATGACATTCTTATATATTCTAAGTCAGAGGAAGAGCATGAAAAACACTTGAGGATGGTATTACAATTATTAAGGGAGCATCATTTGTATGCCAAATTGAGCAAGTGCTCATTTTATCAAAAGAAAATTCATCATTTCGGACATATCATTTCAGAGGATGTTATAGCAGTGGATCCTGAGAAGATAGAAGCCATTAGAGAATGGTCAGCACCAAAGAATATGATAGAGGTCATATCATTCATGGGCCTTGTAGGCTACTATAGGATATTTATTGAGGGATTCTCAAAGATTGCACACCCAATCACTTCCTTGCAAAAGAAGGGTGTGAAGTTTCACTAGACATTGAATTGTGAAAAGAGTTTCCAACACTTGAAGAAATTATTAACTAGTGCTCCAATTTTAAGGATTGCGTATCGAAATGAAGACTTCATTGTATGCACAGATGCATGTGAATAAGGACTTTGTGGAGTCTTTAGTCAAAATGGGTTTGTTGTATGTTATGAATCAAGGAAGTTTAAGTAGCATGAAAGACACTATGCCACTCATGATTTGGAGTTGGCATCCATAGTGCATTCCTTGAGGAAATGGAGACACTACCTCATAGGGAAAAATTTTGAGCTGAGGACAGACCATAATGGTCTGAAATATTTATTTGATCAGCCAACACTAAATGCTAGGCAAAGCAGATGGTTACAATTTCTAAGTGAGTATGACTTTGATATAAAGAATATCAAGGGGAAAGAGAACAAAGTGGTTGATGCACACAACAGAAGAGTGCATGACTTGCATGCTACAACCATTAGCATGTACCAATAAGATTTGAAACACAGAATTTTGGAGGCTGCAAAATCAGATTTGCAATACAAGAAATCAATGCCAAAATTACAGCAAGGTATTTGCAGTGGAAAATTGAATAATATAAGCTAGATAATGATGAAATTCTTATGTACAGGGGTAGAACATATGTACCAAATTCCCAGGAATTGAAAAATATGATATTGAGGGAAATGCATAATGTACCTTATGTTGGGCACCCAAGTTATTAGAAAACTATTGCAATTGTAAAGAGCCAATATTATTGGCCAGGAATGAAGAAATAAGTTGTTTATTTTATTGTCAGATGTTCAGAATTTCAAAAGGAAAAGGTTGAGCATAGACACCCAGTTGGTTTGCTACAGACATTACCCATTCCTCAGTGGAAATGGGAAGTTGTAACGATGGATTTCATCACCAAATTTCCCAGAACAAACAAGCAACATGATTCTATCATGGTAGTGGTGGATAAGCTTACTAAAGCTTCCCATTTTATTCCAGTAAAGCTCACTCACAAGGAAGCCAACATTGTTGACGTTTATATGAAAGATATTGTTTGATTACATGGTATACCCAAGACAATTGTGTCTGACAAAGATCCAAAATTTACCTCAAATATTTGGAAGGGATTATTTAATGGATTTGAAACAAATTTGAATTTTAGCACAGTTTATCATCTAGAATCAGATGGACAAACAAAGAGGGTGAATCAAGTGATTGAGGATATGTTGAGGATGTAAGTGATGGATAAACCATCAAAAGGGGAAGACTACCTACACTTAGTATATTTTTCTTATAACAATGGGTACCAAACTTCTCTAAAGATAAGCCCATTTGAGGCACTTTATGGCACAAAGTGCAACACACCAGTAAGTTGGGATAACCCAACAGATAGAGAAATGGTTGGGTCAGATTTACTAAGGGAAATGGAGGAGAAAATTTTGAAAATAAAACAAAATTTAAAGGCTACCCAAGACAGGCAAAAAAGCTATGCTAATAAGGGAAAAACTCACAGGGAATTTAAAGTGGGTGATCATGTATTCTTGAAAGTGAAGGCCAACAAAAGTTCCCTAAAGTTGGGAAATTATTCAAAGTTGGTAGCTCGCTATTGTGGGTCATTTGAAATCCTAGAAAGGATTGGTCCAATAGCTTATATTATTTCATTTCCTGCATCTATGTCTGTTCATAATGTATTCCATGTATCATTGCTCAAGAAATATATACATGATGTTAATCATGTTATTGATTGGAATGTGATTCAGGTAGAGTAAGAAGGTGCTTTCCAAGTACATCTAGTATGCATTCTGGAACGAAAAATCAAACAGCTCAGGAATCGAGCCATAGGGCTTGTAAAGGTCCAACGGACCTGGTACAGTCCCGAGGACGCTACTTGGGAGCATGAGGATGTAATGCAGGCACAATACCTGCATATTTTTGAAGATTTTGGAAATCTTGTTGATATGTGTACATAATGCACTAAGGACAGTGCATAAATAAGGGGAGGGGATTGTAATACCCCTAGGCCGAACCCAATTGTAAATGTAAATGCAAATGTACTTAAGTTGGTGAGTTGTTTGATATCATTTTTTTATGCACCTTCCATGGTATAGTGCGCACATGTACTCCGCAGTAAAATGATGAAGTGTGCACATTCTAGGATACCACGTGCAACAAACTTAAGTGTGCATGATTTTGAGGCCAGGGAGCCTTTGTGTATATGTTGTGTTTTATAGGCTAGTGAGCCAGTTTATTATAATCCAGAAGGCTTGTGTGATGATTAGGCCGAAGAGCCTAGATGTTAAAGGCCAGTGAGCCTATTTTTGTATATATCTCATCATTAATATAAACTACATCGTTGCGCGCAGACTGACCATGATAAAAGAGTATGGGGGACTAAACTCCACTAGTTATGGAAAAGCGGGGGGCTAAAAGTTAAGGAAAAGGGAAAAGCTAGGGAGCTTAAGCCAAAAAGGAATATTATATTAATATTCATTAAAGTATAAAGTATGGATAATTATTTTATCCTAATTTCTAAGGATGGGGACAAGTGGGCCAAAGTAGCTCGCAACATGACAAGTGTAAAGTTGGGAACATGCATACATATAGTTTGGACTTAGTTCATTTTCCCATCAATCATTCATTCAATCATTCCATCATCATTCAGCCACTCATTGAGCTATCCCTCGTATCTTTCTATTATTGTCATTGTACTAGTACCATACCCGTACCCATACTTTTTTTTGTACCTGGTTAGCTCAGGAGTTGTGTTGGGCCCGAGATATGATCAGTTTTATGACAGTTACTAGACACTTTTGCCGAATGTACATATGTGTTTTTCATGTTTTGGAGAAGCATTTTGGAGAATTTTTTGCTAAAATGGTATTTTCTACACCAGGTATGTATGATTCATGTTTGATGTCAATATTGAGTATAATTCATCACGTTTTATGTTCCCAAAGATCTAATTCACTTTTTTTGGTGTTATAGACAAAAAATGCACCACATTTCTGCTTCTGGTACTCAGTCCAGCACTCCTTCCATTACTCGATCTGGTACCCGGTCCAACACTTCGTCCAGCACTGTGTATTTCACAAAAACGGTGGGCGATTTGGCAGTTATGGTATTGGCAGCCAGTGGTGGGAAAACCAGGAACATGGGTTTTTCTCGTGATTTCTCCCTCTAGCTACTGAACCCTTGACAACTCAGTTTAAGTTGTTAAGAAGGGTGATTATTGGCTCGCTCTATTTCGGTAGTTAGGGCACCATTAATGTAATTTTCCGAATTTAGAAGTGGTTCGACCCTCCTGTGGTCGACCACTTGGTCTGTAAATATTATAAATACCACTGTGGTGTTTAGATAGAAGTTAAGCAGTAAAAGAACCAATGTCATAGGGACAAACACGTTTTTTCTTTGTTTTTCCATTTTTCATTTCCGGATTATATAAAAAAGTGTGTTTTTGAGTTTTCATGGTGAAATAGAATTGTTGAGTTCGTTGTGTGATTTTAGGAAGTGACCACGACTTGTTGGGGGGTCCACCAACAGTCTAGTAATTGTTCTTTAGGTTATTTATACATTTCATAGCTTAGTTGTCTCTTTCATTTCCTGTACATGCATTATTATTTTGTTAATTAATTTGTTGTTGTAGTTTAATTGTCTTAACTCTCTTTCACAGGTTAGTATGAAGACTTGTATTAATATGTGTTAATCTTGTAGTTAGGAATGAATTTGCAAATTCCTATACTAACCCCGTGTGCAATTAGATGTTATATTATATCTTATTTATGTTGTTATAATTAAATTTAAAACAAAGTATAAGATAAGTGTTATCTTATACTCAATATAAGTGTTATTTTATTTATGCTTTCTTTCATGAATAGACCTAAAGATCCAAAAGGTAGATACATTAAATATAAATCAAAACTTTCAACCAAGGTTCCTCCTGATCTCTTTTGGGGAAGGAATGTTCCACTTATAAAATCCGCACACCGATACCGAAAAATAGGAGCTAGCTCAACTCAAAGAGATAAGGTAGTATCTGAAGAGACTAACACAGGGAGCACTATAGAACAAGAAATTGAAGCATAAACCATATTAGGACAGGAGGAAAGACCACTCAAGCCTTCTATAGAACCAAACAATACAACCTTTGCTTTTACACCACCACCAGGAGATCTTAATTTTGAAGACATCATAGACCCTAAACAAGTGAATATTTTGTTTGGTAGTTCAACCAATGTAATTATCTCTCAAACTAACATAGAAAATTTGGCACCAATAGTCTCAACCGGCTCGAGTAGAGTCCCAGATATCCAATCCATAGGAAGACCTTTCCATCAAAGGGAAACCTTGTTCTCTTCAAAGATAAAACCACCTAGGTACTCTCTTTTTGGAAACCATGCCATTATGGATGATTAGGAGGACCACAACAATGTAAGACACAGAGAGGAAGAAGAAACTGGAAACCAAACCGAAATTACTTTCGAGTTTTCGATTCTAGACACCACTCAAAATGTCAACATGAAGAATATTCCTCTCTCAGCATTGCCTACCTTTTATGGTAAAAACAATGAAGATCCAGACACCTTCCTATTTGAATTTGACATATTATGTAGGAGTGACAACTATGTACAAGATGCCCAGAAACTAAAACTCTTTCCTGCCACCCTCAAAGACTTTGCACTAAGATGGTTCATGGGGTTGGGAGAATCCAGTATTAGGTCTTGGGAAGCCATGAAAGACATATTTATTAAGAAGTACCAAGACTACTGCAATACCAAAGAGTCTTGTAATGGCATCTTTAAAATCCAATAGTTAGAAGACAAGACCCTTGAAGATTATATGGAAAGATTTGGTTATATCTCCCAGAAGTCAAAATACCATGACCTCCTAGAGGATGCAATTAGGGCTCTTTTCCTTAAGGGAATTTCAGAAGAATATCTAGAGATACTTAACCTGATGGCATCAGGTGACATCTCTCATGAACCATTTTTTGAAATATGTGAAATGTGTAAAAATTACTCGAGTAGAGCCAAAACAAGGAAGAATGTTCAGGACCCTTACAATAGAAGCTTAAAACCAGTTAGTTCAGGTGGTATTATGAGAGTAGAGATAGGGAACCTTTTAGAAAATTTCAAGACAAATATCTTAAACACAATAGGTCCCAGTTGGACACCCTAAAAATAAAAAAGAAACAGGAGGGGGAAAATGCAATAATGAGCATATATTGCCCAAGATGCAAGAGGAAGCATTCCTCAAGGGAATTTCCATTAGATAACATTTTAGTTTGTGGCTTCTGCACAGAAGACCACGTGACTAAAAAATTTCCATCCTTTCCCGGTTTATTATCCATATATAGGAGTGGAGATCCTAGGGATTCTTCTTATGCACCTAGGAGGCCATGGCAGCCTAAGAACCAACCCACATACCCATATCTACAATCTCAAGTTCCACCCTATTATCAACAACAACAATAGTGGAACTCACCAGGTTGGAAAAACTAGTCTACTCAATACCAACATTCTTGGTTTCAAGAATGGAGAGGAGGAAATACCAAGGAAAACCTCAAGCTCCACATATCCCTATGTCCAACCATCATTATCCTCAGTTCCCACTGAATACTCCACAGCTTCTTCCAGGTTTTGTTCGACCACCTTTACCTCCTATTCCACAACAACAATCGCTACAATATCAAAATGCAATCTCCTTGAGACCAACACTATTACCGGCACAACCAGTGCCGAATCCCAATAATAAGCCCCCTCAACCTCTTCACAATGTTGAGATGCAGGCCTTCCCGACATATGTTATCACTCATGTTCCATTACAGGAAATTCAACTAAGATCAAAAAAAGTTCTGGAGAGGCAGAGACCTTTAGTAGTCATCCAGGAAGAAGAAGAAGAAGAAACCACCAAAGAACCCACAGATGACACTAGGTGGGAATATGTTATTATCCCGAAGAATCAAGAACCCAAGCTTCCCAAAAATGAACCTTCACAAATTACGAAGGTCCCTCCTTATCCAGACCGATTGGTAATAAAGAAACCTACCACCCGACCAGAATTTGACATTTTGAATGAATTGAAAAATATTTGTGTCAAGATTCCCCTGCTTCAAGCCATTAAAGACATTCCAATCTATAGTAAGGTAGTCAAATAATTGTGTATTAAGAAGCTAGGTAGGAAGAAAAAGGATCCCCCTACCATACACTTGATAGGAGGACTTTCCGAATACATATCAGAGCAGCCAAAACTAGCAAAGTATGGGAACCCAGGAAACCCCGTAGTGACCATAACCATTAATGAGGTCTCCATTGGAAACACTCTCGTAGACCTAGGGGCAGCCATCAATGTTATGACCACTAGTACCTTGGAACAATTACAGTTACAACCTCTTCTTCGACCTACCCCAACCATTTTGGAATTAGCATCTAAGACTAGGGTTATACCTGAAGGAATTTTAGATGATATCATGGTTACTTTATCCTCGTGGGAGTACCCAGTAGATTTTATTGTTATTCACTCAAAGGATCCTTCCAAAGGCCATCCCATGATTTTGGGAATACCTTGGCTAGCCACAATCAATGCATTTATTGGATGTAGAGAAGGGGAAATGATCATCTCAAATGGTCTCTCTATTCAGAAGCTCACCATTTACCCTCCATCTCAACCTATTATGGAGAATCTATGGTGGCTTGAATGTCCATACGAGAATGAGGACTAGGAAGAATTTGTATTTCCAAGTGACCATGCATGGGCACTTCAATAGCACACAACAGAAAATGTGCTAAACCAGTTTATTTCTACTATCACATGTGTGGATTTTCCACAGTCTTTTCCCCAATTTGAGTACATGTTTGGGGAATAATTTCAAGAAAAATTAGACCCATCCATTTTGTCTTCGACATCTTTTATTTTTGAGATAGATGAGTCTACCATGCCTTACACTATGCCCTACGAGATTAGTCCAGGAAACCTTTTACATATAAACTATGGGCTAGATGGAGACCAACATAAACAGTTAGTAGATATCCTTAAAGAACAATCAGGAGCATTTGCCTGGGAATACACTGGCATGAAGGGTATACACCCCGACACATGCATCTAGCACATATATACCCAGGGGGAAGTAACACCTGTTAGGAAACCTGAGAGAAGGATGAACCCAACACTTAAATATATAGTCAAGGAGGAGATTCAAAAGTTGTTAAATTTCGGATTCATTTATCCCATCTCCAATAGTAAGTGGGTATCCCCGCTTGTAGTGGTTCCAAAGAAAGTGACCGAGAAATGGAGAATTTGTGTTGATTTCTGGGAACTCAACAAAAAAACCCTAAAAGACTACTTTCCTCTCCCTTTCATTGATTAAGTTCTAGATACCTTGTCTAGAAAGAAATATTTTTCCTTTTTAGATGGGTACAATGGGTACAATCAAATTCTTATAGCACCAAAGGACCGAGACAAGACTACCTTTACTTGTCCTTAGGGAACCTATGCCTATAGGGTCTTACCATTTGGATTGTGTAATGCTCCTTTCACATTTCAATGAGAAGTATTAGGGATATTTCTCGATCTTATTCATGATTGTGTGGAGGTCTACATGGATGACTTCACAGTCTATGGTAACACTTACCAGGAAGCCTTAGAAAAATTAGAAAAATTCCTCATCAGATGCCAAGAAATGAACCTATCTCTAAGTCATGAAAAATGAAAAATGTTGTTAACTGAAGGAGTGGTTCTAGGACATCATGTTTCGTCTAAAGGGATAAAAGTCGATCCTGCAAAGATTGAGGTCATCGTCAGACTTCCACCCCCCAAGACTCAGAAAGAGGTGAAAATATTTCTTGGACATGCCGGATATTACCAATGGTTTATTGAAAATTTTACAAATATTGTTGCACCTATGTTTGGATTACTAATAAAAGATGTTGATTTTGTTTGGACTGAGCAGTGTCAAACTGCCTTTGAAACCCTGAAAGTTAAGTTGTCTGTGGCACCAGTTCTTAGAGTGCCCAATTGGACTCTCCCATTTCATATATCCACTAATTCCTCCGACACCACAATTTGAGGGGTATTAGGGCAGAAATAGGACCAACAGTCCTATGCCATTTATTTTGTGAGCAAGAACTTGTCCCCTGTTGAGTTAAACTACATAGTCACCAAGAAAGAATTCTTGGAAGGTGTTCATGCTATTAACAAGTTTCGTCATTACATTATAGGTTATGAAGTATTTGTACATACCGATCATTCTACCATTAGATTCCTCATGAATAAACCCACACTATTACATGTAGGCTAAAAAATCGTTGAACTATTATGATGATTGTGATAAAATCAATTTTTTTGTCGAAAAAAATTAAAAAAAATGAAATTTTACTATTTTGTTTTTTAAATTAGTTCTGATAACGTCGGATTTCCGACATGTTCTAAGGTCGTCAGAAGTACGATGCCCAGTTTTGACACTTTAATATAGTTGTTTGTAGGTCAACATAACGGTCATTGACTTCGAAAAGTTCAACCTTAATTTAGGGTTATAGTCGTCAGAATTTTGACGATGACGAATCTATAAATTAGTTAATTCGAACCGAATTTCAACTAATTTGTTATATTTGCAACATCTTTTATGTGTTATAGCTCTGCTAATCTTCATTTTTATGTGAATGTTTGCTTGTTGATTAAGAGATCGAACTGATCTTTGATCTACGGAGCTTAGTTTTGTAATCATTGTTCAAGGCATGCAAGAGGATTTTAGACTTTGAAGGTTAGTTAAATATTTTTTTTCTTTTGTCTCCTTTAATATTTTATAACCTCATACATTTATGTAGATTTTATGTCATCTGTGAACATGCTAATTTTTCCATGCTTATATGTTACTTGATCTCTTGCCCTAGTTCTATTATGTCGTTTGATTATGTTACTTGGTTATGGTGAAGCTTTGAAGCTTATGTGGTAAAATATATTGTATTGTTTGGTCTATTGCATTTCAAGAATCGAATAGATCTAGCACATCATCACTGAACTTTATAACATAATCGTCTCAATATTTTGGTTTTGGTGAAGAATGTGGAGATATTATGGACAAGGTGAAGAGAGATGTTATTGCCCTTGCGCTAAATGCGGGAGCACAAAAGTCTGAAGAATTTTAATACAAACAGCTATAATACATTGCAGAACCCATGGGCATGTTGAAGGTGGACCGAACGAATATCGTCCCTTGGTAAACTATATATTCATTATTATATATTTATATTGATTGTATTTATAAAATTTTATATTGTTTAAATATTTCTTATGCAGTACACTAATTTTGCATGACTATTTGTAATTATAAAGTCAGTATGGACCCCTAAGTGTCTGAATGTGCCAAGTACTAGCAGAAATGATGTTGTACTACAAGGTGTCAAGGAATTTGGAGTGTTGAATATTGAAGATCGAGTTAATGATCCTATGGAAGAAGATGACAATAATAACAATATATCTGAAGATGATGGGACAAATGAATTGATCCAAGACTTGTTCGCTCGACCAGATGAGGATGATGATGAGGACATTGGTGATCTTGGCGTACCTCTGCTAGAGAAGGCAGAAAAACCACTTTATGAAGGTTCAAAAGAAAATCTTCTTTATGCTACATTATTGTTGGTGAACTTAAAGGTTTTGAATGGTTTGTCAAATAGTTGTATGACACAGATCCTAAGGTATGCAATATGGTTCATCATCACGTATACATAAAGGTTGATTTTTTTTTCTTGTTTTTAGTTTTAATTAATGTTTGAAATAAGAATTAAATATTTACAAATTATAACATTATTTACACTAATTACTTAGTTTTCATGTCGTATATTGTTAGGTGAATTTATGTTACCATCGTCAAATATTTTACCTCTTACATATTGAGACTTAAATGCCATTATGAAAGAAATTGGAATGGAGTATTAAGCTATAGATGCATGTCCCAATGATCATATTATATACTATGGAAAACATGCGTCGAAAACAGAATGACCGCAATGTCAGACCAGTAGATATCGAACTGATCAACTAACAAAAAAGGTTCCTCATAAGGTTCTTCGTCATATTCCCATAATTCCACGTTTGCAATGATTGTTCTGGTGTGAAAGCATAGCACAGTTTATGGATTACCATGCACGTAATAGAAGTGGAGATGGTTTTCTTCGAATGCCTACAGATGGTTATGCATTTAAGGAAATTGAGGAATAATGGCTAGTTTTTAAAGATGAACCTCGTAATGTTAGGCTTTCATTGGCCACTAATGGTGTTAATCCATTTGAGGAGCTCAAGTCTATTTACTTAGTGTGGCCAATTTTTTTTATCAACAATAACATTCCTCCTTGGATGTCAATAAAGAGGGATCACATAATGTTGACAATGATTGTTCTAGGTATGTAATGTTATCATTAATTTTCCGAATGTAAGATTTCATTTGTATTTCTTGTTGCATAATATCTTGTATTTATTTATTTACTTATATATGCACATCACGTTAGTAATTATGTGTAATTTAAAACAATTAGGTAAGTACCAGGTTAAATATATGAATGTATATATCAAGCCTCTCATCGACGAGTTACTAAAGTTATGGGTTGGCATCACTATGTATGATGTTTGTAAACCAATAAGGCAAAAGGAATTTCAATTCCGTGGAATACTTGTATGGACAATTCATGATGCCCCAGGACTAACACATTTTTGTGGTATGTAACGATCCAATGCACTTTAATTATAGTATATAAATATTTGAAGATACCATGCTGCATGTTTTTTTAAATAATCCCCTTCGTATAATTGACATAATTATTAATCCAACTTTCACAGGTCTTCAAACAAAGGGTAGATTTGCATGTCCAGTTTGTGGTCCTAAGATCAAATCTCGACGTTCAAAAACTTTAGTAAAGGAGGTGTTTGATGAGTATAGGCACTTCCTCTCTAAAAACCATAGGTATCGTACTATTGAAAAACATTTTTTCAATGGGAAAGAAGAGACTGGATTAAAACCACGAAGAATGACACCTCACCTATAAAAGTGGGAATATAACAAAATTCATCGAGATGGTATATTGCAATTTGTTTATGTAATGTTATGAATTTTTATTTTATTGAATTTATTTTATGCTTCATCAATGTCGTGAAGGTATTAACAATGGGCTCCCACAAGGAATGAAAAGTTATCCCTCTCAATTCATGAGGTTTCCCTACTATCAGGACCTAAAAATAGCTCATTTGTTTGA
>ML791180.1:303358-377614 GCA_009831015.1 Picea engelmannii
GTTATGAATTTTTATTTTATTGAATTTATTTTATGCTTCATCAATGTCGTGAAGGTATTAACAATGGGCTCCCACAAGGAATGAAAAGTTATCCCTCTCAATTCATGAGGTTTCCCTACTATCAGGACCTAAAAATAGCTCATTTGTTTGATACAATGCTTATCGGGAAGAATGTGACAAAAACATTATGGAGAATCATAGATGGTATGAGGGATAAAGAAAAAGTCATCAAGATTTGTAGTGACATTCAGGAAGCCAATCATGCAATGCAAAGTGGGATCCAATCAAATAGCGATGGAGATCGAAATAGCCTTCCCTGGTTATTAACAGAGCAACAAAGAAATGATGTAAAAGAGGTCATTCGGAGAATAAAATTTCCCACGGGTTTTTCTTCAAACATAAATAATATCTTAACAAAGAAAGGCGAATTTAGTGGGGTAAAAACACATGATTGGCATACCTTCATTAAGGTAATTATTTTTCTATATATATATATATATATATATATATATATATATATATATATATTGGTATACATCTTTTTAGTTTAGTTTTATTATACTTTAGAATCAAATAACGATCGATTTTGATTGTTACAGTATGTTCTACCTCTATCTCTCCCAGACCACTTCAACAACAACGGCAAACAAGTTATATATGATCTTGGCAAATACATGAGGTAAGTAGTAAATTATATGCAAATTGTTTTTTCCAATTTGTTATTCAATATCTTAATGACATATGTTTTACTTATAATGTAATATATTAATTTATATGTTTTGTTGAAACATGGTACTTGCTTGCAAAATCGACTATAGATGGTTGTCATTGAAAGAAATCCATCAAGAAGATATAAAGTATTGGAAGAGAGAAATTCCTCGGCTAAAGTGTGACATGCAAAAGTATCTACCTTCGACATTTTTCAATGCACAAGAACACTACCTCATACACCAAGTTGAGGAGATTGAATTGTGTGGACCAGTACACACAAGGTCAATGTGGATGGTAGAGAGGGACCTGAAATCATTAAAGGCTTTAGTTAGACAAAGAGCACGTCCTGAGGGTTTTATGGTGGAGGGATATATGCTATATCAATCGATGGTGTATATTAGTCAATATCTTCCTAAATTAGCTGCAAATATGCATGTGGATCGCATTTGGGATGTGAACTCCATTAAAAAAATTGAAGGGGAGAACCTGTTGGGGAAAGGTAGAATGACGAAAGTGAAAGGTAATTAGGTTTATAATACATCTGACTTTTCCTTTGTATGTGTATCGTACTTATTTAATTTTATTCTTTCATCAATTATTAATATTTTATACCTTGCTAACTAACATATATTGGTGAATTATAATTTTTTGATACAGTTGGTCAAGAGTGGGATGCACTACATATATACATTGCAAACAATCTTGACTGGATGAAGGTATGGATTGATAGATGCATACAACATGAAGGTAGGTTATCATGGGAAGGGGTTTCTACATTGTTTATAGAAGCTCATTTTAATGTAGATATCAATCTTACGCAGTAGGAAATTGATTTAGCACATGGTTTGAAAGATAAACAGGCAAGCATGCTATTCATCCAATATAATTTCATTATGTTATTTCATAAATTATTAATGTTAGTGTCGATGTGTTTTTCCCATCCATACATTACAGGTTATGTGAAATATGTTTTATCTATCTGGCATATTGCAATTGAAACATCACAAGGCTATGTGGTGCAATGGTCGTAAATTTCGCATCAAAAGGTGGGACGAAAAGAGGAAAACTTCTGATTGTGGGATAACTGCAGTCTTCGAGGTCACTAATGTTTCCTCTAGAAGTGATAGACATCTCGAAGTCTCTGAAAATCGATACTATGGGTATTTGGAGGACATACTTGAGTGTGACTTTAAATCCTTCAAAATAGTTTTGTTTGACGTCAAATGGTACAGGCTACGAATTAATGAACGTGATCCTGATAGAATTGTTATTCTACATGATAACGGATTTACCATGGTTAATACAAGGTCATTTGAGCCAGGAACAGATCATTATGTTCTTCTAAGACAATGCAAACAAGTTTTCTACTCAAAGGTTCCAGGTAAAGAAGGTTGGTCATTTGTTGTTAGGTATGATCCAAGAGGAAGGCAAGTAAAGTATAATATTGTAGAGGTAGAAAATGATCTTAAAGAAGAAGATGATGTAGAGGAACAGGTAGCCGATGTAGCAGATGTCTTAGATGAAGATCCTGAAGGAGATGAACCAAATTTACTAGTAGGAGGCAATTTAGATCTTGATGATGATATCCATGATGAAGATATATTGCTTGGAAATGAGTACATTGATGATGATGTTGATACGGTCAATCCTTACAACACTTTATATAAACTAGATGATATGGATGTTCAGTTTAACGAAGATGATCAACTAGAAGATTGATGAATGTATTGAAATGTTGAAATATTGTATATATAAGGTCAGAAGAGAAGGGAAAGTGGGCACAAGTGGCAAGGGCAAGCTTAATTTGGAGACACTTTCTATTCATTCGAGTACACTACGTCAACCAAGGACAATACAAATCATGTAAACGAGGTGTTAACTCCCAAAATGAAACCGTCCTTTTGGTCAAGTTTTGTGGTGGATAGCATGGCTATTGGTAGTGTCCTCAAGTCATTTTTGAGTTTCTATAGTTGCAAAACTTAGGTTTTGGTTTTTGTCTTAGAAAATAATATGATCCATAAAGTCTTCTTTTCAAAATTTGCATAATTCACTTTCAACGGCTAACGTGTGTCCAAAAGTTGAGTGTTAGCTGTGGAAAGTGGTGACTTTCATCAGTTAAGGAGCACTTCTCATAAGTCTGTGCGCTGTTGAAAGTGGTGAATTTCAAAATGTCCAACAATCAGTTTCGTGGGTCGTGAGTTGTTGAAAGGGAATACTTTCCACAGCTATGGAGCGGTTTTTACAAGGTTGTGCGCTGGTGAAAGTGAATACTTTCCGTAGCTAAGAAGCAGTTCTTAAAAGGTCACGCACTGAGGAAAGTGAAGACTTTCAACAGCTAATGGGGGTTTTCCACAGGGTCATGCGCTGGTGAAAGCGGCAAGTATGAACAGCTAACAGAGGCGTTTTCCACGGGCCGTTGGTTGAAGAAAGCGGGAATCACGTGAGTGATATCCACGTTTAAAGGCAATGATGATATGATCATCCCACGTCAGGAAAATACAAATCATGCGCTGATGAGAGTGGGTAATGATGGAAACTCAATTATGCACGTCAGAATAGGATTGTGATGTGAATTCGGCTCAGAAACTCACGCTCCATAATCATGGCATCAGGGATGTCAAGCTCGAATTCAGTGGTGCAGGTATAGAGGATGTATTGCCGGCCTGATAAGAATCAAATCGATTCGTTGTTTCCATATCATACCCTGTTCGTGGAGGTCTGTCAAAGTTTCAAATGTTTTAAAACAGATCCGATTCTCGAAGTGCTTTCAACAGCGTAGAACCTTGGCTCGACCAGCAGTTGGAGGGGTTACAAATTGTCGGGATCTTCGAGCTACAGAATGGTGAGAAAACGCAGTGGTGCTCTACTCAAGAGAGAGTTGGATAGCCTGTCCTTTTTACAGACACACCCCGAAGTCCAGAGACATTTTTCAAACACAGGGTGTATTGGGTTCGTTGAAAGATTGCAAATTGGTTGCCACTAGTCTACGGCAGAAGATTTTGCCAAGACTTTCGATGGGAACAAAGCTCATGTTGGGTCCATGGAAATTAGAGTGGATGAAGCTGCTATTGTTGTAGCAACAAGCCTACCAAGAACCGGTCATAGATGGTTTAAAACCACTGCTCCCAAAAATTTGGATTTCAAAGCTTATTTGAAAGAGGGATACAAGCACAAGGCATGGAAAAAAAGGTATGCTGGTTTCCTATCTAGAAGAAGAATGGCAAGAGTTGTTCAAAGGAATTCAATTGTACATTACTTCAGAGGGAAGGTATGATAAAGTTATGATGTATCACATCAAACTCCTGGACCATTTCACAGAAAAGACTCCCATTAATTTACCTTTTTTCCTACATAAAAGTTTGACTAAGGTTTGCAAGAAGATTAGGGCTCAACCCTTGAGCATAAAAAGTACTCTATGCCACTTCGGCCTCATAAAATTAATCATCCTGGAGGAATTGAAACAGCAGGGAAGGAGCTGGGATCATTTTTTATTCTGGGAAGGTTTTGAAACATAGACCCAGCTGGCAAATGAACCAGGGAAAGCTTCAAAGAAACAGTCTTCTCCTCAAAGTAGTTCAAGAAAAAGAAGGACCCTGCCAGGACCTCCAGAAGACAGAATTTCTGGAGTGAAGCCCCGCGGGTCGAAGAAAAGGTTAAACTTTGAGCAGACCACAGAGCAGACCACAGAGAAAATCACAGAGCATCCTAAAGAGCAGAGTACAGGGAAGAATATATTAAACTTGCCCTATTCAGATTCAAAATCTTAGCAACAAGATCAATGCCCTGTCACTGAGAATCTTGAACAGACAACTGAGTGTGCACAAAAATATGAGACCTTCACTCATACAGAAGAGGGAGAAACATCAAAAAGCTCCAAATCAAAGAAGTCTCAGAAGATAAAGCATCTGAAGGAGGTAATTTCCCAACAAGAGGTTTTGGAAAGGGTAATTAAAGAAAGGTATAGGAAGTTGTCTGAGAACTTTAAAAAAACCAATACTGCATTTGAGAGATTGGCTAGGGAAAGTGTTAAAGAGAAGAAAAGAAAGAAAAAACTCACCAAAGATTACAATAGCCTGTGGTGGCTTGCCAAACACCTCAAAAGGAAGATAAGAAGGTTAAAACAAAAACAGAGGCAAAAATATCATCCAGATCTGAAGGTTCTCGCTCAAGTCGTCGTTAATATGCAAGGTGAGAAATCGGGAACACACTAAATTTTGATGAAATCGAAATTTTGGAGGTGAAAACTCATTTTGAGCGCAATCGGGGATTTCACTAGTGCAAAGCTATATTTTATGACCCATTATCTGTGGAAAGTGACGGCTTTCAACAGCTAACCCGCGAAAAATTAAACGAGTTAGCTGTTGAAAGCTGGAAAAGTAATTTTTGAAGCCAAGGACAGGACAGTTCATTCCAAACAGGTTTTAAAGGAGCTCCAGTGTATCAATGGGCTATCAGATCGCATGCAAAGGGTTCAGCATCAGAGGTTCGATAAAATTTGGGTAACACATGCAAAACCATTCCCTCAAAAATCGACCATAAACATTGGGAGATCCAACTATCAAGACAGGTGTCCTGCTATTCTTCACCACATTGCAGATACCAGGAGCTGAAGGAGGCAGATGGCAAATTTTGGATATTGAAGACAGTTCAAGTTCTAAGTTTAGTGATTAAGACTTTATTTTCAAGTTGTTTAGATAAAATTGAATTTTTTTTATTAAATATAGATCCATGTTTTTAGGATCTGTGAAACTGTTTGTAAGAGGCTATAAATACCTATTTTTGATATGAAACAAGGGTTTAAACTGGGAGACATTTTCATGCTATTGTATAGACTCTTTTTGCAGAAATAAAGTGGAGTTTCCTTTCGTTTGCAATACCAGAATTGTTCATCTTTCATTTTATGTACTTTAATTCCAGTTTATATTAGTTCATAAAGATTGTTACCTCTTTGTTGAACTCATAGGCTTCAAATTAAAGGATTCCTTGCTGTCTTGTATTAGGCCCTACTTTCACTTGTATTGGTAAATCAAGAATAGTATTCTCCATTCTCTCTTTCAATTATTTGATCTGGTTATTGTTTACTGAAAGAACTGTATCTTTAGATGTGTGATGAGTTGTTTCTTATACAAATCATTGAAGACCCCATTGTCCCAAACATAAAAAACCATTATTTCTAAGTTACCAAGCATCCTTAGCCTACAACCCTAAGGAGTTTCTTGGAGTGATAAAAAATTGGCGTCGTTGTCGGGGAGACGGAATTCAAGCTTTGCTTTCCTGGGATACGACACAGAGATGATCTTTGATGATAGACAAAGATTAGACACTTTCAGTTGGTTGTAATCATCTATCTGGTGACTCCACAAGTTCATCCTGGCTCCTAAGAGGATCAGTACTAGGGCAAATCCTCAAGAATCACCGATCACACCAGTGTCCAATCCAGAATCAATTCTCAGAAAGGGAAAGACGATTCAAGGTCAAACTTCAAGAACAGATCCAAAGGTAATCCTCTTTTTAGTTCTGAAAAATCTACTGCAGAAAAAGTTGAGTTCTTTTCAGAAAACACTGATGATAAAATAGCTATAGATACTGTAGAAGGACAAACTCTTTTTAATCAACAGGAAAATCCTTGTGATAAAAAATTGATAGACTATAATTTGATTGAAAAAACTTTAGAAAAAAGCCACAGTTCTTCTTCCCTTGAATATTTCCATTCTCAACAACAAGAAGACCACTTGAATATTTATACTAGCCTCCTTACTGTTGAACATCTCCTCCAAGAGCTATCTGCTAAGGGTGAGGAAAATTTAGCTGGCCAGATTGCAAATTTTTACAGAGACTCTTATCAGACCTCTTTCCCATTGGAAGATTCACCTCTTTCACATTCCTCCAGTGTTGAAGACTTGAAGAAGAAACTATCATTTTCCCCACCTCTGATAGTCATGGCTGCACCACCTCCTCCTCTGACTAAGATGCAACAAATCCTAGCTGCTAGGTATGCACCACTCATATTGCCGAACCCAGTAGCAGCCATGGCCACAAGAGACTACTAGAAATATATGCCTAAATTCACAGGCGAAGGCGATGTGTCCACTGAAGAACATATTGAGGCCTTTTACAGTTATGTAGAGAACCTTAATATTGAACAAGAAGATGTTTGGACACGAGTCTTTGTCCAAATCCTAGATGGCCATGCTACGAAATGGTTTAAAGAACTTCCTGCTGGTTCCATTTCCGGAATCGAGCAATTGGATGAGATATTCCTGAAACATTGGGGTGACAGAAGAGATTTTTTCTACTACATCACAGAATTTGGAAATTTGAGGAAACAAAGTAATGAATCAGTCTCTGATTTCACCAAGAGGTTTAACCGGATGTATGGAAAAATTCCAGCCGAGATAAAACCATCAGATGCTTCTGCCAAGATTACATATTCTGATGCCTTTGATTCAGATTTATGTTTACTATTGAGAGAAAGGAGGTCACCGACATTATCCCTCATGCAAGATGCTACCCTTGAGGTGGAATCAAACATTCTAGCCTCCCAGAAGTGAAAATGAGAATCTGATAGGAGAAGATCAAAGAATGAAGCCTCATCTTCATCACATGTTGATCCAAAACTTGATAAAATGGCCAAAATGTTAGAGTCTCTAACCTCTGAGATATCTAAACTCAAGATCGAAAATGAACATCCTGTGAAAAGTAGAAGCACTTATGATCCTACAGGCAGAAATCCTAATCTAAATCCCAACAGTTTCAGAAGGAATAATCAGCCAACTCAAATCTTGTAGAGAGAAAAGAATTCTAATGAAGATCATAGGATAAAGGTCCCTCTTCATAATGTTGTGATGGATGATGACAATGGTGAAGATCAAGAAGATGGAGAAGGAGACATTCATTGTGTTGGAGAAGAGATAGGGAAGTCTTATCTAACACAACAAGATTATGAGGAATCATTAATGACTGAACAGATAGAAGATGATCTCCTTGGTGATGGCATTTTCACAGCAGAAGATAAGAACAGATATAACCTCCAATCTAAATCTAATGTTGTTCAACCAGATGCATCAGCCTCTCCTGAAAAGACTGCTGCCCCTGTTAAGAAAAAAGACCATACATCAGAAGATCATCCATCAAAATCTTCAAAGGTGAAAGTATCATCTACTCCCAAGAAGACTGTTGTCCCTGTCAACCATCAAACTCCATAAAGTTAGCCTCCTATCGAACAACAAAAATTTCAAGAAGCCCCTTCAAACTAGGTGAAGGTTTCTGATAAAGCTGCTGATAAGGTTCCATATTATTTTAATTTTGAGGATGAAATACAAAAGATTGAGATTCCTATTCCTCTTGTTGAGCTGATGAAAAATGAGGTGTTTAAAAAGGATATTCTTAAAACTCTAGATCCCCAATCTGTATCCCTTTATGCTGATATCCTCAATATTTATGATGATAAACCTACCATTACTCTGGTCCAAATGGTAGAAGACAGAGACGAAAGTTGTCCTCCCTTCTACATCTCTTTAAATATTCATGAGAAAACACTACACAATTGTTTGTTGGACTCCGGTGCTTCACACAATCTAATGCCAAAGGCTGTCATGGATGAGCTTGGGTTGGAGATTACCAAGTCTTATCATGACCTTTTCTCCTTTGATTCTCAGAAAGTAAAATTTCTTGGTATGATTAATGATTTGGCTGTGACTTTGACCCAAGCATCAATGAAGACAATGGTGATGGATATAGTGGTGGCTGACATACCTCCAAAATTTGGATGCTTACTATCGAGATCATGGATGAATAGATTAGGTGGCACTCTTCAAATGGATATCTCTTATGCTACTATCCATGTTTTCGAAGGAGTGAACAGAAGGCTTTACAGGGAATCTCAGTTAGCATATGTTATCAGTGATGAGAAAAATCCATCAAATCATCCTATCTATTCGGTCGACACAGATATGGGGTCATGTATCTTGCAAATTGATGATTCACTGCCTGATACATTGCTGCTCAGAAAATCCACAGATCAGATCACAATTCAGCCCATAGAAACAGCAGACGATGATCTCTAGACCATGCTCTTTGACGGTGCTTGCACTAGAGAGTTAGCTGGAGCAGGATTGGTATTCATTTCCCCCTTTAAGAAAACTTCTCATTTGTCTTTTAAACTTGATTTTAAAGTGACTAATAACATTGCTGAGTATGAAGCACTACTTTTGGGGCTGAATGTTGCCAAGGAGAAGGGAATTAAAAAATTGCAAGTGTTTGGAGATGCATATTTGATTGTTTAGCAAGTGAATAAGTCCTTTCAAGCTAAGCATGACAGACTGAAGGCATACAGAGACGAAGTGTTGAAGGCAATTCAAAATTTTGCAGATTTCAAAACTGCATTTGTACCTAGAGCAATGAATGAATTGGATGATTCATTGGCGGTGTTTGCTTATGCATTCATACCCCCTCTACCTCATAAATTAACTTATGAAATTCAAGTTAAATATAGGCCCTCTCTCCCTGATAATGTAAAATGTTGGAAGGTTTTTGAAGACGATGTTGAATTCACTAGATTCCTTGCAGTGATAGATGAGTTTGCAGATCTGCAGATTGATTAGGAGAATGAACATGACCATGAAGTTGATGAGACAAAGTTCAAAAGTAAAATTGCAGCACATGAAATAGTTCAGTTATCCACCAACAGGATTCCTAAAGGTTTGGTCCCGTTGGAAAGGCTATTCGATAACAACGATGTGGTTGTCAAACTACAAAGTGTGGAAAAAGAGTCAGATGTTTTGCAGTATAATGTGGCCAGTGAGCAAGATCCTAAACATGTTAACTTGGCCTCACATTTGAATGAAAACCAAAGGGTTGATTATGGAGAATTGCTAAAGGAATTTGCAGACATTTTTGCTTGGCAGTATGATGACTTGAAGACTTTTGACACAGAAGTGATTCAGCATAAGATTCCCTTGAATAAAGACACCAAACCATTCAAGAAGAAGCTTAGATCCTTCAATCCTTTGTTGCTGCCTATCATGGAAAGGGAAATTAAGAAACTGTTGGATGCTTGCATTATCATTCCTTTCAGGTATTCAGAATGGATTGCAAATCTTGTACCGGTTAGGAAAAAGAATGGAGAGATCAGACTCTACGTAGACTTCAAAAATTTGAACAAGTGTTCTAGGAAGCACAACTACCCTCTGCCTAAAATGGAGCATATTCTGCAGAAGGTGTCAGGATCGAAGGTGATGTCCTTCATTGATGGCTTTTCTGGATACAACCAGATTTTTGTCCATCTGGAAGACAAAGAAAAAACTGCTTTTACCACTCCATGGGGTACGTTTATGTACAAGAAGATGCCCTTTGGATTGATGAATGCAGGGGAAAAAATCCAAAGGGCAATGGACATTGCTTTCGTTGGGGAGAAAGGTAAATTTATCCTGATTTATCTGGATGATATAACTGTTTTCTCAAGCAGCCACGAACTTCATTTGAAACACTTAAGAAGGACATTTCTGAAATGTCGAAGGTATGGCATCTCTCTTAATCCGAAAAAATCAAATTTTACACTTAAGGAGGGGAAATTACTCGGGCATATTGTTTTAGCTGATGGGGTTAAGATTGACCCAAAGAGGGTGGAAGCAATTAAAAATCTGTCTCTTCCTAGATCAAAGAAAGACATTCAATCTTTCCTTGGGACTATTAATTTTGTCAGAAGATTTATAGTGAATTTTGCTGAACTCACAAAACATATCACTACTATGTTGAGGAAAGACTCTGAGGTAAAGTGGACTGAAGCAGCCAGAAATTCATTCAATGCCATTAAGGAATCCATCACAACAGCCCCGATTTCTCTAAGGTATTTTACATTTTTTCATTCGCTTCCAGTGATACGATCGCAGCTGTACTTTTGCAGAAGAATGTTGATGATCAAGAGCAGCCAGTTGCCTTCTTTAGTAAGGTTTTGAGGGACGCCAAGGTAAAGTATGAGTTGTTGGAGAAACAAGCATATCCACTTGTCAAGTCACTGAAATCTTTCAGGGTCTACATTCTTCAAGAAAAGGTAATAGCTTTTGTTCCCTCCAGTTCAGTTAAAGATGTTCTTGTCCAACCTGACATTGATGGCAAAAGGAGTAAGTGGATAGCAAGATTGATTGAATTCGATGTTGAAATCAAACCAGTAAAGCTAGTGAAAGGCCAGGGCCTTGCCAAACTCCTGGAAGAGGAAAATTGTAGGCTACTTGACATAAATCTGATGAGTATTGACTCAGAAAATGTTCCATCTTCAGAGAACAAGGAAGGTGAGAGAATGTAGGTTTCAGCTCATTTAGTTGATTGCAAATGGTACAGTCACGTTGTTCAGTGTCTGCAAACTTTATTAGTCCCATCAGATTTGACAAAGACTCAAAGAAGGGCTTTGAAGCTCAGAGCTATAAATTTCTGCATCAATGATAATTTGTTGTTCTGGGAGAATCCCATTGGTTTGTTGTTGAGGTGTGTAAACCAAGATGAGGCAGCCAAAGTCATGTGTGAACTTCGTAATAGTGAATGCAGAGGACATCACTATTGGAAAACCACAGCACACAAAATCTTAAGATCTTGTTATTACTGGCCATCCCTATTTTCAGATGTATATGAGTTTGTGAAAACATGTGACAAATGTCAGAGATTTGAAGGTAAACAACAACTGAAGTCCCTTCCTCTCAAACCTATAGTGGTCACAGGGCCTTTCCAGCAGTGGGGCCTGGACTTCATAGGTGCGATTCATCCGCCTTCTAGTGGTCAACATCGGTGGATCCTGGTTGCCACCGATTACTTTACAAAGTGGATTGAGGTTATTCCCACCCGGAATGCCAATCATACTGTCATCATAAACTTTATGCAGGAGAACATGTTTTCCATATTTGGCTGTCCCAAGAGATTGGTCACTGATAATGCTGTTGCATTCAAAGATAAACACTTGGTGAAATTGTGTGAAGAGATGGGAATTCAGCTGGTACATTCCACAGCCTACTATCCGCAAGGGAATGGTTTAGCTGAGTCATCCAACAAAAGTTTAGTCAGAATCATAAAGAAGCTGCTTAAACAAAATGCCAAAGGTTGGGATTCCAAACTGAAGTTTTCCTTGTGGGATGACAGAGTAACATGTAAGAAATCAATCGGTACATCCCCTTTCAAATTGGTATATGGTACAAGAAACTGATTCTGAACCAAGTGATTTGACTAGGAGAATTCACAATTTGGTAGAACTGCAGCAAGATAGAGAGCAGCTCTTGGAAAAAACAGAATTGCATCAAGAAAGAATCAAGCAAACTTTCGACAAGAAAGTCAAATCAGATGTCTTCAAAATAGGGGATTTGGTCTTAAAGTGGGATGCAGCAAGGTAGGAGAAGGGGAAACACGGAAAATTTGAGGCTCTTTGAACAGGTCCTTTTGTCATAACAACGGTGCAGCAAAACAATACCTTTGTTCTCCAAACTCTTTTAGGCGAGCCAGTATCAGGGGGCCCTTTCAACGGGCGCTTCCTGAAGATCTATTTCTCATGAGGCTTTCTTTGAAGCTAGGTTCTTCTTGTACATATTTTATTGTTCTGTTTTCTTTATTTCTATCATTCAAATAACTCCATGCCCAATGGTACTAGCAACTATTTTTCAAGTTTTATGTTTCAAGTTGTAATAAGGCTACTGACTCTGGCTAGGTTCTTGGTCACCTCACAGGGAGATGCCCATCCCAGTTGGAGCCAAATGTTAACTCCCAAAATGAAACCTTCCTTTTGGTCAAGTTTTGTGGTGGATAGCATGGCTATCGGTAGTGTCCTCAAGTCATTTTTGAGTTTCTATAGTTGCAAAACTTAGGTTTTGGTTTTTGTCTTAGAAAATAATATGATCCATAAAGTCTTCTTTTCAAAATTTGCATAATTCACTTTCAACAGCTAATGTGTGTCCAAAAGTTGAGTGTTAGCTGTGGAAAGTGGTGAATTTCAGCAGTTAAGGAGTGCTTCTCATAAGTCTGTGTGTTGTTGAAAGTGGTGAATTTCAAAATGTCCAACAATCAGTTTCGCGGGTCGTGCAATGTTGAAAGTGCATACTTTCCGTAGCTATGGAGCGATTTTTACAAGGTTGTGCGCTGGTGAAAGTGAAAACTTTCCACAGCTAAGAAGCAGTTCTTAAAAGGTCATGCGCTGAGGAAAGTGAAGACTTTCAACAGCTAACGGGGGTTTTCCACAAGGTCATGCATTGGTTAAAGAGGCAAGTATGAACAGCTAATAGAGGCATTTTCCATGGGCCGTTGGTTGAAGAAAGCAGGAATCATGTGCATGATATCCACGTTTAAAGGCAATGATGATATGATCATCCCACGTCAGGAAAATCCAAATCATGCGCTGATGAGAGTGGGTAATGATGGAAACTCAATTCTGCATGTTAGAATAGGATTGTGATGAGAATTCAGCTCAGAAACTCACGCTCCATAATCATGGCATCAGTGATGTCAAGCTTGAATTCAGTGGTGCAGGTACAAAGGATGTACTTCCGGCCTGATAAGCATCAAATCGAGTCATTGTTTCCATATCGTACCTTGTTCGTAGAGGTCTGTCAAAGTTTCAAATGTTTTAAAACGGAGCCGACTCCCGAAGTGCTTTCAAAAGTGCAGAACCTCGGCTCGACCAGCAGTTGCAGGGGTTACAAATTGTCGAGATCTTCGAGCTATAGAATGGTGAGAAAACACAGTGGTGCTCTACTCAAGAGAGAGATGGATAGCCTGTCCTTTTTACAGACACACCCCGAAGTCCAGAGACATTTTTCAAATGCAGGGTGTATTGGGTTCGTTGAAAGATTGCAAATTGGTTGCCACCAGTCTATGGCAGAAGATTTTGCCAAGACTTTCGATGGGAACAAAGCTCATGTTGGGTCCATGGAAATTAGAGTGGATGAAGCTGCTATTGCTACAACAACAAGCCTACCAAGAACCGGTCAGAGATGGTTTAAAACCACTGCTTCCAAAAATTTGGATTTCAAAGCTTATTTGAAAGAGGGATACAAGCACAAGGCATGGAAAAAGGTATGTTGGTTTCGTATCTAGAAGAAGAATGGAAAGAGTTGTTCAAAGGCATTCAATTGTACATTACTTCAGAGGGAAGGTATGATAAAGTTATGATGTATCACATCAAACTCCTGGACCATTTCACAGGCAAGACTCCCATTAATTTACCATTTTTCCTACATAAAAGTTTGACTAAGGTTTGCAAGAAGATTAGGGCTCAACCCTTGAGCATAAAAAGTACTCTATGCCACTTCGGCCTCATAAAATTAATCATCCTGGAGGAATTGAAACAGCAGGGAAGGAGCTAGGATCATTTTTTATTCTGGGAAGATTTTGAAACACGGACCCAGCTGGCAAATGAACCAGGGAAAGCTTCAAAGAAACAGTCTTCTCCTCAAAGTAGTTCAAGAAAAAGAAGGACCCTACCAGGATCTCCAGAAGACAGAATTTCTGGAGTGAAGCCCCGCAAGTCGAAGAAAAGGTTAAACTTTGAGCAGACCACAGAGAAAATCACAGAGCATCCTACAAAGCAAAGTACATGGAAGAATATATTAAACTTGCCCTATTCAGATTCAGAATCAGAGAAGCAAGATCAATGCCCTGTCACTGAGAATCCTGAACAGACAATTGAGCGTGCACAAAACTATGAGACCTTCACTCATACAGAAGAGGGAGAAACATCAAAAATCTCCAAATCAAAGAAGTCTCAGAAGATCAAGCATCTGAAGGAGGTAATTGCCCAACAAGAGGTTTTGGAAAGGGTGATTAAAGAAAGGTATAGGAAGTTGTCTAAGAACTTTAAAAAAACCAATACTGCATTTGAGAGATTGGCTAGGGAAAGTGTTAAAGAGAAGAAAAGAAAGAAAAAACTCACCAAAGATTACAATAGCCTGTGGTGGCTTGCCAAATGCCTTAAAAGGCAGATAAGAAGGTTAAAAAAAAAACAGAGGCAAAAATCTGATCCAGATCTGAAGGTTCTCACTCAAGTCGTCGTTAATATGCAAGGTGAGAAATCGGGAACACACTAAATTTTGATGAAATCGAAATTTTGGAGGTGAAAACTCATTTTGAGCGCAATCGGGGCTTTCACCAGCGCAAAGATATATTTTATGACCCGTTAGCTGTGGAAAGTGACGGCTTTCAACAGCTAACCCGCGAAAAATTAAACGAGTTAGCTGTTGAAAGCTGGAAAAGTAATTTTTGAAGCCAACGACAGGACAGTTCATTCCAAACAGGTTTTAAAGGAGCTCCAGTGTATCAATGGGCTATCAGATCGCATGCAAAGGGTTCAGCATCAGAGGTTCGATAAAATTTGGGTAACACATGCAAAACCATTCCCTCAAAAATCGACCATAAACATTGGGAGATCCAACTATCAAGACAGGTGTCCTGCTATTCTTCACCACATTGCAGATACCAGGAGCTAAAGGAGGCAGATGGCGAATTTTGGAGATTGAAGATAGTTCGAGTTCTAAGTTTAGTGATTAAGACTTTATTTTCAAGTTGTTTAGATAGAATTGAATTGTTTTTATTAAATATAGATCCATGTTTTTAGGATCTGTGAAACTGTTTGTAAGAGGCTATAAATACCTATTTTTGATATGAAACAAGGGTTCAAACTGGGAGACATTTTCATGCTATTGTATAGACTCTTTTTGCAGAAATAAAGTGGAGTTTCCTTTCGTTTGCAATACCAGAATTGTTCATCTTTCATTCTCTGTACTTTAATTCCAGTTTATATTAGTTCATAAATATTGTTACCTCTTTGTTGAACTCATAGGCTTCAAATTAAAGGATTCCTTGCTGTCTTGTATTAGGCCCTACTTTCACTTGTATTGGCAAATCAAGAATAGTATTCTCCATTCTCTCTTTCAATTATTTGATCTGGTTATTGTTCACTGAAAGCACTGTATCTTTAGATGTGTGATGAGTTGTTTCTTATACAAATCATTGAAGACCCCATTGTCTCAAACATAAAAAACCATTATTTCTAAGTTACCAAGCATCCTTAGCCTACAACCCTAAGGAGTTTCTTGGAGTGATAACAGGAGGTACGTATTATTTACTTATTATTTATTATGTTTCTTGTTCAAAAAGTTCTAAAAGAAGTACATATCTCAAACCACTACACATGACCTCTCGAATTGATCCCGTGCCTTAGAATGTAACAAGACTAGTTGATGTAGGAAAGAGTCTTTGTGATTATGAAGAGTGCACTCTACCTTTGTTGGAGGTTCTTTAATCGAAATGGAGAAAAAATTAGACTGATAGCAATATGGTAAGGAAAAAGGCTTGGTGTAGTACTCCTTAGGATACAAAAATCCCTCTTTTTCATTGATTTCTTAATCAACAACATAAAAATACTAGAGCCGGGCAATAGTGACATGTGAATGGGGCCAACGTTGAAATTTTTTCAAACTATATCTGTATGCATTGAAATTTGAAATGGATAGGCTATTCTCATGCCTTAACGATATGGGAGGGTTTATAGACTCAAATTTGACTCACACACCCACTTTATTCCATCATCATATCATCATGTAAACCATAAACGCTATTTTTCATATGTTCTGGTATATGTGTTAATGATTCCAAATTTCATATTTGTATTTGACTCAAGGTACAACTAGCTTGCAAAGTATCAAATTTTAATTTCAAGTTGATAAACCAAATATGAAATGAATCCAAGCATCATTTGATATCGTCGCAAGAGATATGAATGTAAATAATCTTGCGACGAATTAGCTATACTATCGACGAAAAAAGTTCGTCAATAGTATAGCTAATTCTTCGCAAGAATGTGTCTTTGAATTGCGTTACATGGTTTACAAGGAGTGTAGGGATTATATGGTGAAATGTAGTTTATTTTATAAGAACAATCTCTATGGGTCTTTGGGCCTTAAGCCATAAATGAAGATTTCTTGTGATAAATGGCCATGGAAAATGTCTTTGACTAGAAATATGGACAAAATTAGTATGTTTTGAACAATAAGAATGGGTATTAGAATTACCTCCACCATGGCTAGGGGAGGAAAACGATATATTTAGGTCCTAGAGAAATCGTCTTAGGGTATTTACCATGGCCAGGGAATGAGCATAAGGTGATTATTCCTTGTTTAAATATTCTCAAGAGAGAGCTTTATGATGTAGTCATAAGAAAACTAGACAAGACCTATGCAGGGGATCTTTCACCTTTGTGCGGTATCTTTAGCATCATTGATATGTTTTTTTAAATATTAAGAATGGATCTTAGGGACTATACCATGTTGAAAGGAGGAAAAAAAGGAACTTGGGTCCAAAATGAATCTTTTTGAGTTTAAGGGCTAGGCACTAGGCCTTGAAAAAGCATGTATATCCTTTCTAAATAATCTTTAGCCTCTAAGTGGGATATGGGTTCCATTAGGAGTTTGTTCACACCACATATGGGATTAAAGGAATATACCATCATTGAGGGATGAAAAAAAGTGACTTAGGCCCTAAACAAAGATTTCATGTGTTTAATTTCCATGAACAAGGACTCCAACTAGGAATATGGGCACCATTAGTATGTTTTTAACAATAAGAATGGGTCATAAGAACTCTACCATGACTAGAGAGGGAAAAAAGGGCCTTAGGTCCTAAACATAATTTCTTTGGCTCATTGGCCATTAACAAGGCCTCAAACCACCACATCTATCCTATTTAATAGACTATGGTGCTTGGGTGGGATATGGGTGTCATTCACAATTCAAGGGCCATGAACTAGGCCTCAAATAATCATGTAGATCTTATTTATGAGATATTTGACCTTCCGATGGGATATGGGTGTCATTAGGAATTGTTTTGCACCATATATGTAATTCAAGGTTTATATCATCACTAATTAGGGAGGTTGTCCCCTTGAAGTGGCCTCATTTCATCAAATCTTTATCATTATCCCTCTAGTAGGCCCAAGATACCATATGAAGGTCTAGTGTCATGGTTAAAGGATGATTTCAATGACATAACTTGAGAATCTTCATGGTTTTTCTTTTTGGTGCTTGACTCGAGACTCTTCATTTAGGACATAAGGCCATTATTTCTCTCCCTTGACATTGGTTAGACCTTAATACTAATTATTGGTTCATAATTAATAACCTAGTCATGGATCCCATATCCCATTTGGACATTAATGATACCCTATAAAGGTAATATGTGGTGGTTTGAGGACTCATACTTGGTGCTTGAGCTTTCTAATTAAGGTTTAGGGTCGAAGGCTCTTGTTTCCCCCCTTTAGCTACAATTAATGACCCAAGACCCATCCATGATACCTATGACCTTTTAATGATGCCCATGTGTTGAATACCTGAGACCCATCTACTTCACACTAAATAGTTGGTACATAGAACTATATTCTATGGACTAAAAAGTTAGGTTTTTGGCCCACACCATGACCTAGAAGAAATTTATAGTGCATTAGAAGTCATTGATTTTAGACCTAAAAACATGGATTGGGCTAAGAGACCCACTGTTGGTGTGGGAAGCCTTTTAATAAGGACAACATCCCATTCTTGGACCAAATATTCCATATAAAGGGTGTTCTAATAGTTTTAATGCCAATTTTTGAACTATTGTAATAACAACGTGTGTGTTGTATTTTTGGTGGATGAAGACAAAATAAGTACGAATTAGCACAACTTCATTAATATCTCTGAAAATAGGTTAAATATACACTCCAA
The DNA here is from genome assembly GCA_009831015.1 of Picea engelmannii. Classification (NCBI taxonomy): domain Eukaryota; kingdom Viridiplantae; phylum Streptophyta; class Pinopsida; order Pinales; family Pinaceae; genus Picea; species Picea engelmannii. The sequence continues at coordinate 321,796 of ML791180.1, forward strand.
TAATACAATTCTTGTGCTATCATAATCAAATTTGAGTGCGCGCGACTTGGAGACCAAAACCCAAAACACAAATTATTCCATATTCGAGCCCCCGCGCGTGGAGACAGTCATATTCTTGCAGGTTCAGGTTTGGACAAGAAAGTGAATCCCTGTGAGGTATTTTCTCATCATTTCTGTTTTTGTTGCGATCGATTTTCTCAGTCTTGGTTCGGGTTTGGACGAGGCTCCCTATTGCCACAGGTTTGCTCTATGAGGTTTGGACGAGGCTCTCTGTTGTCGCGGGTTTGCTCTATGAGGTTTGGATAGTCCAACCCAACAAGGGGGAAAGGAGGACCTACACCACAACATAAGAAAAAGAGGAGACATGAATACCCTTAGAAGACAAAGATGCTCAAGGGATCACCAAAAATGGTGGAAAAATCGGTATGTAATTCCTTCCAGAAGTATAAATCGACTGTAGAGCGCTCCCAATGACCAGATTTGAATTGGGTTTTATTGTTTTTATGCATAGCATAGGACACCTGAATGTTGAGATCTTGAACTGTGATGTTCCTGGTTGGTAGTTACAAGTTGCAAGACTTACTCATCCCTTAAAAGGGAAGTTAAAAATGATAAAATACAAACCCATAACATACAACCCACTACCCCATGTAGGACATGCAATAAACTCATGCCATAAATGCAATAACTTGAAGAGAGAATCCTTCAAGTTACCAATAGAATAATCGTTCCTCTTACCAATGAGGTTCACCATATATAATCCAAATCCAAGAYTCTACCTCTCCACATGGCACTTCCCTAATACAATATATTTCATATYAAYAMGACACTTMTATCAAACAAAATGYATGTTCTCAACTTAACATTTTTCCTTCTTAACCCAAATATGAGTCTAAATTAGATACATTTGGAGTATTTCCCCAACCCAATAGTGGGAGGATGTGCCTCTTGATCCCATCAAGACTTCATCCCATTTCATAGGTAGTATTAGCATGGCCTCTAAAAACTTAAATAATGAGCCCTTTCTAGCACATTTTGACTACAATGGGTGGTATCCATTTAGTTACCAATATTACATTGATGCCTCCTCCTCCTCACACAATCCCTCAATGAATAAGTGACATTCTTCCTTGTATTTTTCCCATGTTGGAACCTCTTCCTTTACAATAGATCCTTCCTCCTTCCACTCCTCCTTAACCAATGGAATGTACCCCTTCTTTCTCTTTTTCATCTAAGATCCCTTAGGCAGGAATTCTTATCCTTATTCATAGGGAACTCCATCCTACTACCTGTCCATTTGATGGTTCTTTATGGGTAGTCTTACCCATATCTTTATCCTCCATTGTCACCTTGATATTCTTAGGGTAACACCTACTCTCCTTGTTTTCTTCCCCCCTTCCATTTTTCTAGTCACCTAATCATAGTCTATCATACCTTTATTATCCTATCATTTCTAGTCTTACCCATAGGTTAATCGTGACTACAAGCCCAACTAAAACACATAAACATGACCATCTCAAAATAGTGATGCAATGAGAGAACCCAAGCACAAACAATATTCACAAAAACTAGTCAAGTTAAGGGTTTGACACTAATAATTCCCATTTGAAAATAAAGTTTATGCCTACATAAATGACATCAAAATAAAGTGAGCATCAATATAGCCAAGAATCAACAAGTATAAATAAGAATAAACATGGGTTCCTAGGTTAGATCACATGCACAAAATACCCAATATAATGTTTTCCAAGTAGTAAGAGATAGGGCCAATGCCAAATAGATAGTTTCTAAAAATAAATATAACAATGAACATAACACATGGCCAAGAGGTCATGAGAATGATATCCCAACCATATCCATAATTGTAGCAAGTATTTGAGGTAGGGTAATTAACACATGTAGGTAGAACCAAACATTTACACAAGAGATGAGAATTCAATAGGTATAATGAAACTTTAAACCAAGCCATAGTTAAGAAACCCATGGGTCAATTCATAAACTTCAAGTAATTCCTAGAGGAAACCATAGTGAGCTAGGACCTGAGCTAGGTGTAAACATAAGTAATGGCCAAGATGGGGCTTTAGAATTGCCCATATAAGGAGCTCAAAATCACAACAAAGGTGTGTCTAGAATAAGGAAGAGGAAAACCTAGAAAAGGGTCAAGGATAGTTTTAAATAATTTCACAACAAGAAACACAAAGTATGGAAGAGATACACAATCCCAATTTTACCACAATAGTAACCCAAGACAAAGCACAAGAAACCAAGAATTCTCCAATTCAAATGCAATATCGATATGGGTTCCTACCTTAAACACATATACGGACAAGATATAGACCAAATGTGCCTCAAACTCCTGACTCCAACAACCCATAGAATCCAAACAAGCTCAGTGAGGAGTAAAAATACCATACTCAAGGCTTATTATTAATTGTGGCCTGCTTTTGTGCGGAGTCATTTCTTTTTGTTGAACCAACTTGATATGTCACTTGGTCTCTCTACATCACAAATACGAGTTGATCAATCTGCCCCTTATAATATGAGTTGATCAATCTGCCATTTAAGAAGAATGCATATTTGTTGTTTGCCTTTTGTCATCCTTGTATCCTACACAATTATCATTACTAGAATTGAAAGGGGCATTCTTCTTAACTGCTCACTCATTCGATGGAATACAGGTACAACCAAATAGGTATTTGTTATATTTGTCTTCGTCGAGCGAGGAAATTTCAGGTAGATGAAGAGAAACTAGAGGTGAGAAGATCAGAAGAAAATTCCATAGACGCATGGAATTTTTTCTTGCTGAAGGGGGGTCCTTCTCTTATGATGCTGAGAGCATAGATGGCATCGAGGTGCCCTTGAGTGTAACACCCTGTTTCCCCTAGTCTGTAAAAATAACTATACTGGCCAAGAACTATGGCAAACTCAAAGATGTGAATGTGTGATTTGAATGGACCTTGGTAAAAGGTCCATGAATGTAAATAATGTTATGAATATATATATATAACTACTAAGAGGGGGATGTGCTGACAAAGTGAACACGATGGCTGAAGAAAGGTGGTGGAAGGCACCTGGAATGGTGGCGTTAACTTCCACCGAACCAAACCGTATTTGTTCTTCACTGGCCTGGAGAACCAAGAGCGGCTCGATGGCCCCGAAATGAATTACTCACTAGGTTGGTACGTGAAGAGGATTCTCATGAGTTAATGAGGGATGGGGGTGAACGGCCCATCCGTAGAGACCTCAGACCTGACCATCGTGGGGAATTTCGTGCCACATGCAACCTCGCTTTAAAAGAAAATGTAGGTAAAAGGTGTGGGAGGTGGGGGGACGGGGGGGAGATATCACAGGAAGAGATCGAAAGAACTTTGGAATAAAATACAGAGTGAGTGATAGCAAAGAAGAAGGAGAGTAACCTTCACTCTCGATCACTGAAGAACTGAGACAAAGAGTCTCAAGCATCGTGGTCTAGCTCGGGGGTGGCTAGTGGTAAATCCATTCAGAGTCGCTGAGACTACGGTTGGGTGGAAACGAGCACCCCTCTCAGCAGTTGCATCACCTGGTGTTTTTCTCATAAGTGTTATATCTTGTATCTTGAAATTTATATGCTGACATGTATGTTCATAGTCTGTGCAATTATGAATGGTTTCAGTATTAAGACTGTTTGCATGGTGTTTTGATCAGAAACGATGGTAGCATGTTTTTACTGGAAAGACCACATATGGCTTATGTTTATACATATATAAATATGATGAACTAATACAGATTTTCAAGTCTGATCTCGGGAGATTTGTTTCCTGTGTTTTTCCTACCTGATGCCTTCGATGGATTTCCCCATGAAGACACCCTTTAGAGACCACTCCCTTACCTTCGAGAAGACCTTCCAGACTGGTCTTCAAAACCTGGTGTAAATTACCTGAGGACCCGAAGGAGGATGTTATAGTTTAAGTCTTAAAATCTTGCATGAGGGAGAATGGTCCTCATAGACCTCAACATTTCAGCATTTCGGTACCCGGAATACCCAAGGGCAAGTCCCCTTGCACTCGCAAGTCCCGAAACCCCAATTTGTGAAATCCTGAATTATTAGCATGGGGGTAAATTAAGAGTTTTCGGAGTTTCAACATCCGGAGTATCTAGGTGCGAGTTTTCTTGTACTCGCGAGTCCCAAAACCCCAACCCACGAAATCTCGAAATGACAGTGTGTGGTTGAGTTAGGACCTTTCAGTGGTTCGGTACCCAGGTTACCCTTCCTTTTGCTAAAGGCATGAATGAGATCCCTTCAGAAGATCTAAGGTCTGTTACGACCGTTAAATTTTATGAAGGAACGCAGACGTTAATGTCTCGACCCCTTTTTAACCTTTGTAGGTAACGAAGAAATCTGGACCATCAATCCCAAGACCCATGATAAGTACCTGGACCGTCCAGTTGTAGAGTACATGTGGCGGTCGGTAAGCGTCTTCGGCTTTTCAGCACCCGGGAGATCATAGGGTAAGAACCCTTGTCCTCACGACTCTCGGAACCCCGATTGGGGAAATCTCAAAAAAGAACTTAGCCTCATGGTTAGATATATATATATATATATATATATATATATATATATATATGTCGACATTTCATAACTTCAGCCCTCGAAAAACTCATATGCGAGACCTCTTGTCATCACACATCTGAAATCCCGAAAAGGTATAGCATGGGTAAGCCTTGGTGTTTCAGTGTTTCGACACCTAGGATATCTAGAGGCAAGTCTTTTATCCTCACGACTCCCGAAATCCTGACTTGCGACATCCCGAAATGATAAATCATGGACAGGTTATGATGTTTCAGAGTTTCGGCTTCCAGGAGACCCGGATGCGAAATCCTCCTATCCTCACATATCGCGAAATCTCGATAAGTGAAGTCCCGAAATGGACTAGCACACATGGTCTTGGTGTTCAGCGTTTCGGTACCTGGGATCTCCAAAGGTCAGTTTTCCTTGTGTTCGCTAGACACAAAATTTCAATGGATGAAACCCTAAAATGAACAAGGGAATACACGCATCGCAATTTTTCCGAATTGCGAAAGCTAGGAGCACCTCTTCGGTAAGACCTGTGGTCATATCTGCTGATCATATGAGTATGGATAAGGGATGGTAGGGTCTGTATCAGGTCCCGTAGAGATTCGGGAATTTTGTTCATCGGAGAAAAGATGAAAAAGGCCAAAAAAATTTGAATTCCGTAATGGGTGTGTTACAAATTGGTATTAGAGCATGGTTACAACACTTGGCCTACTTGGGCTCATGAACGGGTTGCGCAGAGACTCCATTCGGAATACTGTTAAAAGGAGAAACTCCTTATCTTGACCCCCTCAATTAAAAGTCCAAGTTAAGAATGAAAAACTCCTATTATGTGTGTGCATGAGAAAAATATGTATTATGTACTGGTTATAAATAAATACAAACATAAATATTGACTAACAACCAGCGTTTTTCTTTTGCACCTAAGCGGACGATCAGCCATGGGAAATTACAGACGTATAAAATGGTGACTCACCATGAAGTGGGGGAAGGATCCCACAATAGAGACGAAGAGTCTGACGAAAGGAGGGCAGTAGGGACCCCTCCAGATCTAGCCAAGACTGTGAGGAGTCTCGTGGTCGAATTATAAAGCTGCAAGGCTGACAATGAGAGGATGATGAAAGAACAAGAGAAGAAAACAGAAATTAATGCAGTCTTATTGCAGATCTTATCCAACCTACAAATACAAATGCAGCATGAACCTGAGGTACAGAAACATGGTCATATCAGTGGCCACACTGAGAGGAGCACCTCAAAAAATTTCCATCCCAGAGGTAAAGGACTAGCAGTGGACAATTCCTTTGGGAAGGAAGCTGGCGGTTCAGAGGGCTCTTCTAGCAGCAGAACTAGCTCCTATTCCTGAAGAAAATGGAAGAAGAAAAAGATTTACAAGGGTCATAACTTTGAGGAATTCAGGAAGGCAAACCACCCTCCTTCGACGGTGAAATAAATAAAGGAGAGGAAGCAGAGGCCTGGCTGCTTGGACTAAATAATTACTTCAAAGTCCGCGACTTCTCAGAAAATTTGAAGGCTTGAGTGGCTACCTTCAAATTGAACGGAAAGGCTTCCATTTGGTGGGAAGACCTTAAGAATGTAAAGGGGATTCATGAAGAAGACCTGTCTTGGGAACAGTTTGAGAAATACTTTAGGAAGAAGTATCTGTCGGAAAAATATTTCGATGAAAAGACTAAAGAGTTTTATGAACTCAAGCTGGGGAAACTCACCATAGAGGAATATGTCAGTAGATTCCTCAAGTTGCTGAGGTATGTACCCTACCTAAAAGAAGAAAAGGAAAAGGTGCAATGATTCATCGGTGGACTACCTAAGGACTATCAGAACAGGATTGAATTTGACAAACCTAAGACCCTGGAAGATACTATCCAAAAAGCAAGATATTGTTATGAACAGCTTGGACATCGAATAGAACCTCGTGAAGGCTGGAGGCAGAAGAATAGTTCAGGATTCCAGAAAAAGGGGTTTAAATCCCCAAGATTTAAGAACTATAAAGAGAACTCAAGGATGAGATTCCCAGCCCGAAGTGTACACCAACAAAACTTTCCCTCCTTGGGTGGAAATAAACTTTCTGGATCTACCCCAGTAAAGACTATTAACCCAAAGAGAAAACCTTTGAAATGTTGGGGTTGCAGAGAAGAACATCTACTGAGAGACTTTCCACACTAAAAACAGAATAGTCGGAGAACATACAACATCCAGGAAGCTACCACCGTCAATGATGTGGTCAGGAGTGTACAACAAATTTATGCAGCCTTGGATAATAACCAAGCTGACCACCAAGCTTCAGTGGTGGAAATAGAAGGTATGAGCTCCAGCCATCTAGTGTCTATTTTGATTGACCCTGGTTCAAATTTGAGTTATATAGCCCCTAAGGTTGTTGATAAGTGTAAACTACAGCCCCAAAAACTTACTAAACCATGGTTGGTACAGTTAGCCACTAGCACCAAAAGAAAGGTAGCAGAGGTCATACCAACCTGCCAATTAATGTTGGGTGAATTTCCCACCCAAGAAACCCGTAACATATTACCCCTAGGATCGTATGATCTATTGATTGGTATGGACTAGTTGGCTTCCCATAAAGCTAGATTGGACTGTTACCATAAAACCTTAGAATGTGTAAGTAAAGAAGGAAAGAGGATAACCCTTCAAGGGATCCGAAAACCTGTCTCGGTGAGACAAATATCAGCTCTGCAAATGAGAAAGTATTGCCAAAAGGGATGTCCCCTATATGCAATATAGGTGTTGAAAACAATCAAAGGTGACAAACCAAGCCCTAATGATCACCCTATCCTGAGAGAATACAGAGATGTGTTTCCGAAAGAGGTACCAAGTCTACCTCTAAGAAGTGACATAGACTTCTCGATAAAACTTGCACCAGAAGCGGTGCAGGAGTCTAGGACACCCTACCAGATGAGCACACCCAAGTTAGTTGAACTCAAGTTGCAATTAAAAGAAATGATGGATAAGGGATATATCTGGCCCAGTGTGTCTCCATGGGGAGAACCAATCCTATTTTTGAAAAAGAAGGATGATACCCTTAGACTGTGTATAGATTATAGACAACTTAATAAGGTAACCATAAATAAAAAGTACCCCTTGCCCAGGATCGATGACCTATTCGATCAATTGGGGGCTACGTCTATTTTCTCAAAGATTGACTTGAGGTCGGGATACCATCAAGTCTAAATTAAGGGTGAATACATCCATAGAACTACCTTCTAGACGAGGTATGGTCACTATGAGTTTGTGGTAGTGCCATTTGGGTTAACCAATGCCCCTGCCACTTTCATGTGCTTGATGAACAATGTACTCAGCAAATTCCTAGACAAATTTGTGCTTGTTTTTATTGACGATATATTAATTTACTCCAAGAATCAAGAAGAGCATGAAGAGCATCTTAGGCTTGTGTTGCAAGTGCTAAGAGAATAGCAGCTCTATGCCAAATTCAGCAAATGTGAATTCTTCCAGAAGCAAATACATTACTTAGGCCATGTTCTATCCGAAGAAGGTGTAGCAATAGACCCTGACAAAATCAGGTCTATCATGGAATGGCCTACCCCAAAGGATGTTTTGGATATAAGATCCTTTATGGGATTAGTAGGATACTATAGGATATTTATAAAAGGATTCTCCAAGATTGGTTGTCCAATCACTGCCCTCCAGAAGAAGGGGATAAAATTCATGTGGACACAGAAATGTGAAGAAAGATTTCAAACCCTAAAACATCTACTGACCCATGCACCCATGTTGAATATCGTCGATCCCAAAGATAACTTCCTCATGTGCACAGATGCCTATAACGAAGGGCTTAGAGGAGTCCTTATGTAGGGAGTGTTAGCGACATTTCTTGCAAGGGGGGATAAAATGCGAACGAGCAGGTAAAAACCCACTCACCCTAAGTTCAGGATGCAAAATGCACCTGTGGTTAAGCGGCAAGAGAATTTGGATGGCTAGGATCTGAGCACCCAGATCAACGGCGCACATTGGATTCTGGAGCCCCCCCGCCTTTCTACCTTTAAGCAGAAGGGGGGGTCCCAGAATCGGGGGCGCATCTCTCTGACGGCTGCTATCAGAGCACCCAGATCAACGGCGTACATTGGATTCTGAAGCCCCCCCCACCTTTCTACCTTTAAGCGGAGGGGAGGGGTCTAGAATCAGGGGCGCATCTCTCTGACGACTGCAATCAGAGCACCCAGATCAATGGTGCACAGGCATTTCGGACCTCCCTCGCCTTTCTGCCTTTAATTAGCTTGGGTCCTTCCTCCCGTCGTGTCACTTCTCGTGCTGCCTCTCCCCTGTAACATATCTTCCACTGCACCTCATAACATGGCCCCTCCTCAGTCCATCTTCCTCTTACCAGTGGCCATGTGTCTCCCCCTTTCCTCGTTACCCATTCACTCACCCTCATGGTACACCCTTTTCCCTTTTTCTCGTTTTCACCTGATACCTCCTGCCAGGTGTTCTCCTCCTCATCTCCCAACTCACCTCTCCTCCTCCTTTAGTCATGTCTCCTCTGCCCATCCACCACTCCCATTATGCACCCCAGCAGTCACACTGGCCTCCACGTCTATTCATCAGCCCACTCAGCTAATCCAGGTGGAAGTGCGAGGGACCCTCCATGTCCCAAAGGTGTCAAGTTGGCCGGACTGTTCTCAATCCCAAGGAAGCAGTTATTAAGGTAGTTGGTGACAGTTAGACATCATCTCCGCCATAAGGGGAAATTCTGGCGACGAATTAAAAGCACGTTGATTCACCCACAGGACAGTCAGGATTTTGATTGCATCTGCCATAGGTACGAGATCATTCAGAGACTGCAGGCACATATTGTCAACAGACATGCAGACGCAATGTTTTTAATGTAGTGTCTCATTTTTTATGCCATTTTTGTTTCAAGTATATGTAGGCATTTTCGCCATTTTTGTAGGTATCGATGGTTGAGCAAAGCTCCCGATTGTAAAGTTTTGATAAAGCATTGGTCGCTCTGGTTAATGTATAAGACATTGGAGACTTCTTACTTATGGATGTCAGCCTCTTTTCCATCTCTTTGTTTACTTTGTTAGAACATCTCGGAATTGGAGGATCCAGTCGAGTTGTAGCTATTATAGGATGATGTAGGTTGGATCACTGTAGCAGTTGCATTGTTTCTAACCGGCTCCTGTGATTTTCTTAGCGCTGAACGACTCAGAATTGGAGGATCTAGTCGAGTCACCCTTCAGCTCCTTGAGACTCTGGACCAAGAGGATCTTGGCTTCCAAGTTTTTCATCCTCAAGCTTCTGAAGGCCTGTCGCCCGAGGTAGTCTTGCTCGCCCTTCTCACAAGTCTTCCCTCTACCACCCTTTAATCATTTACTGACAGAAGTTGGATCAAGACCTCCCTTGATTTATACATACCAGACCCAGTCTCCTAAGTTAAAGCTATACCTTCTCGAGTCTTTACCCATTCGATCACCCCATTAAACAAATCGTGACATAAAACTGATGGGCATTGGGCTCTGCTCCTACAAGAAATCCAGGGGTGACTTCTGACACTAACATTTCTGGCATCAATGTCGGGGACGAAGTTGAAAATTTTCCCCGGGATTGAATGACATTGATCCTCTGATTCTGAAGGTGCATCGGGTATCAGAGCCTTTGAAGATTTCTATTGTGCACCTGGAAACTCCATTGTGACGACTCCACTGTGATGAACCTTCCCTGGTAATTGTGGATTTCAGAGGCAAACACACGCAGTCTCATCCACAGCTGCCTCTAGCTACACCTCAAACTGATCTGGAGGTGGTTCTTAGGAAAGGAAAGGCCTCTAAAGAAGAATCTTCCACTGTCGAAACAGGTAATCTGCCATCTCCTTCTGTAGGAACTCCTTTTTCTCCTCCTCAGTTTCTTAATAGACCTCCTTCCGAGGTTTCCCGTTTCCTGAATTTCGGGAGTGTTCCTGCTGAGTTTTCTCCTCCTAGTATGGCATTGGAGGGAGAAGCCCTTGTCACTCCCCTCTCCTCTGAAGTTGTACTTTGGCGTAGACCTAGGACCGTTGAAGACTTCACCACTCCTTCACAAAGAGGAGTGTCTACTGAATTGATCCCATTAGCCTTCTCCTTAAATCCCCTTTTGTTTCCCATCCCACTCCAGGATTCATTCCCAGTAGCCCCTTCACGAACTCCTTCTCCCCCAATTTATCCTCCACCCAATATTCCTATGGCTGGTGCTAATCCCCCTCTAAATAGAATGGACTCCATAGTCACTGCCATATATGCTCTCTTGATCCTACCCCATCCTATGAATCCTCTCCCAACTGGAGATTACTTGAAGTATATGCCCAAGTTCACTGGGGAAGGGGACTTAACTGCGGAAGAGCACCTGGATGCTTTCTACAGCTACGCAGACAACCTCAACATTGAAAATGAAGATGTCTGGATGAGAGTCTTCGTCTAGAGCCTGGATGGTGAGGTGAGAAAATGGTTTAGAGGATTGGCCCCCGGATCCATTGTTGGGATCGAAGCCCTGGATAGTGCTTTCCTGAGATAGTGAGGAGATAGGAAGGATTTCATGTATTACATGACAGAGTTTGGGTCTTTGAAGAATATGGAAGGAGATTCTGTCTCTGACTTCTCCAAAAGATTCAATAAGATGTATAAGAAAATCCCTACCGAAATAAAACCTTTAGAAGCCTCGGCCAAGATTTCTTATGCTAGTGCGTTTGGCCTCGATTTCTATCTTTTATTGAGAGAAAGAAGAGCCACCTCCTTAGCTCAAATGAAATATGCAGCCATAGAGGTGGGATCCAATGTATTAGCAGCTGATAGACTAAGGAACAAGGCCAACACAGACAGAAGAAAGGTAAGATATGAAGCCTCAACTTTTGGCCCGACGGCGCCCCACCCTCAAGTGGATGAATTTACCAAGATGGTGAAGTCTCTATCTGCAGAGATGGAGAAAATAAAGGTGGAAGGGAGGAAAGCATACAAGGGCCCTCAGAATTCCAAAAACAAAGGAGGTTTCAGGAGGCCAAACAATATTACTCCCCCGACTGTGCAAAGAGAGAGGGGAAGAGACAGAGAAGACTAGAAAATTCAGGCCCCTTTTCAAAACAATTTTATGGCCGAGGAAGAAGAAGGGGAAATAGGAGAGATTGATCCTGAAATCCATTACTTCGGAGATACTGCTCTTTTCCCCATCTGACTCAATCAGTGTATGAGGAGTCTCTCATGGACAGTCAGCTAAATGAACTGAGCAAGGGAGACAAAGCTAGTGGTAGCCAAGGAAGATATGATGTGAGGTCTAAAAAAAAGATAGTAGCACCTGATGTTCCTGAGTAGCCCGCTAGGATGGAGAAACCTGCTAATGAAGGAGAAGACAGTCCAGAGTCATGTTCCCAAAATACGAGAGATCCCTAAGCTTACATCTTCTTTTAATTTCGAGCATGAAATTCAAAAGATCAGATTCCCTGTGCCCCTGACTGAATTGATTAAACATGAAGGGTTCAATAAATGCTTCTCTGAGCTTTTACAGTCTAAGGTCTCATGCCTTCCCACAGACTCCATCAATTTGCAAGATGAAAAGCCTGCAGTTATTCTAGGACCTATGGTAGAAGATAGGAATGACTCATCCCCTCCCGTCTACACATCCTTGAACATACATGACAAGGTGCTGCATAATTGCTTGATGGATTCAGGGGCTTCTCACAACATCATGCCCAAAACTGTCATGGAAGAATTAGGGCTAGAAGTCACCCGAGCCTATCATGGCCTCTATTCCTTTGACTCCAGGAAAGTTCAATGTCTAGGGGTTATCAAAAACCTGGTCGTGACCTTGTTTCAATTGCCCATGAAAAGTGTGGTCATGGATATTGTAGTGGCTGATGTCCCCCCAAAGTTTGGTATGTTGTTGTCGAGATCTTGGATAAAAATACTAGGGGGAACTTTGCAGATGGACCTCACATATGCTACTATCCCAGTATTTGGAGGAGAACATAGGAGGCTATATAGGGAAGCCCAACTGGCCTATATAATCAGTGATGAAGCCAATCCTACCAATCATCCTATTTTTTCTTTGGACACTGATTTAGGTTCCAGTTTATTACAACTCAATAATGCACTCGAGCCTCCTCTTAAACTCAGAAAGCAACCCACCACTCCACATGAATTTCCTCCCTCCATCACCCCCGTCTGGAAAATGTTTTTTGATGGAGCCTATTCCAGGGAAGGCGCTGGAGCTAGGGTGTTTTTTGTGTCACCTGCTCAGGAAACCATATCTCTGTCATACAAATTAGAATTTGAAGCTACCAACAATGTGGAAAAGTGTGAAGCTCTTATCCTAGGATTAAGAGCCGCAAGGAAAATGGGAATTCAGGAAGTAGCAATGTTCGGGGATGCAGAGTTGGTGGTCCAACAAATTAGAAGCGCTTATCAGGCTAAGCATCCTCAACTCAGGAGTTACATAAATGAGGTATGGGACCTAATTGACAGTTTCTTCTCAGCATTTAACATTTCTTTCATCCCAAGAGAGGAGAACACAATGGCAGATTCCTTGGCTACATCAGCAAGCAATTTCAAGGTACCCTTTCCGCCCAAATTCAGATATGATGTAGAGGTAAAATATAGGCCCTCCATACCTGACAATGTCAAACATTGGAAGGTATTCGAGGATGATCTCGAGATCAAGAAGTTCTTGGAGACTATCAAAGAATTTTCAGAGATGCATATCGACCAAGACTCTGGCTCTGAAGAAAATCTTGATGGGGGTAATTTTCTGAATAAGATTGCAGAGCGTAACATTGTGTAGCTGCCCAACAATCATATTCCAAGAGGCATAGTTCCTTTGGAAAGGCTTTTTGATAGAAATGATGTGGCATTAAAAGGGGAGATCTCAGCAAATGATGCTGGTACTATTCAGTGCAACATTGGCACTGAGAGTGAGCCCAAGTTCGTCAAAATATCAAGAAGTATGAAAAAGGAGCAAAGGTCTGAGTACGTTGGACTTTTGAGGGAATTTGCTGATGTTTTTGCCTAGACCTACGAATACCTCAAAACATACGACACTTCTGTCATCAAGCATAAAATCCCGTTGAAAGGGGAGGCAAAGCCATTTAGGCAGAAGCTGAGACAGATCAATCCTATGTTTTTGCCTATCATGGAGAGGGAAGTGAAGAAGCTGCTTCAAGCTCAGATCATTGTACCACTGAAATATTCAGAGTGGGTGGCCAACTTGGTACTAGTAAGGAAAAATAATGGAGAAATCAGACTCTGTGTAGACTTCAGAAACCTGAACAGGAGCTCACGAAAGGATAACTACCCCTTACCAAAGATGAAACATATACTACAGAGGGTAACAGGATCCTCCAGAATGTCCATGATCGACGGTTTCTCTGGCTACAATCAAGTCTCTGTTCTGTCTGAGGACAGGGAAAAGACGACATTTACCACTCCATGGGGCACATTCATGTATGCCAAGATGCCTTTTGGATTGATGAATGTAGGGGCAACGTTCCAACGTGCCATGGACAAAGCTTTCATTGGGGAAAAGGATAGATTTGTGGTCATCTATCTGGATGACATCACAGTGTTTTCAAAATCTGATAGAGAACATTGTTATCATCTCAGGAAGGTTTTCCTGAAATGCAGAAGTTTTGGCATTTCATTAAACCCCAAAAAATCTCTATTCGCCATGCAGGAGGGGAAGTTACTAGGCCACATAGTATCAGCGGAAGGAGTCAGGATTGACCCTAGCAGAGTTGAGGCAATACAAGCCTTATCAATCCCGAGGTCTAAGAAGGAGGTCCAATCCTTCCTTGGTAAGATTAATTTTCTGAGGAGGTTTGTGCCTAACTTTGTTGAGGAGGTAAAACTTATAACAACCATGTTAAGGAAAGGAAATGAAGTGAGGTGGACTTCTGAATCGCGACATTCCTTTGAGAAAATAAAGAAGGCCCTGACTGAAGCCCCTGTGATTATTAGTCCTGACTACTCAAAGGATTTCCTTATTTTCTCATTTGCCTCACTTGACACGATGGCTATTGTTTTATTATAGACAAACGAGATTGGGCTAGAGCATCCTATTGCTTATTTCAGTCGAGCATTGAAGGATGTCGAAGTCAGGTATGACACTATGGAGAAGCATGCCTATGCAATGGTAAATACCCTTAAGGCATTTAGAATCTATGTCCTGCAGTCAAAAATCATAGCTTATGTCCCCTCAGCTGATGTTAAAGACATTCTTATTCAGCCTGACATAGACGAGAGGAGGAGTAAGTGGATAGCTAGGATTCTGGAGTTTGACTTGGAAATAAAGCCTACCAAATTGATCAAAGGTCAAGGTTTAGCCAAGTTATTGGCTGAAGCCAATTTCCAAGCTTTGGGGATAAGTTTCATCAATGAATGCTTAGGAATTCAGCAGGGTCGGCTGTCTGACATGGACCCTCAAAGGGAGCCCCCATTGGCTCAATGTCCTTGGTATAAATATGCCATATACCTTCTGCAAGAGTTGCGGCCTCCAGACGGCCTGCAAAGAAACAAAGCAAGATATCTGAAGCTCAAGGCAGTCAGATACTGCCTTATCGATCAAATTTTATACTAGAAAAACCCCCTGGGGGTGCTTTTAAAATGCATGAATTCACAAGAAGCCAACAGGATCATGGATGAATTTCACAATGGTCTATGTGGAGGGCACCACTTATGGAAGGCCACAGCCCACAAAATTCTCAAAGCCGGGTACTACTGGCCCACCTTGTTCGTTGATGTCCATAAAGGAGTTAGAGCCTGTATCCAATGTCAAAGATTTGCAGGAAAACAACAGCTCAATTCCTTGCCGCTAAATCCTGTGGTTGTTTCGGGACCTTTCCAACAGTGGGGCCTAGATTTCATTGGAGAAATTCACCCCACTTCCAGTGGGCAGCACAGATGGATCCTGACTGCTACATATTTCTTTACCAAGTGGATCGAAGCTATCCCTACCAGAAGTGCTTCCCACAAGATAATCATTAGGTTCTTGGAGGATCTCATCACAAGGTTTGGCTGCCCAAGTAAGATTTTCATTGATAACATAGCCGCTTTCGGGTCTGAGCCATTAGCTAAGTTCTGTGAGAAGTTCGAGATCAAACTGATTCACTCCACCCCATATTATCCATAGGGAAACGGTTTAGCAGAATCCTCCAACAAAAGCCTGATAAGGATCATCAAAAGATTGTTGGAAGACAACAAGAAGGCCTAGCATTCAAGATTAAAGTTTTCCCTATGGGCCGACTGAGTAGCCACGAAGAGATCTATCGACGTCTCTCCTTTCCAATTGGTCTATGGAGTGGAGGTTGTTTTCCCTTCTCATTTATCCATTCCTGTAGAAAAATTCCTCCAAGATCATCAGGAGGAGCCGGATGACATGATCAGAAGGATTCATCAGCTAGTGGAGGTCCAGCAGGCCAGGGAGCAGACAATGGACAGAATTTAGGACCATCATCAAACGATCAAACAGTTTTTCGATAAGAAGGCCAAGAAGGAAGAATTTCGGATAGGAGACGTGGTGATAAAATGGGATGCTCCTAAGCAAGATAAGGGAAAACACGGCAAATTTGAAGCCCTTTGGATCGGACCTTTCAAAATCTCTGAGGTTTTCTCTAATAACACATACAGATTACAAGATTTGGAGGGTGAAGAAGTTTTCAACAGTCCAGTAAATGGGCATTTTCTTAAAAAATGTTTTGTTTGAGCCTTCGGTGGCTCTTGTGTTTTTGTAAATATTGTCCTTTTAGTTCTTTGTTTTTACTTTTATTGTTTCGGCTTAGTAAATGACTTCATATCCCAACAGCAAGGTACTGGAACTACAAAATGAGTCCTTAGAGCATCACAGGGACAACTCTATCCCCCATGGAGCCTAATGTTAGCGAAATTTCTTGCAAGGGGGGATAAAATGTGAAGGAGTAGGTGAAAACTCACTCACTCTAAGTTTGGGACGTAAAATGTGCATGTGGTTAAGAGGCAAGCGAATCTGGACAGATGGGATCTGAGTGCCTAGATCAACGGTACACATTGGATTCTGAAGCCCCCTCGCCTTTCTACCTTTAAGCGGAAGGGGGCGATCTGGAATCGAGGGCGCATCTCTCCGATGGCTGCGATCAGAGCACCCAGATCAACAATGCACATTGGATTCCGGAGCCCCCCTGCCTTTCTACCTTTAAGCGGAGGGGGGGGTGTTTGGAATCGGGGGTGCATCCCTCTGACGGCTGCGATCAGAGCGCCCAGATCAACGGTGCACAGGAATTTTGGACCTCCCTCGCCTTTCTGCCTTTAATTAGCTTGGGTCCTTCCTCCCGTCGTGTCACCTCTCGTGTCGCCTCTCCCCTGTAACATATCTTCCACTCCACCTCATAACATGGCCCCTCCTCATTCCATCGTCCTCTTACCAGTGGCCATGTGTCTCCCCCTCTCCTCGTTACCCATTCACTCACCCTCATGGTACACCCTTTTCCCTTTTTCTCATTTTCACCTGATACCTTCTGCCAGGTGTTCTCCCCTCATCTCCCAAATCACCTCTCGTCCTCCTTCTGTCATGTCTCCTCTGCCCATCCACCACTCCCATTATGCGCCCCAGCCATCACACTGGCCTCCACATCTATTCATCAGGCCACTCAGCTAATCCAGGTGGCAGTGCGAGGGACCCTCCACGTCCCAAAGGTGTCAAGTTGGCTATACCATTCTCAATCCCAAGGAAACAGTTATTAAGGTAGTTGGTGACGGTTAGACATCATCTCCGCCATAAAGGGAAAGTTCGGTGACAAATTAAAAGCACGTCGATTCGCCCACAGGACTGTCAGGAGTTTGATTGTGTCTACCATAGGTGCGCGATCATTCAGAGACTATAGGCACAGATTGTTAGCGGACATGCAGACGCAATGTTTTTAATGCAGCGTCTCGTTTTTTATGTCGTTTTTGTTTCGAGTATATGTAGGCGTTTTTGCCATTTTTGTAGGTATCGATGGTTGAGCAAAGCTCCCGATTGTAAAGTTTTGATAAAGCGTTGGTCGCTCTAGTTAATGTATAAGACATTGGAGACTTCTTACTTTATGGATGTCATCCTCTTTTCCATCTCTTTGTTTACTTTTTTAGAACAGCTCAAAATTGGAGGATCCAGTCGAGTTGTAGCTGTTATAGGATGATGTAGGTTGGATCACTATAGCAGTTGCATTGTTTCTAACCAGTTCTTATGATTTTCTTAGTGCTGCATGACTCAGAATTGGAGGATCCAGTCGAGTCACCCTTTAGCTCCTTGAGACTCTGGACCAAGAGGATATTGGTTTTCGAGTTTTTCATCGTCAAGCTTCCGAAGGCCTGTCGCCCGAGGCAGTCTTTCTCTCCCTTCTCACAAGTCTTCCCTCTACCACCCTGTAATCATTTACTGACAAAAGTTGGATCAAGACCTCCCTTGCTTTCTACATACCAGACCCAGTCTCTTGAGTTAAATCTATACCTTCTCGAATCTTTAACCATTCGATCACCCCATTAAACAAATCATGACATAAAACTAATGGGCATTGGGCTTTGCTCCTGCAAGCAATCCAGGGGTGACTTCTGATGCTAACAGGGAGGAAGTGTGGTCTTCTATGAATCCAAAAAATTGAATGAGCATGAAGTCAACTATGTGACCCATGATCTAGAGCTGGTTTCCATAGTGCATGCCTTGAAAATGTGGAGGCATTACCTCCTAGGAAGAAAATTTTTACTTATGACAGATCACTGTGGATTGCGATATATGTTTGACCAATTGAAGCTCAATGCCAGACAAGCTAGGTGGATGACCCTCCTCAGCGAGTTTGATTTTGAAATCAAACACATTAAAGGAAAATAAAATAGGGTGGTGGATGCCCTTATCAGAAGTATGAAAACAATTCACCTAGCAGTGGTGAGCACCTGTAAGACGGATGTCAAGGAAAGAGTCAGAAATGCACAAGAGACAAACACATTCTTCTAGACCGTGACCTCATACCTACAGCAAGAACACACAGGGATAAAGTCTGAAGGACACCAGATGACAGAAGAAGGTCTTCTCACTTACCGAAGCAGAGTGTACATTCCAGATTGTGATTATGAACTACATAAAAGACCCTATACTGGTCATCCAGGATACCAGAAGATGATCACGGCCACCAGGAAACAATTCTACTGGCCTGGATTGAAGAAAGACATAGCTGAGTACCTAGCCAAATGCATAGAATACTAACAGGTAAAAGTAGAACATCGACACCCAGCAGGATTATTACAACCTCTACCAATCCTAGAATAGAAATGGGAAACCATCTCCATGGATTTCATCACCGGATTACCAACCTTGACCAAACAGAATGATGCCATAATTCTAGTGGTGGATAAATTGAGTAAGTCTGCTCATTTCATCCCTGTCAAATCGACTTGCAAGGCAATAGACATCGCTCAGGTATTTATGAAGGATATATTTAGACTACATGGTATGCCCAAAGAGATCGTGTCCAATAGAGACATGAAATTTACTTCCAACTTTTGGAAGTCACTAATGGATGGATTAGAGACCAAGTTGTTGTTTAGCACGGCCTATCACCCTCAAACTGATGGACAGACAGAAAGAGTGAACCAAATACTAGAGGATATGCTAAGGATGCATGTAATGCATCAACCCAAGAAGTGGCAAGACTACCTGCCACTGGTGGAATTCGCCTACAATAACGGCTACCAAGAATCCTTAAAGATGAGTCCCTTCGAAGTCCTTTATGGTAGGTCGTGCAACACTCCTATCAATTGGAGTAATCCTGTAAACTGAATCTCTTTTGGACTCGACATTTTGAAAGAAATGGAACAACAAGTGACTCAGATAAAACAAAACTTGAAGGTCACACAGAATCGACATAAAAGTTATGCCGACCAAAAGAGAACTCCAAGAGAGTTCAATATGGGAGACCATGTATATCTCATATTTAGGCCCAGGAAGAGTTCTCTGAAAATGGGATCATGTGCCAAGTTGGCACCTCGGTATTGTGGAACCTTTGAGGTTCTAGATAGAGTGGGACCCGTAGCCTACAGGCTAGCACTTCCTCCCACAGTAAAAGCACATAATGTTTTCCATGTTTCATTATTGAAGAAATATGTACATGATTCTAATCATGTAATTGACTGGTCTATGATCCAGGTGGAACTAGAGGGAGAATTTCTACCAGAACCTCAATGCATACTATATAGAAAGGAAACCCCGCTCCAGAACCGAACCATTGCACAGTTCAAGGTGCAGTGGAAACATTTTGGCCCAGATGAGGCTACATGCGAAATGCAGGATGCCATGAAACAAGCATATTCAATTTTGTTTACCTCTGTACATACATGTCATATTGACAGATAGAACATCAAGGATGATGTTCCTTTAATGGGGAGGGAATTGTAACACCATGTTTCCCCCAATCTGTAAAAATAACTATACTGGCCAAGAACTATGGCAAACTCAAAGATGTGAATGTGTGATTTGAATGGACCTTAGTAAAAAGGTCCATGAATGTAAATAATGTTATGAATATATATATATAACTGTTGGGAGGGGGATGTGCTGACAAAGAGAACACGATGGCTGAAGAAAGGTGGTGGAAGGCACCTGGAATGGTGGCGTTAACTTCCACCAAACCAAACCGTATTTGGTCTTCACTGGCCCGGAGAACCAAGAGCAGCTCGCTGGCCCTGAAATGAATTACTCGCCAGGTTGGTAGGTGAAGAGGCTCCTCATGAGTTAATGAGGGATGGGGGTGAACCGCCCATCCGTAGAGGCCTTAGACCTTACCATCGCGGGGAAATTTATGCCACACACAACCTCGCTTGAAAATAAAAGGTAGGTAAAAGGAGTGGGAGGGGGGGAGACGTGAGGGAGAGATCACAGGAAGAGATCGAAAGAACTCTGGAATAAAATACAGAGTGAGTGATAGTAGAGAAGAAGGAGAGTAACCTTCGTTCTCGATCGCTGAAGAACTGAGACAGAGAGTCTCAAGCATTGTGGTCTAGCTCAGGCTTGGCTAGTGGTAAATCCATTCAGAGTCGCTAAGCCTACGGTTGGGTGGAAACGAGCACCTCTCTCAGTAGTTGCATCACCTGGTGTTTTTCTGATAAGTGTTATATCTTGTATCTTGAAATTTATATGCTGACATGTATGTTCATATTTTGTGCAATTATGAATGGTTCCAGTATTAAGACTGTCTGCATGGTTTTGATCAGAAACGATGGTTGCATGTTTTTATTGGAAAGACCACGTATGGATTATGTTTATACATACATACATACATACATACATACATATATATATATATATATATATGATGAACTAATACAGATTTTCAAGTCTTCTCTCAGGAGATTTGTTTCTTGTGTTTGTCCTACCTGATGCCTTGGATGGATTTCCCCATGAAGGCACCCTTTCAAGACCACTCCCTTACCTTCGAGAAGACCTTCCAGTCTGGTCTTCAAAACCTGGTGTAAATTACCTGAGGACCCGAAGGAGGATGTTATAGTTTAAGTCTTAAAATCTTGCACGGGGGAGAATGGTCCTCATAGACCTCAACATTTCGACATTTTGGTACCCGAAATACCTAAGGGTAAGTCCCCTTGCACTCGCAAGTCCCGAAACCCTGATTTGCGAAATCCTAAATTATTAGCGTGGGGGTAAATTAAGAGTTTTCAGAGTTACGGCACCTGGATTATCTAGGTGGGAGTTTTCTTGTACTCGCGAGTCCCGAAACCCCGACCCGTGAAATCCTAAAATGACAACGTGTGGTTGAGTTAGGACCTTTCGGTGGTTCGGTACCCAGGTTACCCTTCCTTTTGCTAAAGGCATGAATGAGATCCCTTCAGAAGATCTAAGGTCTGTTACGACTGTTAAATTTTATGAAGGGACGCAAGCGTTAATGTCTCGACCCATTTTTAACCTTCGCAGGTAACGAAGAAATCAAGACCGTCGATCCCAAGACCCATGATAAGTACCTGGACCATCCAGGTGTAGAGTACACATGGCGGTCGATAAGCGTCTTCGTCTTTTCGGCACCCGGGAGATCATACGGTAAGAACCCTTGTCCTCACGACTCCCGAAACCCCGATTGGGGAAATCCTGAAAANATATATATATATATATATATATATATCGGCATTTCAGAACTTCAGCTCTCGGATAACTCATATGCGAGACCTCTTGTCATCGCACATTGCGAAATCCCGAAGTATGAAATCCTGAAAAGTTCTAGCGTGGGTAAGCCTTGGTGTTTCGGTGTTTCGGCACCTGGGATATCTGGAGGCAAGTCTCTTGTCCTCATGACTCCTGAAATCCCGACTTGTGACATCCCAAAATGATATACTGTGGACAGGTTATGACGTTTTGGAGTTTCAGCTTCCGGGAGACCCGGATGCGAAATCCTCCTATCCTCACATATCGCAAAATCCTGATAAGCAAAGTCCTGAAATGCACTAGCACACATGGTCTTCGTGTTCGGCGTTTCGGTACCCAGGATCTCCAAAGGTCATTTTTCCTCATGTTCGCTAGACACAAAATTCCAATGGGAAACCTCGAAATGAACAAGGGAATACACGCATCGCGATTTTTCCAAATCACAAAAACCGAGAGCACCTGTTCAGTAAGACCTGTGGTCATAGCCGTTGATGATATGAATATGGATAAGGGATGGCAGGGTCTATATTAGGTACCATAGGGATTCAGGAATTTTGTTCATTGGAGAAAAGATGAAAAAGGATGAAAAATGTTGAATTCCGTAGTGGGTGTATTACATTGAGGTACAAACATTTAGTGAAAGAATGGGTACCCAAGGACCTTCCTCAAGTAAACAGTGATTTTTGTTTGGACGAGAGGATATATCACATTGCTCCATCATCGTTACATGGCTTGGGGCTATTTTTCATGGATGGAATAAAGGTTTTTGACGATGGAATAACTGAATTGATGGAGTATGTCGGGCCTTGTTACAATTATAGAGATTAGATGAAGCTAGTCCAATATATGTGAGGTATGCGGATATACAGAGTGGCTGCAAATTATATATAGCTAAGAGACAATGATAGAAACAAAGGAGGGTCTATGTATATTGACAGAAGGCCAAAGGCATCGGGCAATATTGCAGGGTTTATAAATAGTACACGACCTGGGACAACAAATAAAAAACCCAATTGCATATTTGAGGGGTGGGAATGAAACCAAGTATCCGTATGCACAATAAAATCAATAACTACAGTGGAGGAGTTGTTGATTGATTACAACTTGAATCGAATACATACGGACATTTCTATTATGGGGGTGGTAATTTGAAATCTATTATGTTTACTTATCATGATGTGATGTGGTTCAGTTTGTAAATTTGTATTCCCATTGTTTGTAAATTTATCGTTGTTCATGATGTTTATTTGTTATGGATTTCTAACACCTAAATCTTATGCACATCATACTCTTAGTGTTTGCATGATTCATTTCATTTGTTATAGATTTCTAACGCCTAATTCTGGGTAGGTTGATCGTGGAAAAGCACCAGTCGACCCCTCAAAATAGGTAAATTACAAGCAATGCACTTCACTATAATGCACATCATACTCTGTGAGTTTGCATGAGTCATTTCATTTGTTATTGATTTTTAACACCTAATTCTTGGCAGGATGATCATGGAAAATCTCCAGCCCCCCCCAGACAGGCATATGATTAACATTTCTGAATTACATTTAATGTGAAATTTATTATTTGTTTATATAATTGAAAATAACTTTTATTTCTTGAAATATGTATTCCATGGGCCATGGTTGTGATGATTGGGTTGACGACAACTTGTTGGATGACCCCAACATAATTGTAACAATCAACAAAATCATCAGAAAAATGAACAGATAAATCCTTCCCTTGATTGTAAGTAAAGATCAAAATCAAGAAACTAATGAAAGGATAGAGCAGTTGAAGGAAGACCTTCAAAAATATAAGGTAATAACCATATCTTAAAGTGATTTTTTTTCGGTCGTAAGTTCAATTATGAATGTTTCATGTTTATAAATTTTAAATTTTCTAATCAAATTTTTTTTTTCTTTCTTATATAGGATTTTTTGGCTCTGATTCAGTCGGCTCCTGTAGTAGATGTTGGTAGTAGTCATGTTGCAGAGAGTACACCACAATGTCCAGCCAACACAAGCCAACATATACTGGCTAGGCTATTCAACACTCCACCTGTGATTGATCCTAGTCATACTCAAACTGGGTCCACACCTATAGATGGGGACCGTGAGCATGACATACCCCTTCAATCGAAGGTGGCAGAGCCACACACAGGAGTTGGTGGCAGTGGCAGTGATGACACTGTCAGTTCATTTCTTGGATCGTCACGCATTGCCAGCACGGGAACAATTTCATGCACATTTTTGGTGAATGATAAAGGAGTTCCAATAAAGACATAAAAAATTCCAAGTCTTTTTAATTGTTTTAACCGTTTGTTGTTGTATATTTGAAGCATATATCATCTTATATATTATTATTTTCTAATTAATGATTGTTTATTTTTGCATGTTGGAAACAACTTGTTTTATAAACACTTGCATGACCAGTCATTGGAAATTTTTGGTCCCACGTTACGCACGAGGTGGAATTCTCAGAGTATTCACCTCAAAAAAGAAATCTTGGACTACCTTGAACGTATGGGTAGATACCTTCAACAAAAGCAAGGTCTCCAAAGTGGTGGGCCTATATTTAAAATATATACGTGACATGTATAGGGTTAACTTGCAAAAGAACCCTAGGTATGAGCATCCACCCATTATTCATGAGAGGAAGGCGGTCATTGAAGATGCAAAGGAGAAGAGATTGAGAAAAGAAGGAAGAAATCCACCTGGTCCAGGAAGGTAAATTACAATTTGAATTCAATACTTTTAGCTTTCTTTATTTTTAAATACAATTGCGGTATATAACATACTTGAAATTTTTCATAGGCTCCCTGACACTTCAAAATCCACCAAGGCAAGGGTTGAGAAACATGGCCAACACAGACTAGGCCAAGGCGGTTATTTGAAGTTACAGGCATGAACTGTAAGTAATCAAACATCTTAACAATATTATTAGTTATATCGCCTTCCAGGTTTCTGGTAATTCATGGGGAAACCAATAACAAAAATCAATACTCTTATGCAATGTAGGGGACGATTTGTTACCAAAGCCACTATGGAAGACCTCCGGCTTGGCTACAAGTATGGATACCAAGATATTATTGATCACTGAAAAAGCTTGGGACAGTCGCCAAGATGTAGTGTGCATGAGATGGTATATTATAAAAATCTAACCACAATAACACGGTTTCATTACATTTAAAATACATTCTTGTTTGATATCATCCAATAATTTTGTATGTTGCTCTGTTATTTATAGCAGGGAAGCAGCAATATTACCGAGCCCATCAATAGTACTGCAGAACAGTTTGTTGATAGTAGAGAGCAACCATAAGATGGTGCTTCTGTGCAGCCCCATGAAAGTGAGGTGCAACCTCCTGATAGTGAGGTGCAGCCTCCTGAAAGTGAGGTGCAACCTGATCCTAACATAATTGAGTTGGTGCAGCCCCATGATTTTGTTGCACATGAGAGCCACGATGGTAATATGGTTGTATATTAATCATATATAACTTATGAATTTCGTACTTATGAATTTTGTGATTCTATTTTTTCTTTTTACTAATTCAATTATGTTTGTCTACTTATAAATTTTGTGGTTTCAGTGGTAGAGTTGCAAGACATACATCAAGATCCTCTAATAGAAGAGGAGCGTAGGGCAGGTAAATTATTACATTACAGTCATATTTTTTCTTATTAATGAACTAAATCAATCCGATTCAATAACTTGCCCTATAAATTTAATATTTTTTGTCATTGTAGGCGATGACCCGCATCTGGTGCCTCAATGTCGTGAGTACATGACAAGGAATGCAATGCGTGTGAGAATGCAAGGACAATCAACAATACAAGAGCACGCAATAAAAGAAGATGACACAGATATCGATGAAATACTTAGGAAATTAGCAGCAAGTCATGCAAAGAAAAAAACAAAAACCTAGTACTAATGTATAATATTATAATATTGATCATTTATAATTATAAAAAAATCACATATGCCTGTCAATACTAAGGTCTTTCATACCTTTTTTTTTTCTTTTCCTTTCAATGAGTTCTTGATAAATTTAATTTCCTGTGACATGTTTTGAATATTTTTAATGCATATTATCTAGTAGATAGTATTATTTTTCTTTTCCTTTGACCATTTGACCCTTGGATTAGACTAGAAGGTATAAATCCCACATCAAAGTGTGGAAACCCCCTTTGTACGAGGATGACACCCCCAAATTATGACTCAACCTTTTGACAGAGAGATGACCCTTTATGTTGTTATCTTGTGATTGGTTAAGCCCCTCTTGTTGACTTGTATATTTTGGTCACCCTTATTGTGGCTAGGTTCCCCCTCTTGTGTGTTGGTTGCAACCTATCCTTGGCACTATCAGCCTGTATCTACCCCTTAGCAACCTTGTCATGTCTGCCTTGACCCTGTCGTAGTCTATCCTTGGCGCTGTCATCCTGTAGCTACCCCTTGACAGCCTTGTCGTGGCTTCCTTGACCCTACCATAGCCTATCCTTGGCACTGTCAGTCTGTAGTTTCCCCTCAGCAGCCTTGTCATGGCTTCCTTGACCCTGTCGCAGCCTATCCTTGGAGTTATTAGCCTGTAGTTGCCCCTCGACAACCTTGACCCTGCCACAGCCTATCCTTGGCACTGTCAGCCTGTAGCTTCCCCTCGACAACCTTGTTGTGGTTGCCTTGACTCTGTCGTAGCCTATCCTTGGCATTGTCAGCCTGTAGTTGCCCCTTGGAAGCCTTTATGTGGCTTCCTTGACCCTATCACAAACTATCCTTGGTGTTGTTATCCTATAGCTGCCCCTCGGCATCCTTGACCCTACCGCAGCCTATCCTTGGCACTATCAGCCTATAGCTGCCCCTCAATAGCCTTGTCGTGGCTGCCTTAACCCTGCTGCAGCCTAACCTTGGCACTGTCAGCCTGTAGTTTCCCCTTGGAAGCCTTGTCATCACTACCTTGACCCTATTGCAACCTATCCTTGGTGATGTTAGCCTGTAGCTACCCCTCGGCATCCTTGACCCTAGCGCAACATATCCTTGTCACCATCAACCTGTAGCTGCCCCTCGGTAGCCTTGTCGTGGCTGCCTTGACCCTGTCCCAGCCTAAGCTTGGCACTGCCAACTTGCCTCTACCTCTTGTGACATCTGTTGTACCTCTGTGTTGTGTGGCGTGCCTCAAGGAAGGTTGTCATGACCCTCCATATTTTTCCTAATGTGTTAAGAGCAACGTGACCCAAAGTGGATGGTTACAAGGCAACATTGGTCTCTGAGGGTTCTTTGATTGATTGAGGTCATCTTTTTTTGGGGGTCTGTTGTGATTTGTTTTTCCTACTGGTCATCTCTCTCTCGCTTGGTAAGGTCTGCCCTCAGGTAAGTGCTTGACACTTCTCCCTTTATTGAGTACATCTATGGGGGTTTCCACACTCAGGTAAGTTTCTAACCCTATATATTTTACTATTGTTATTTATTATGTTCATTGTTCAGTTTCATATTGAAGATCATTGAATTATCTTACAGTAGTATGTATCTTCATAGTATGTTCAGATTATGAATTGATATTCAATTTCTATCAATGGTTATCTTCTTGATGTGATCTGAAAATTTTTGTTATATTTCTATTATCTTATTTTTACCCTTATGTTTAGATCTGATTTGTAGTAAGCATATTGTGAGAAAAAATATTAAATTTCTGTCTACTTCAGTTTTTACCCTAAATATATCATTTATATTGGGTATTGGGGAATTGAGAGTGTGTGAGGGGGCGGGGGGGTGGAGGGGCCATAAGAGATTCCACCTTCACGTGGTTGGCCCTGTTTAGTAGAGAATAAATTAGGAATTGGCTAATCTTGGACCAAACCTCTCTCGATCCACCGGAGCAACAACAAAGCCAATGTTGACTTTGTTGTTGTTCCGTCAGATTGAGGGAGGTTTGTTGCAAGATTAGACGGATCCAATAAATTATTCTTGAAACCAAGAGGATCCCATTCATGAGTTATTTCTAGTTCTATAACTATCACATTTGTATTTTGTTCTCAGTGAGTAAGTCGATGTTTGAATCTAGGATGATGAGGCACTACTCCAAAAAAAGGCTGATAAGGTGCTTGTAAGCATTGTCAAGGTATGTTCTGACATTCTCAATTTAGTGCACCTTAACATATAGTAAATAATTGCAGTTGAATAAAAAATTTTAAATACATATTTTATTTAATATTCTAGATTGTCCAATGTAGCGATCTATTATCTTGAGTAGGAATATCCTGGAGGTTAAATATGTCCATTGAATAATCTTGGATTTTGTTTCTTGTCCAAGTTTGTCCTGATGGAAAAACTATTGATCATGAAGCAACTCATGGCACTATAACTCGGAGATGAAACTAACACAAATAAGGGGTTTGGTCTAGAAGTTTTAATTATATATATGATGCATCATTGTTTTGAAGGGTGTATTTTTCTTTTATAATCTTGAAAGTAATGTTTCATAAATCGCATAGTTATATAATTTCTTAATTAGCTATTGAAGGTTAGACAATATTTAGTGATTAGCTTATTTTCAATTGTATATGTTGGCCATATTTTGAAATTGCAAATCTTATTCTATTATATAGTCTAGCTATAGAATTTTCCTTGTTTCTCCTTTCTTCTTTTAAAACCCTATTTTTATTTTTTTTAATAGTGACCCTATACAATGTGCTCAAAGACTATCAAGTTGTAGCACGTCGATTTCTATTTTCTACACTGAAGTTGAGCTATAAGTGGCGTTTGGATTTTGTAAACGATTTTGTGATTTAATTTTGTGTTGATAAAAATCAATGATTGTTACAATGGTTTATTCTCAAGATTGTTTTGATTTGCCTCGGGGTAAATATATACTTCAGAGTTGGTAGCTATCGCAATTTTTGTGTTTGTAGCTAGAGTATGGTTATGGCCCTTATTTTTTATTTATCTTTTAAATCCTCTTATGTTTTCCATTGGTGGTCCCATCCAAGAGTTTTAATATCGACTCACAGAAAAGTGGATTTGGGATCAAAAGGCTATCAAGTGGCAGTGTGTCTATTTCTATTTTATACTGAACATTGTTTTGATTCTCCTGGGGCTAAATATGTAATTCCGACAAAATTTGAACTGGCCTCCATTGCAATTTTTGGTACAATTTTTGGGATGTGATATTGTTCCCCATACCCATAAGGATCGATATGTATTTGTTTAAATACTTATAAGTTGTTTAATTATCTATTGAAGGTTAGACAATATTTAGCTATTGAAGTTGTTTAGTGACAATTGAAGTAATTTGGTCATTGTTGTATGAAGGTTTTGAAGCACTTTAAGCCTGAGAGTCCATGGATGAGACCTATACAATACAAGTGAATTCTGCCAAAAATATCCTCTTCTAATTTCTCAGATGTGAAATCAGAGTGTCCATGGCTAAGACCTATACAAGACAAGGGAATTCTCCAACCAAAACCAACTGATTTTTTGCCTGAGAAATTAGAAGAGGATCTTTCTGAAGAATGTTTCTTGGTATAACAAATTGTTCTTGGCAAAAGCTGAATGGTAAGGCATTGACAAGAAGGGTAAGTCACTGATGAGAGTTTGTAGAGTTTAGAGTGATAAAATCTAGTTTTATTTTTATTAGATTTGTAAGGCATTGACAAGAAGGGTTTTGGCTCTGAAAGCTACACTGTGAAAAAAAGACGTAGTTCCAATAGATTTATATGACTTGAGAGTTTAATTTTTATAGGATTTGCATTGGAAGGTTGAGAAAATGAGACTGGTCAACAAAAACTTCATTGATGATTACTTGTTCCTAGACATGAAGCCTATATTGATTACATTCCATTTGAGTCTAGTGACATTGCCATAGTTTGGAAGCCTATGTCCGAACCTCTCTGTAAATATAGTTTTGTGGTGTTGCATGACTTGTTGGTCTTTGGAATTACATATGGATTGAATGAGAATACCCTATACATGTGCAAGATGTACACATTGTAACAAGGTTGTCTATGGAGGGGGAATATGTCTCCCATGCATTTCAAGTTATGAGGAAGCATGGTCGCAATAAGGATGAACCTAGCCTATATTACAAATATGGTACATATAGGGGAGGTTGTGGTGCCATCATCTCATTTATTATTAACCCCGAGGGCCATTTTTCTTGCTAGTTGATTGCAATCCATCTCATGTGTAAATACACCAAGGAATAATTCAACCTGGATGCCCAATTTGTCACTAAATTATGTGTGCAAGGAACTAAATTGAAATGGCTTAAGTTATTAATAGATGAAGTCTTTCAGGCATGTGCTAATCCCCACCCATAATCCACCTAATTCATCTTTGGCTATCCATTGGTTTCTTTTGGGATGTGGAAATGGAATCCCCTGTAGGGAAGATAACTTCATCCCATACCCAATCAACAAATTCTTTCATTGCAATTTGATGCTTGGAAGAGTTGGAAGGACACTAAGAATTTTGCATTCAATGAGTCCACTTTCAACAAATGGTATGACTAGATGATTAGAGTTACTAAACCCATTTTGTGAATCCCATAGGTGCTACAAGTGAATAAATTTTGGTTTGGTATGAACATGGAAAATACATTTATCTGGCCATGAGGGACTAATGTTGATAAATTCCATGCCATTTCTTTGCCCCATTTCCAATTGCAACAACCAATCCATCTCTGTCTTTACTGAAGCTTGAGCCAACCAATGATTTTCTCCAGGATCTTGTAGAATTTGGCAAATAGAATGGATTGGCTAGTGTTGAAGAAACCTTATGTTCCTTTTATGAACTTGAGAAAAATAATGCCTCACCTCTTTTCAATTTTTTTATTTTTTTTAAATATTCAGGTCCGTCGGTCTTCCAACTACTACAGGTCGGACTTTCGATGGGAAAAGCTCCCAACAAAGCATCGGAACTACAACATGCTCATCGGTCGCTTCGACAGGATAGCGTCAAAATATTCGTCGGTAGATCGACGGACGTCATCGGTAGTTTTCTAGTTATCCTTTGAAATTAAATTTTTAAAGGTCGTCGGTCGTCAAACGTTAGGGGAGTCGGAATACCGACGATATTCCAACGTCGAAAAAACCACAGAAGATTTTTCGATGCCTGTTGAGCCCTCATGAGTGGAAATTGAGCGACGTCAAACGTCAGGGGTACGACAATAGGGAATTGAAAATTTTGTCCATTTATAATAGTGCCATAACTAATGGCCGAGTGACCAGGTGGCTTTTGTTATTGCAAGAATTTAATATCATCATGCTTGAACGACCTGGTAAGGATAATGCAGTAGCTGATTTTCTTTCCCAAATAAAAAATGAGGATGATTATATCCCTATAGATGATAGTTTCCCGGATGAGCATTGTTTTTCCCTCTCTGTCAATACCCCATGGTTTGCAGATATGGCAAACTATCTGGCTACTAGGAAGTTACCGTCTCATTTGTCACCTCATGAAAAGCGGAAAATTATTACACAAAGTGCTAATTACTCTTGAGTTGGTCATGATATTTTTCACACAGGTCCTGATTTGATTATTCGTAGATGTGTCCGAGAGGATGAGGTACCTGAAATACTATGAAGTTGTCATGATGGACCATGTGGTGGCCATTTGTCTGACAAACGTACAACATATAAGGTGTTACATTCATATTACTATTGGCCTAGCATTTTCAAAGATGTTGCTAAGTATGTGAGAAGTTGTGATAGTTGCCAAAGGATAGGAAGACCTATGTCATCTGAAGAAATTCCTTTGCATGCCCAAGTTATAATAGAACCCTTCGTAAAATATCCCCTCGACTTTGTAGAACCAATTTCACCCATGTCCCATAGGACGAACTATATTTTGGTTTGTATGGATTATGTCACCAAATGGGTAGAGGCAAAAGCCCTATTCCTGGATACAGAGAAGTCTATTGTCAAATTCATCTATGAAGACATCTTTACACTCTTCGGTGTCCCTCATGAAATTGTTACTGACCAAGGCACTCAATTCACTTCCAAGTTGATGAAAGAGCTAACAGAGAAATATGGGATTAAACATTGTAAATCTTCTCCATATCACCCGTAAGAAAATGGTCATGTAGAATCCACAAACAAAGTTCTGGAAGCCATCTTGACCAAGATTGTTCATTTACATCACTGAGATTGGGCTGATAGGATCCCAAAGGCTTTGTGGGCATACTGGACCACCTGGAGAAATACCACTGGGCATACCCCTTATGAGCTAGTGTACAGGAAACAAGTACTTCTACCTATAGAATTCCAAGTAAAGACCTTATGTATTGCTGCAAAATTAGGATTGAACCTGGATGAGGCTCAGAAGCAACAAGCCCTACAATTGAATGAGTTGGATTAAATCAGGCAAGATGCCATCCAATGGACAATATTAGTCCAAAACCAGAGGAGCAAGTGGCAAGACAAGTTTACTAAGAAGAAACACTTCCAACCTAGTGATTGGGCTCTGTTGTTTGATTCCCGATTCAAAACCTTCAAAGGAAAACTCACCACCCGGTGGTTGGGCCCTTACGAGGTAGACATTGTATATGACAATGGAGCTCTAAAAATTAAAACAATTGACGATGGAAAAGTCTCCTTTGTAGTAAATGGACACCGACTCAAATTTTATCATAAGCCTATTTCCAAAGAGGACTTTCTACAGGTCATGTCAACTGACAAAGCATTGGCCTTAGTAGATGGGGAAGTCCCCCCTTGTTCTTGAATTTTTTTCTAAATTTCCTACTATATATATGTAAATAGTTTTTGAATTTTGTTAATAAGGAAATTCTAGAGATTTCTGTAAGTATTTATTTCACCAGGAGTACACAGTTTCAAGGATCTTTCTTCAAAAATTGTTACACTTGAATTTTGTGTCTGCTAAAGCATCAAATGAATATTGACTTATTGTAATTAGCCATATTTTTTCAAGAATTCTCATTTTTAGGCATTCTAAAGCAGTTGCTCTTGAAACTCTTCACCACTGTATAAGGAAGTGATACCATAACTATCAAGCCTAGAGGTATCTCGTATAGTTTTTCCAAGAAACCTGAGTAAATAAGTCAAGTGTCTTTATCAAAGAGTAACAAGGAGGTATAATTAGCAGTTAGTCATGGAAACATCACAATAACTACAAAGGAAGAAATTAAGTTGAGCCTAGAGATACCTTTCTGTTCTTTCTCAATGGTACCATCCACTACACACTAAATAGCTTGATTATATCATATCGTTAGATAGGCCACGTCTTCTTAAGTACCCCTTACAACGGGACAATCACTAAGTAATATAACATAAATTCATCCTCTAACATAAATACCATCCCAATTGAAAAAAGTAAGAAAAAGTTGTTTTTAGAGTTGTTCCCCCATCTTCTTTCATAAAGAAATCTTATACTAAAATCTTAAAAGATGGAGGGCCAGTCTCTGAGGGTGTAAGAGGCTAACCCGTTGGGATACTGAACAGGTCTGATGGCAGTGGGTACCAGCCTATGGGATGACTAGGTAAACCCTTTGGAGTACTGAACAGGCTTGCTGGCAGCG
The DNA here is from genome assembly GCA_009831015.1 of Picea engelmannii. Lineage (NCBI taxonomy): Eukaryota > Viridiplantae > Streptophyta > Pinopsida > Pinales > Pinaceae > Picea > Picea engelmannii. Next base: position 355,026 of record ML791180.1, read on the forward strand.
GGGCATTCTACATAGCGAGGATGGTAATCTGACAAAAATAAATAGTAAATTTAAACTTGTCTTGATGTACGACATTACTTGCAGACAAAGATGACATGAAGTATGTGTGGTTAAGATAAGGTTAATGAACTCCATAAACTTTCCATTGGGAAATAACTCTAATACTATCTTGAAACTCTCTTGCCTACCTCTTCTTATATATATTGGATCTCTTATCCTATAGGTGGGACCATCTTCTAATTGTCTTGTCAAACTAATCTGTGAAATTTTATCTTTACACTTGACATACTATAAATCTTCGGCTATTGGGGGATATTGATTGGTTTCCTATAGTTTTGATTGTGAGGTGTCACAATACTTAGGTGTGGGGGAGGGGTTCATGAGCTAACAAATGATCATTGCCTAGAGAAATAAAGCTTTGCAAGATTTTTTGTATTATTTCCATGATACAGATTATTACATTGATAGTCATTTTTATTTTTAAAGTGCTAAACTCCAGTGTGCTAGAAATTACTAAACATATACTTAACACACCACTCTTTATTGATTTATCTTTCATTACAAGTTGTGTATTGTAGGATTGACAGTACATGTTTTATACTTTCTATAACCTGTTCATTGTAGGTTTGACATTATATGTCATATGCAAGAGGATTGAGTGAGCATGATGGCAAAATCAACAACAAGGGAACATTCTGCCTCTGCTCATTTACCATTGTGATTTTCAAAAACACTTCAAATTTGCAGGCTATCCATTATAATAAGTGCAAATGTACTTAACACAGAGGTATTGTATGAAGTACCGTATGAGGTGCCATATGAAATGTCGTATGAGGTGTTGAATGAAGTACCATATGAATTATACACCAGTAATTGTCCTAGATTCCAGGTAACCAGAATTCAATTACATTCAATTGAATTGGTTGCAGGAAATTGATTGAAGATGCTTTATATGTTCATGATCAAATGTCCAAGTCAAAAGACTTGGACATTGATCTAACTGTGCATCATTACATTGCCCCCAAAAATGAGCCTCTGAATTTGAAATTTCCCACACATGGTAGCTCGTGTGCACATGTGTGAAACCTACTCCACTATAGGCACATTCAAAATTGGGTTGGGCAACCATTATCTCAATTCTCCCTTGCCATTTTCTCTGCCCTGCATTAAGGAATCACACCCAACCTCTGCCATTTCTTCCCCTGTTTGAATTATGCTCGGCCTATGCCCAATTCATGTCATCTCTTGGCCTGTCCGTTCCCTTGCCTAGTGAATTTCACCTATGCCACAATTCCCAAGAGGTATGAACCCTCTTGCTATGTAGATATTTTTTCCATTCCCGAATTTTCACAATGCAGAGAAGTGTTTTTGCGCACAGGCTGGGGGCCATTTTTTTCTAACTTGCAGAGCCACGATGGCGGCCTCTCCATGAAATTTGTCATCGGTTTCGATGGGAAGACAACACACATGGGGTCTCTTTCCTTTGAAGTCTCAGAAGAATCCATTGCTACAGCTACGAAGCTCCCAAGAATGGGAGATAGATGGTTCAAAAACCACCAACTGTCATGCTCAAGTTATAATATGGTATTTAAGCCCGAATTCAAGAACATTTCAGGAGCAAAAGGATATTATAGGGAGTGGATAAAGGTGGAATTGATCAACCCTCTCATCGTTCTCATGAGTTTGATTACGTGCAAAGGTAGATACTCCACTTTCAAAGCTTGTCATTTCAGATTGTTGGCTCATTTTTTGTTCAACAAACCTTTGAACCTTCCCTTCTATTTTATAAAAATCTTGGAGAAGATGTCCTCTCAAGTGAGGAAGAATGTGACTAACCTTCATAATAGTCTCTTTCACCATGGCTTGATCAAACTCCTTGTCGTAGCTAAACTAGAGAAACAGGGGAAAACTTGGGATGCCTTTATCTACCAATTTTCTAACCCTCACTTGACAATTAAGACTGGAAAAAAACCACTTAGCCTAAGAACTATCTCTCCATCCAAGCCTCGCTCTCCAAGAACTCCAAACCCCCTTGTACAAACCCTCTCTTTTCCGGAACAATACAAAAAGTCTATTGATATCCCTACTTCCTCATCGGGTAAAAAGACCAAGAGAAAAGACCAAAATAAGCCCAATGTTAACCCCCCAATGCCTTCAATCTCTCTTGATCCCACACCTAAGAATCTCCAAGAAGTAATCCAGCAAGAATTTCCCATCATTCCCACAAATAGGAGGTGAGCCAATCAATTTGTCAAAGGACCCCTTCGAAAGAGTACCCGGAGGACAAGAACAAAATCTTATGAAAAACCCATGCCTGCTTCGGATCCTATCCAAGTGTCCTCCGATCTTGAGAGCCCTCACAAGAGACTTAGGGAAGTTTTTGTGGATGGATTAGAGCCACTAAGAAAGAAAAAATCAGAACCCACCTCTCCTTACCAATCCCCCATCACTCCTACTTCACCCATGCCTACTTTAGATCCTAAAATTGATAGATTGTCCACATCCCTCAAAGGATCTAAGCCTTCCTTAGAGATCACTAATTATGCCCCAGCCATTAAGAAGCTACAAAAAGAAAACCATCAGCTTCTCCAACAGTTGGAAGAAAGGAAGACGATAGACACACACCTTCATCATGATAATGCAATCCTTCAAGCAAAGGTTAACTCCCTTCAATGGTTGGTTGATGAGATGACCAAATCCAACTGCAGCCTTAGAGCACAGCTGAAGCAACACAAGAGGCACAAGGCAAAGTCTTATCAGCAAGAAGGAGAGGCTTCCAAAGCTTATCCTCCTCGGCAAGCCTAGTCACAAGGGGTAATTTCTTTTTGTTTGCAGTGGGACCTGCAAAATCGTAAGTGTGGGGGTAATGTTGGGCCTGAGATATGATCAGTTTTATGACAGTTATTAGACACTTTTGTCGAATGTACATATGTGTTTTTCATGTTTTGGAGAAGATTTTTGGATAATTTTGTGCTAAAACGGTATGATCTACATCAAGTATGTATGATTCATGTTTGATGTCAATATTGAGTACAATTTATCATGTTCTATGTTCCCAAAGATCTAATTCACATTTTTTGGTGTTACAGGGAAAAAACGCACCATGTTTCTACTTCCGGCTCTCAGTCTGGCACTCCTTCCAGTACTCGATCCGGTACCCAGTCTGGCAATTCGTCCAGCATTGCATCTTGCACAAAAATGGTGGGTGATTTGGCGGTTATGGTATTAGCAGCTAGTGGTGGGTGAATAAGGAACATGGGTTTTTCTCATGCTTTCCCCCTCCAGCTACTGAACCCTTGACAACTCAATTTAAGTTGTTAAGAAGGGTGATTATTGGCTCGCTCTATTTCGGCAGTTAGGGCACCATTAATGTAATTTGCCAAATTTAGAAGTGGTTCGACCCTCCTGTGGTCGACCACTTGGTCTATAAATATTATAAATACCACTGTGGTGGTCAGATAGAAGTTAAGTAGTAGAAGAACTAGTGTGATAGGGACAAACACGTTTTTACTCTGTTTTGCCATTTTTCATTGCTAGATTATATAAAAAAACTGTGTTTTTGAGTTTTCATGGTGAAATCAAATTGTTGAGTTCATGGTGTGCTTTTAGGAAGTGACCACGACTTGCCAAGGGGCTCACCAGTAGTCCGGTAACTGTTCTTTAGGTTATTTATGCATTTCATAGCTTAGATGTCTCTTCATTTCGTGTACATGCATTAATATTTTGTTAATTAATTTGTTGTTGTAGTTTAATTGTCTTAACTCTCTTTTACAAGTTAGTATGAAGACTTGTATTAGTATGTGTTAATCTTGTAGTTAGGAATGAATTTGCAAATTCCTATACTAACCCTGTGTGCAATTAGATGTTATATTGTATCTTATTTATGTTGTTAGAATTAAATTTAAAACAGAGTTTTAAATAGAGTAGAACAAAGTTTTAATTTGAGTTTTCTTTAACAAGGATTTGATGGATGGATAGGATTAATTTCAATTTTTAATTATAGATTGCTTATTTTGTTTTTATGTAGATCTTGCTTACTTAGTTGTTGGTTAATGTATTTGGTAGTTTACTTTTTAATGTCATGTTTTAATTTATGTTCTTAAGCATTTTTCTTATTGCAGTTTGAATTGTTAGAATAGATATAGAATAGTTTCATTTTATGTAATTTCTTTCCTAGAATTAGATTGGAATTCTATTTCTTAGTTAATGGTTGAGTTTAATTATGAAGTTTGTTTACATAGCATAGAAGTACAATTATGATCTCCGTATATTGTTGATGGTTAATAATTCATGAATATGCAGGGAAATTAACATTGTTTCTGTAATGGCTAAATTCTCATTGGATTGTTTAATCCATACATTTCACTTTGCTATTGAGATCAGTGTTGAGCTTATACCACTTGAATTATCCTTTGTTGTCAAGTGCCATCGAGATATCATACGACACCAAAGACATTCACATAACCACCAACACTATATTTGAGTTTTCATAGGTTAAAATATAGTTTATTTCTTTCATAGATTAGAAGAAATAGTTTCTTGCTTTCGTAGATCATAAGATATAGTTTCTTTCTTTCATAGATTAGAATATAATTATATCGTTGTTGTAGGATAGATAGTCTTTTTTTTTTATAGGTTAAAGAGCATTTTTCTTATCATAGATTAAAGATTAGTTGTTAGTCCTTCTTGCTTTCAATTAAACAGCTTTTCTTTTATGAATTAGAAATAGTTTTGAAGTTTGAATTAAGAATATAGTCCACTTGCCTCTTAGGTTAGAGAGTTGTTCAATGAGAATTTTTAATTAGATTACTTGCAGTAGAGTTTATCTTAGAGTAGTTAGTTGTTTATTTGATTTAATAGATTAGCTAGTTGTTTTGCTTACTTGTTTACTTGCTTTAATAGGTTAGCTAGTTGTTTTGCTTACTTGTTTACTTGCTTTAATAGAATAGTTGTTGGCTTGTTTATTTACTTGCTTTCATAGGGTAGTTGCTCATTGAATTTAGGTTGGCAAGTTAAAGTAGTTTTCTTTTGTTATTTTCTTATTGTTATGCTTAATAGTTTATTTTTCTTATTGTTATGAACTAGTTTGCTTTACATAGGGTTTTTACTTGCTTTCTTAGAACTATCCATCGATACTTGGTCCAAAAGTACTTAGGTTACATAGTTTCAAGTTGCTTAGTAGGGTTTTCTCATTAGATAGGTTTTCTTGAATAGATTAGCCTTAGATATCTACCTTCCTTAGTTAGACTATACTACTACCACCCCTTCTACCTTTGGCATATATTTTTCTACAACTCTAAGTTTACTTACCCCGAGTTGACAATTTAATTGAGGGTTTTTAGTGTGTTTTTAGTGCATATACAACACCCATCAAGCTGGATGGAAGAAGCGGGTTGTCTGGCCTGTGGGATATTGAAGAGGCGAGTTGTCAAGCCCGTGAGAAATCTCTCTAGGTGAGAGAATTTTTGGGAATTGATTTCCTGAAGGTGTTAAACTGCAACTACAGGTCTCTGAGACTTCCTGTTCGCCCTGTTGTTGAAGCCCTGGAAGTGAAGTGGGGAAGCCGAGGGACTGTTGAGCAGATAAAGGGCACACTTTCTAGGGTGGGACAGGCATGTGGGGAATGAGAGATTGTAGGATGTTAGTTTGAGTTGGTACCTGTGATGGAGTCTTTCTTGTTGTCTGAGATACATCAGCTTGGTTAGGAATCCCTTTACCCGGGTAGAGTTTAGTCCCAGCTCGGGGTTGACCCACTGCTAAGAGTGGTGAGCAGTGTGGTCTAGGGATGGGAGGTTCGTGGAGGTTCTGCACATAGTTGGTGATATTCTTATCAAGATAAGTGTCAATTGTGTGTTAAATTACATGTTGCATTATTATTTGCGTGTTTATTTTTATGGGTTTATCCTATGTGTGGTTTATAACTGTCTTTATATTTATGGGTATTTTTTTGTCTATGTTGCATGTATATGATACTGTTATTTTCGTATGAATCTGTGCATTTACAGAATGTATTTTTCTATTTTTAGTTTTATATATAAAGTTCTACAAGAGTTTCTATGTGTGTATGTTTTAGTTTGCATACAGTTCGAATTTTTTTACGTGGAATAGCCCAATTGGATGTTGGGGATGTTACAATCTCTTTCTTAAATCCATAACAAAAGATATAAACAAGTCATTACAAGAAGAGATAAAAAAAATGAAATACATACCACCTTATATTCTTTCCAGAAATGCAAAAGTCTTGGTCCTGACGGCCTTACAGTCTAATTCTATTTAGTTTTTTATGATTTTCTCAAATCGTATTTTCTAAAGGTTGTGTGTAAGTCACAGAGATTTGGAAAAATATGGGGGTCTTTTAATACTACTTTCTTGGCCCTAATCCCGAAGAAACATTTGACATCTTCTTTTCAATATTTCATACCCATCACCTATTGTAATTTTATCTACAAACTCATTGCAAAAATCATACCAAATAGAGTCAAACCCATTTTCGATGAAATCATTTCAAAGAAGAAGTATGTTTTTGTATTTAAGAGACAAATTCATGATGGTGTATCCTTTACCCTGAAATCCCTTCAATCCATTGAGTTAAAAAAAAAATTGTCAATTGTAATGAAGATTAACCTTTCTAAATCCAATGACAAGCTTATGTCGAGGATATATTTTTGCGTTTATTGATGGTTATCAAGGGGGGGATATTATTTCTTCTAAACTTAGTATTTAACAACATCCTAGTGTACTAGGCTTCAATTGATAAAATAAAAAAAGACATTTTATCCAAGATCAGAAAACTCTATTTTCATTTCTTGTGGGCTAGGAATAGGGAAAAAGGAGGAATCACTCAGGAAAAATGGTCAAATATATTGATCTAGGTGGATATCAGTGGCCACCCACCTTTTCCAACTAGCTCAAAATAGTTTTCTGGCAATTTTGGCAAATTATTATTTTTAGCGGGTTTTAACTTCCGGGGCCATTTTGAGGGACTAAATGAAGGTTTTTCGAGATCGAGGTTCTCAATGATAATTGAAGAAATAATTGATCCGCCAAAATGAATCTCCTCGACGATACCTTTCCAATGATCTATCATATGCCTAAAACGAAGATCGTATGCAAAAGTTACGACCCTGAGAAGTTGATGTACTAACTTACCCAAATGGGGCCCACATGACTTTTGGCGCTTCATCTCCTAGGGTTAGGTTTTTGGGTGTCTAGGGTTTTTTTAATTCTTGTTTATTGTAAAAATGTCTTCAGAGCCTCATTGTAATCATCTTCTTGCGAATGCGAGTAGACGTCACATCTCTTCTCAGAGATAAGCTGCCACCATTCGAGCGAGTCTTTCACTCTGTATTTTTACAGTCTCTGTACATTTCTTTCATTAATATAAATCGTGTATTACTGTATATATGTGTTTATGGTTGCATATTTGATACATTTATGTTATATTATTGAATATCTGTGATATCTCTATGCATTTCTTTATTATATCTCCGCTCGCATTTCCTGCCGAAAATAATCCGGATCAGTTATCCATGCCCAAAGACCTTGGCGGATGGGGCATCAAAAACATTTACCAGTTTAGCATATCTCTTGCAACAAAATTTTTATGTAGATTGATCCATAACAATTTTTTATGGGGAAGAGTAGTGGAATCAAAGTACTTCCCGACCATGACATTTATAGAGTGGATCAAATCGCCCAGGAAATATTCTCTGAAAAGTTCAATCTATTGGAAGGAAATGGTCAAATATTTTCCTCTGATTGGAAATTGGATAGTAAAAGTATTAGGATCGGGGAAGATCCTTTGGTAAACCCAGGGGAGGGATACAAACTTGCAGAAGTCTTGGTGAACATTCTAAAACTTGCATCGAATTATGGGAGGGATATCTAAAACTATTAAATTCCCATTTCATCACCATTTAGAAGGATGTGGAGGACACACTATATTGGACAGAAAATGAGAAGAATGGTATATACATAACAAAGTTGGATTATCAAGTGCTAGTAGGAAAAGATTTCAATGGGGATAGGAAATAGTGGTGGAAATTTATATGGGAAACCAATGCACCAAACAAAGCGAAGATCTTGCTATGTTTGATGGTGGAAAATAAGATCTTGACTTGAGACAATGGTTTGAAAAGAGGTTTGATTGGCCCCAATAGGTTCTCTCTATGCAAATCAGAAATGGAATATGTGCAACACCTCTTCTTCCAACGTCCATATGCGCAGCAGGTATGGTAGGGTATTGCAAAGGAATTCAACATCTGCGCTCAAGTTTCAAGAGACATTTTGGCAGGATGGATAAAGTCTTGGAAGGAGGATTTGGAAAATAAAGAATTTATGTTGATTTCATTTTTTATGTTTATTTCTTATGGTGGTGCAAGAATATTTTTGTTTTTCGGAATAATTTTTTACCTACAGAAGTGGTGTTAGGATTGATCATCAAACTCTTAGTGGAATTTAGGATGAAGATCAAAGCCCAAAAAATCAGAATGCCCAAAATGTCATCACTAGTGGAAGGGGTTCCTTGGGGATTTTTTGATGGGGCCAACTAGGGGTACCCTTCCATATGTGGTGCAAGAGCAGTCTTGTTCATCTCCAACACACATTATTTCAAAATTTGATATGTGCCTAGTAAAGGTACAAACATGAAAGTGGAGCTTTCTTCTCTCTAGGATTTGTTGTTTCAGGTTGACATGTTAAAATTGAGGAATATACAGGTGCTTGGTGATTCTTGGATCATGATTGATTGGGTCAAAGGGAATTCTCAGTTACAAGTGGGGTGTCTACAACCTTTAATGAGACAGATTTGTTCCTTTCTAGAAAATAGGGAGAGGTACTCTATCATCCATATATAGAGAGAGATAAACTTTGGAGGAGGGTGATTTCTTAATCCATAAATTTTATTATGGCCATTTTTTTAAGAAATGTCTTTTTTTCTATAAATTTCTTAGAACTATTGGGGAAGAAAAGAGGGTTTAAATGTAAATCTATTATTAAAATTAAATAAAATAGTAAGTGAGGATGAGAGGAGAAATAAGGGGCATGTAGGCCTGTAGCAATTTTAAGAAGAAAAAAAAATATTTAGATAAGGATAGTCCTACATGTTGGCACCAAAATTTTTGGGTTAACCTCGTGTGTGTGCAAAAACCCAAATGTGCATGATCAGCCCAAGTTTTGTGTGCACCCACTCCATATTTGCATGGAGAATGACAAGAAGTGTGTGTTGAATCGAGTTTTGATATTGCGCGCCAAGTGCAAGGTCTATAAAATGTTCATTGGCCTGAGTTTTGATGTGCACTAAAAATCAAGAACACTCACGTCGAAATCAAGAAAGGAATCATCATGCAATCTTCTCGAATGATTAATTCCAGCAACATAAGGGAGCATGGAGTTGACAAAAGATGATTTTGGTGAGGCAGTTAATATTACCTTGATTCCAGAAGGCTGTGTGGGCTACAGGAAGGTGCCAAAAGTGTGTGAGGTAGTTTGTTAGTAGAGAAAGTGGAGTGGAATTGAAAGAGACAGAGCTCCTACGTAGAAAAAGATATAAAAGGAAGCAACAATATCATAAATAGATTTAGATGGTTAGAGAGTTATACACTCAACTAGAAGAGTCATTAAGTTTTATGTGGTGTATCAAGATCACTCTGAGCCTTTGTAATGTTGTAATGCTTCTAAATATAAGTTTGAGTCTGTCTTGTGTCTGATTTTTAGAAGGATGCACATGGCGTAGTTTGTTGTAATTATGGAGAATTATCTAAAGAAGGAATGAGACTTTGTTGTTGTTGGATATAGTTTGTTTAATGTATGTATGTGTTCAATGGAATGGAAGGAATGATAATGTTTCATCAATTATGATCTATTGTGTGTCACTTATGTGTTATCTTGATATGTGTGTGTATTGTTTTACATATAAATAGAGTAAGTTTATGTTAATGGAGTGCATGAATGTCATCCTGAATTGATCCCTATGTATTTATCCCTTCATCCCTATCATAATATCAAATGGTCTCTATAATCCTCATTGTGTCCCGGGTGAGACCTTCTTTGGCCTTGGATGAAGATTGATATGTCGATGCTTTGGGGTTTTTTTTGGTCAACTATGGATGAACCCTAGGTATAAAATCCCCAACATAAGGAATGACGTGCAAAAGCGTGAAATGACACCAACAAATGATTCCATTATTGGGACCTGGAAGTCTTGTTTTGGAGGATGAAGGGAAGAGATGAGGTGGTATCCATCTGAGGAGGAAATTCAAGACTAGCTAACTGCAAAGGAGCATGAGTTTACCCTACAAGAAACTCAGGGGTTGAGAGTGAATGTGAAGAGATGTAAATACATGTATCTTTACATTGATATGCATGAGACATTCTTTGTTGAATTTCCCTGTTTGTTGTATGAATGGATGAAAAGGAAAACAACTACCAATTCTACATTGTGGCATTTAGAACTAGTGGTTTGGGATCAAGTCACGCTTGATAGACTAAAATCATTGGACAATAAGTGGACTCGGGCCAATAAATTCTGGTTTGATCAAGTAAAGGAGGTATATATCATTGAATTTGTTATGGAATACATTGATTCTTTCAGTGAGGATGAAATAAAATTTGTAGTACAAGAAAATGAATGCTAGAAGAGATAACACATTATATAAATATGTTTTTCATGGAGAAAGGGATGATGTGCATGGATCTCGATAGAATGGATGAGTAAAATCCCCTAGCACTAGGGGGGGATGCAAAGATGGGGGGAAATGAGAGAGGATATGGGTTTGCTGGGGAGGATCCAGAAATTGTTGAGATGAGGTGAGTAATGGGATGGACCCAAAAGAGTAGACAAGAGAGAGAGGTGAGAGATACATAAGAAGATTTGAGCTAAAAAGGAAATAAGAGAAGAGAGGTGGAAAACATATCTCAAGGGGCACACAACAAGGGGTCAGGCCCACGAAAAAGAGAAAAGTGATCGCACCAGGAGTAAGTGTGGAAGAAGGCATTGTGCCAGAGTGGCGCACAAACAAAGATATGCCTGTGAAGAGTTTCATTGTCGAGAGTAGGGTGTCCAATGGGGATATCGGTAGTAGCAGTAATAGTGGTTCCAAGGGCCCACATGACGAAGTCTAAAACCCTTGGTTGTTGTGGAGTTTTGCAACCTCAGAAGAAGATGAGGTGCATAGTAGAGGCATAGGATATGGGAAGGAAGACAAAGGATCCCCTAGCAGTGGGGGAGAATAATTCTTTATTATAGATGGTCTTGTGTGACTGGGAAACTCTATGGTTCCCCTCACAAGACATGTCAGAAGGAGATGGACTTACCCCCCTCTGAACCACCCCCCTTGCACATTTTTAATCAAGAAGAATGAACAACATATAGTGAAGTGATTGGAATAGGAGAAAAATGAGAAGAAAACAGAGGAGAAGATATGATTGAAGAAGAAGGAGAATTAAGTGCTACTTTAGCAAGGTAATATCAGTATTGAGAATTTTGATCAGCACCAGTCAGATAGAACAAGTTAGTTAACGCTCAAATATGTCAAATCAAGGAAATGCCCTTAGGTTACCTTTATTCCATGGAATTTCTAGGGATGATGCAGAAAAACATTGGTTCATGTGCGAAGTGATCTAATTTGTGAAGAGGATCACAGATGAAGTAGAAAAGATCGCACATCTAGAAACCACATTCAGGGACATAACATTGACGTGGTACATGAAATATAAGGCCACTGCACTGGTGGGATAGACGAGGTCCCCGAAAGAGATTAACAAATATATTCTTAGGGAATTCTAGAAACCTAAGTTAGAATCTCAATGTATCACAAAGATAAAGGAGATTAAGCAAAAGGAAGGACAAATCGTCTAGGATTATGAACAATGATTTAAGATTTTGTTGGATAGGTTGACATTCCATATTCAGGATGTACAGCACAAAAAGTGGTTTATTGTGAGGAGGATTCCCCATATTCGAGCCCCTTTCACCCAACAGAAGGTGACAACTCAAGTGAAGGCAGTAGAAATTGTAATGCAACGCAAAGATACACTAGGAGGGGAATAGATGCTGATTGGATTGGCATGAGTGTAGTCACAACTAGATAACCGAATGATGCATTTGCAAGATATTCAAAATATGAAAGTCATGAGTGAGCATGTTTGGTGTACCACATGTGATGTTGCGGGGCATTGTAGGGATGAGTGCACTGTAGTTTTGAATTATGTGGAGACATGCACGTCTAGTTCCTTCCCAACTGAAATATGGAATGGTGTGAGATATACCAATAGTGGGGCCTTGTACCACCCTACTTCCCAACTTTGTAGAAGTATCAAAATATGCACCATACTCTTTTATGTGAGTTCTCTAAATAAGTGGGGTATGATTTCAACAATCGTCGGTCACTCCAGTTGATGCAAGAAAATACCCATGATGCATTTTCGGTACATGAAGAATAGAAGGGTGGTAATCATGGTGGTGTTGAGAGAGGAAAATACTGAGATCCCAAAGGAGGAATTCATGACTGAGGATATGATGGAGGGGGAAGTAGGCCCCCCACTTGTTTCAATTGTGGATAATTTTGTCATGTGTCAAGGTTTTTTACTAAATTACACATGCTTTGTGCATACTTCTATAGTCTTGAACATGTCATAGAGGGCTATCCTAAGTTAGTGAAGAAGTGAGAAGAAAACAAGACACATTACAATAAGGTGCATGCAGAGTTGTGTAAGAATAAGAAGAATGATGAAGAATTCAATGTTTGGGTGGTAACTCGAGGAGGAGAAAAAATAGGAAGGGACTTCAAGCAAACCGAGATCTCAAGTCAGAAGCCGGAAGGGAATATAATAACAGAAACATAGCCCCCTCCTAAGTTTTATGTTTCCCAATAAAAATAGTTTTTGCATGATGCACAGAGAGATATTGAGGAAGAAAGAGTGTGCGAAGAGTTGTAGCACATACAAAGAGATCACTCGAGGAGGATTGTATTTTTGAAGAAGTGCAACGGGTGACACAAACATCATTGGAGGAGCCCCGGATCCTATAAGAACTGCAACAGGTGACACAAAGGTTGCTAGAAGAGGCTTGCACATGTGAATAACTACAACATGTGATATAGAAGTCATTGGAGAAATCTTGTGTGCATGAATAAATACAACACGTGACACAAAGGTCCTTGGAAGAAGCACGAAGGTAGGAAGAGTTGTGACACACTAAGCAAAGAGCAATTGAGGAACATCGGCTAGAGGAGTTAAAGCAAGCAAAGAAGAATTGTGCAACTTAGGTTGTGAGATAGACACAGAGGACCAAGTAAGTAATTTCTTACGTCTTTGTTTTAGATTCATCAATGATCCCGATGTTGCACAGAAATAAATGCAAATTCTAGCCACTTGTATGGGAAGGAGATGATAGAGAGAGTTATATCAAATCCCCAACCAGAAAGAGATTTGTGTCAAGTCAGTAAGAATAAGTGCTCTGGGAATGAATTCAAAATAAGAGTGGATCTTGGTCGCTATGACATGGATGGAGTCATGTTGGATCTACGTTCCGACATGAATATCCTACTGAAGAAGTCCTGGGAGGTGATGGGTAAACCAAAATTGGTTTGGTCACCCATCTAGTTGTGATTGGCAAACCAATACAAGATCTGTCTTATAGGTAGACTAGAGAAAGTGGAAGTGAATATATAAGGGGTGAATACTAAGGATAACTTTGAGGTCAAAGATATTATGGATGACTCTAACCCATACCCTCCATTTCTTTTCATTGACTGGGCCTTTGATAACAATGTGGTGTTGAATATGAATAAGAGGAAGATGTCCTTCAAAATAGATACCTTGTGCGTAGTATCACCTTTGGATATGTATGAAGGGGACTGATACAATGAGCCAGTAGATGAGGATGCACAGAGCTCGACTATTTAAAACATCTATAAGATCATTGGGTGTAGGGATGTTTACATCAACCCTGTCGCAGACAAATAATTAAGCTGGAGAATTGTCAAGTCTTATGACACGGAATCTGAAGATGCCATGGGCAGGTGGAAAAAAAAGTTATATGAAGTGGCCACAAGAAGGTGCACATATATCTCCACAGAAGTGTGTGATGAAGAATTTGGATCCTCTCGGTATGATGGGTCGTAGCCAATGGAGATATTTATTTCTTGGATACGAAACATGCCTAAACATCACAGGGCTTGTGCTCTTGATACAATTCTCATTGAAGTTCCTACGCAATGGTGGGCCATGCATCAGGAACCTTATTGTGAATGGTTTGTGATTGAAGAATCTATGCAGGAAAGGGTTAGAAATAATATAGATATTCATCACTACATGTGTTCTTTTCAATGGAAATGAATAGCCATGCATCGGTATCAAATGCACCACAATTACTCATAGGCCCCACACAGACTACTAAAAAAGAAGACTCTTCTACCAGAACCTAGGGTTTCCATGACGCATATAAAGGAGTTGCATTCACAAGAAAGGGATTTCCCTAAAAAATACGTGGTAGGAGAAACAACATCGATTCATCCCATCACAACTAACCCATTGAGAAAACAGATGAAGCCCGTAAGAATAACACAGTGAATAATACTCATTGGACGAAACAGGTAGGATGGATATGGGTGAAGCAGTGTTGCGACCCACTTGGGGCCGTCATGATTAAGTAACCAAGAGGGACCCACATTGAGGTGTGCAGGAAATATGTGCAATGCCCCCAAAGAGTCACACTTGAACATGTACAAATATGTTCCTATCACAATTATGGATCTATAGAACTAGCCTTCTCATGAATTAAGACAGTGACATGTCCATTATATGATGCATGCGAGAAACACCATTAATAGGGCCATCAGTCATAAAAGAAAAATCGGTCATTATACACCATTAATGAAAAATGATTGATATGTTTCACGTATCATGAATGTCGGTGAACTTCATCTCAAAAAAAAACAAAGATGGGTTCCCCCTCTCAGAGCCGACAAGTGGCCAAACTGATGAAGGATATTCTTGTGCAGCTGGCCAGACAACAAGTCTTCCAAAATGACATGATGCAAAAGGTGGATATTCTTGACCAACAATTGGCTATGCACTCCCTACTGAAATATACACCTGCATCCACCCAAGCTATCGATGTTTCGAGCGCCAGTCAATGTAGAGTGTTGAGTGTCAACCAACTCATGGTGATTCCTTCGGCCTCAGCCAGGACAGAACTTGACTTATCACATGTCCCTACAACTAAAATCCATATCTTTATCACTACTATGGCCCACGAGATGAGGGAACACCACCAAGATATCATCTGTGAGTAGGCCCAACTACGCCTTTAACTTAAACAAGATTTCTCTAGTCATGCCACCATGAGATCCTAATTAGAACAAGAACCCTGCACGCATCAGAAAATTGAAGAAGGCTAGGAAAATATACATGTCCTACACATTCCTAAAGTGTTTACACATACAGAAACTCAAGACCAATATACAACCATCCTCAATAGTCACAATGAGACAACCACTGCTCTTCATGAGGCTTATTCCTAGGTTTACCAACATGAACAGGTTCATCTAGAGCTTCCAATCCTGCAGAAAATGAAATCAATCATTGAGCGTGTTCAGGGATTGCAATCTCAAAATCTCAAACTTTGTGTGAGGATTCAACAAGTATTTTTAGAGGAGACAGAACTAGAGAGGAGGATTTCCCTTGCAGATGTGGCCATCCAAGACGGCAGAAACTGTGCCTAGGATTTCTCAGCATTGGTCACTCAAAGATTTAATTTGTGGGACCATTTATAGGGTCCTTTAGAGATAAATATTGTCCATGATCCAGTTCGAACAGCTGAGGATAAATTCACACAACAAAAGAAATATATGGCTTCTTTTCCTCCCAAGGAGCATGTCGCGACTATGCTACAAATTGTAGCAAAAACAAAGGAGATCATTTCAGCTCAGCCTGAGAAGTAGAGTATGTTAGAGATGATCACGTGTGCAGCTGATAAGACCTTGATCTTTTTTACGTATCTCTCCAATGCACATGTTGTTATTGTCCCTCTCATTTAGATGATCATCACAACATACCTAATAGCTTCTCAAGTCACAATAGTCGAAGCTAAGTCATTTGTTTAGCTTACACAGGACCTCCATGGCTACCTTAATGAACTTGAGAGCCAATTTAAGGAGCTCATGTAGGAATTCCAAATCACTATCTCTTCCATTACGATGGTAATTCCATGAGGCAATTGGCTCAAGGAAGAGCCAAGTAATAGTGGTGGAGGCCTATTTGGCACCCAAAGTTTTGGGTTAGTCTCGTGCATGTGAAAAAACACAGTTGTGTGTGCTTAGCCCAAGTTTTGTGTGCTCCCATTCAATTTTTGAGCGTGACTAAGCTAATGCATGAAGAATGATAAGAAATGTGCGTCGGACTGAGTTTTGATATTGTGAGCCAAGTACAAGGTCTATCAAATGTGTATTTTCTTGAGTTTCGATGCACACCAAAAAATAAAGAAGATGCACACTGGAACCAAGAAATGAATCATCAAGAAATCTTCTCTAATGATTTCTTCCAACAACACAAGGGAATGTGGAGCTGAAAAAAAGATGAGATGGTGAGGCAGTTAATATTACACTGATTCCATAATGCTATGTGGGATGCAGATAGGTGCCAAAAGTGTGCGAGGTAGTTTTTCAATAGAGAAAGTGGAGTGGAATTTAAAGAGATAGAGCTCTCGAGTAGAAAAATCTATAAAAGGAAGAAGTGATATTATAAATAGAGTTAGATGGTTAGAGATTTAGACACTCACCTAGAAGATTCATTGAGTTTCTTGTAGTATGTAGAGTTCACTCTAAGCCTTTGTAATGATGTAATGCTTCTAAATATAATTCTGAGTATGTCATGTGTATGATGTTTAGAAGGATGTGCATGGTGCAGTGTGTTGAAATTTTGGAGAAATATCTAAAGAAGGCATCAGAATTTGTTGTTGTTGGATATAGTTTGTTTAATGTATGTATGTGTTCAATGGAATGGAAGGAATAATAAAGTTGCAACAGTTCTAATATATTGTGTGTCACTTATGTGTTATATGGATATGTGTGTGTATTGTTTTACATATTAATGGAGTAAGTTGATATTAATGGAGTGCATGAATGCCATCTCAAATGGATCCTTATGTAGTTATCCCTTCATCCATATCATAAGATTGAATGGTCTCTGTGATCCTCATTGTGTCTCAGGTGAGACCTTCTTTGACCTTGGTTTAATATTGATATGTCGATGCTTTGGGGGTTTTGTTGGTAAACTCTAGACAAACCCTGGGTCTAAACTCCTCAAAGTTAGGAAGGACATGCACAAGCATGAAATGACGTCAACAATGCACAAGACAACAATATGTATATTCTACTTTTTTTTTGGGATATAAAGTGTTTTCATTCTTTGAAAAGAAAAGGTCAAAGCGTATTAAAATAATGCTACAAGAGGTGTGTCCCTCTTAGAAAGGGTAAAAAATGGAAAATAGTCCAAGCGCTTATCTTTTTCAAGTAGATAAGCCACGTTTCAAAGTGTAATTCGCCCCTCCTTTAAGTTATTATAATGTGCATCTGTTCAAAACGAAAAAGGGGATATGTGTCCAATAGTACTCAAATGTGTAGCATCCACCTAAGATGATGGGTTTAGCCTCCAAGAAAATCATTAATTTGTAATTCCAAGTGGCAATTTTCTAGTAAGCATAACAATGTAAATTAATTTTGACACTTGCCTAAGTCTTACCTATGGGAACATTATTAATTGTTTTAAATGAGTCCATTCCTAAGGAAAAACCATATTTTCTTTGTTTTCAGGTGGAAGATAGGAAATTAATGAAATTGGTGATGAAAGGGGAAGGGGTGTGATCCATGTCATGACCCTCCAAGTCCTAGACTTGCATAGGTCACTTTTTTTAGCTTTCCATGTCTCTAGATTTATTTAGCTAGCCATTGTTTATAGTAGCCTTCTCGAGGGAGATTTTCATTAATTTATCTTGCTCGGCCTATTTTTCTTTATTTGTTACCCCTTTATACTTTCTAGATGTTCACTTTATTGAACAAGTCCATATTATTAGATTTTCTTTAGACAACCAGGGACAAGGGTTATTGGAGTTTTAACGAGGGGAATTGCTTAAGTTATATTTTTTACTTTGGATTTTTTGACTTTTTTCTTCACCTCTTTATCCTTTGTGGCTTTATTTGATTTAGGATTTTAATTTTAACCTTCCCCTTTGACCTTTGAGAAGTCATACATGACGGGATGCAATCACACTTTTTCTTTTATCGTGGATGGAAACGAGTGATACTAGGGAGATGGAAAATGTTTATCATGGTTAGGATATGGATTGCACTCTCCAGTCTAAACACCTAGTAGTACGAGTTGTCTAGTGAAGGACACACTTCTAATAGAAAATGGGTTACCCAAGGAAATATGATGCAAGTAATAAAATTTTGTATGTTATGATAGTCTAATCAACATTTGTAAGGTAACCACAACTTCATGAAATGATAGGAGGTTATATAATCATACCTAGGTAAGTATTACACTTGGAGTATCTATGAAGTAACTTGGATCTTTAATATTTATCTGATAACGAAGCATATGAAATGAGAAACATCATGGTTCATTGAGCAGGGATCATGTCTCAATTGGAGAAAGAAAGAACTATGTCTTTATCTGATAACAGATGCATGATATCTCATGCAGGAAGGTACATGATATTGTTGTAAGGGTATCCAAAGGTTGTTACCCTTGAGAGGGTAACAAGTATTTTTAACTAGATCAATGGTGGAAGTGACACCCAACTTCTAAAATTTAAGCAAAGGCATTCCTCCTCCACTCAATCTATGCCAAATTTTCCAATCTTCATTAGAAAGATTCATTATTTATGAAAAACATTTTGATTAAAAGATTTGTTTTCTATGGCAAAGATAAATATAATTATTGGTGACAAAATTTGAAATGCAAGATAATTATAATGTCAAACAAAATGTTGGGATAACATACAATATGCATAACGTTCTTGGATTCATATAAAAAAGAGATGAATCATTGTAAGAGAATAGGGGAAACACTTACATTATATTTTGGGTATTGGATAGAATTGGTGGTGATTGTTCAACAAAAATTAGTTGATATTTTTATATTCTCTTAGAAATGTTGGTTTCAATGTCCAATTCATTTATTTTTTTTATTCTTTTAAAAATTTCGATTTCATTGTCGAATTCATTGATATTTTGAGATTCTCTTAAAAGTGTCAATTTCACTCTCCAATTTATTATAAACTCTTGTTCAATTATGTTTGCATAATTTTCATATAGGTTATTATTATTTAAATTTATATTGATGATGATGATAATTATTAACATCCACCAAGACCAACTTTGGTGTATTGGACCTTCAAAATAAAAGGTAAGGAATTACTTAGTTTTCTTTAGAATTGTTTTCATGTGCTCAAAAATCTTGAAGAGAAGCATTCCTAAACAATCATAGTTTTGATGAATTAAATGGTTATGAAGGTCAATACAGTCTCCAATTTAAGAGGTCATAGGTTCAAATCCAGAGGGGGGTAGGGCATGTATAGCTTCATAGACTTTACCAGTCAAATCGCTGGGCGGAGGGGGTCCCTTGTCCCACAAACAAGGGGGTCTCATACACCAATTTGGTGTGTTGGCTTGGCCGTGACCTTAAAATTAGATTATTATTATTATTATTATTATTATTATAAACTCTTAAATGGTTATGATGAATTAAATGGTGAAGAAGGTTGATATTTTGAGATTCTCTTAAAAGTGTCAATTTCACTCTCCAATTTATTATAAACTCTTGGTCAATTATGTTTGAATAATTGTCATATAGGTTATAATTATTTAAATTTATATTGATGATGATAATAATAATTATTAACATCCACCAAGACCAACTTTGGTATATTGGACCCTCAAAATAAAAGGTAAGGAATTACTTAGTTTTCTTTAGAATTTGTTTTACGTGTTCAAAAAGCTTGAAGAGAAGCATTCCTAAACAACCATAGTTTTGATGAATTAAATGGCTATGAAGGTCAATATTGTAACAAATATTGTGAAATCGAGATCAAATGTGGGTGTATGTGGGACATTCTGAAAGAGTTATTTTCATCTTCAACTCTCTTAGTGTCACAAAGACGACAAATTCTTTTAACCAACAACATTTTAGGAATTGTCCAATGCCTCATTTCACTATGGATCTTGTGAGAGTTTTTTCTTATTTTAGCGATGTTGATATTCTTCTTTACACTAGTTAAAACATAGAGACACTTTTGATGTTCTATATTGAGGTTAATCACCTCCTTATAGTATCATAATTTTCTCTTATCCTATAATTCTTTATCGCAAAATAATTTATCCTTAAATTTAGGTCTAATAATATTTTTAATATTATTGATATCTACAAAGTGAACTCTTCCTTGATTTCCCAATGATTTAGCAAGACTTGACATCTTTATGCCAACCCCATTAAATTCGTAAGTGGTTCTGACTAGTGTTTGAGGGAATCATAAGAAGCCTCTTGGATTCCATGTTGCTTTTCTTTTTCTTTCACACTAGGTACCTAGTCATAGCCATGCTCTGAATGGATAGGAATGAATTCTATGAGGAGGATAGAATACGGTGTATTGCCTTTAATTTTATGATTATAAGTTATAAAATAATTCTAGGTTTTATTGATCTTTCTCCACATTTATATAGACATGTTGCAGCCCCAAACTTCACAACCATATAATATAATAGGAGTGACAAGAGTCCCTAAGAGGAATTTTCTTTTATCCCATAGCTAAAGGTCCATTGATTTACAATTGATTTCAAGACCAAAATTATCTTTCCACCCAACATTTATCCTTTTCTCTATGCTATAGTTCTAGTTAATATTGTGATGTAGATTGATTTTGATATATTTGTTGGAAGTCACTTACTCCAAGCTATTGTTGTCATACAAAAAATTGTCATAAGTGATATTTTTGGATTAAATTATCATAACCTTTTCTTGTTAGTGTTAACAGTCATACCCATACTAGAGCATAAATCCTTGAGAATCTTTAGTTGCTTATCCAAATCAAAGGGACACCTTACCGTAAGTAAATATCATTAGCATAAACGAGGATGATGAATATTCCAACTAAATTCATGCTGACAGGCCTAACTACTTCCAAACAACCCTCTAATTTCTTGGTTTATGTACAAAAAAGGGTAGGGGATAGGGGACAACCTTGATTAACACCAATATTGCAATCAATATCTTTCAACTAACCCTTGGTGTTTCTAAACTTGGAAATAATATTCTTGTAGAACTTTTTTTATAACTCAAATCAAAAAGAAATTTTATCTCTTCTAATATATTCCAAACATTAGTTATAGGCATTGTGTCAATTTTTTTTATAAAACTAACAAAGAAGAACAATAGATTGGTTTTATTATCATGACACTTTCCCAATGTTTCTAAGTGTAACAACGTGGTCCACAATTTAATGATAGGTTCTAAATATGGCCTGGCCTTTAGCCCTTTTCCCTTGGATTTCTAGCTATATGCTAATCTTCTTTTCTATAATAGTTCCATATAGCTAAGCTAAAAGAGGGCTAATCCTAATGGTCCTTGTTATCCCCGATATCTAGGGATAACTAGGAGATCATGTCTCGAGGCCCACATGGTCCTAGACATGGAGTACAAGAGCAGATTGACTTGAGCATGGCCCTTGAGGGCCCATCTTTCTTCTTCTCAGTCGGACTTGTCCTGCCAGCAGTACCAGCCTCCATCACTACCGACCTAGGCTTGCATCAGAAAAGGCTCTTTCTCCATGAGGTAATTAGTCCAAGGTATCATGGTATGTGTCATATTTGATCATTATAACCTTCTTATGTATGCATTAGATCTCTTCCATTTCAGATAACTGCTTGGATCTTACACTAACCTACTTGACCACTGTTGGGGTGATTGATTGGGTAGCTTAGCAAGTTGGTATTCATGGGTTTTGGTTAGCCACCAAAAGGGGTTTGAAGAACCATCGTCCGCTCCCCTCATATTATCACTTTTTCATCTTAAAACCCCACTCATCTATCCCATTCCCCTAGTCTAGCCATTAGGATGACCATCCAGGGTACATCTTGTCTTGTGGGAAGAAGGGGTTAAAGGCCCAGGGGGTAAAAGCAGCTGGTAA
This sequence comes from Picea engelmannii, assembly GCA_009831015.1. Lineage (NCBI taxonomy): Eukaryota > Viridiplantae > Streptophyta > Pinopsida > Pinales > Pinaceae > Picea > Picea engelmannii. The sequence goes on from ML791180.1 coordinate 377,212, forward strand.
AAGATAAAATCCATAGGAAAAATGAAAACCTAGAGATGCTTCGCCCAGGGGATCCCCAAGAGGGCAATAAAAAGCCTCTCATAAGAAACTGAGGGACCCTAAGAAAATGATAAATAGATAAATGCAAGACCTAACCAAGAGGATGGGAGGTCTCATCACGAGCCGACCCATTATGATCATAGGTATTTAGTGGTATGACATTGCCATCATCTGGTCACCAAACCAGGGCAGTGACCTTTGGCTACATGGCCAAAGGAAGGGGGGTCTCATCACGAGCCAGCCCTATCATTTCTGCGAAGATACTAGTGGGTAACGCTGTCAGCTCTGGCCACCAAGCCAAGGCAGTGTCCTCTTTGTCAAGGCTTGTAGTAAAAATGCAAATAAAGAAAGATAAGGCAATAAG